>JAGQDJ010000042.1:0-370700 GCA_022885665.1 Triops longicaudatus
AAAAGGTATTTATCAATCTATGTAGTGAGTGGTGTGCTTGTAGGGTAAACGGAAGCTGCTTCCATATATGATTAAGAACCAGTTCTGCATGGATCATGGCCAAGCGCATGATCAGCTTCGACTTCGTTCGTAAGGGTCACTAGAAAGTCACCGGAAGTTAGGTGCGGTTGGGATCTACGATACCTCTGCACATGTCCATGTAGTCCAGTATTAATATTAGCACGTCTTAGTATTATTTTTTAAACACTGAAAAGGGTCAATTTCTTAAGTTAATTTTCAAGCTAATTTTTTTTCCAAAAAGTGAAATTTAAAGAGCGCGGAAAAGATATAATCTGGTAAAGGCTAATCTGTGTGAGTTAGGACTATTAGGAGGATGCATTAAAAGGTCCTGGAAAGTTTCTACCGGGAAACCGCACTGACGCGCTACGTCTGTTTTCTCGATCACCAGTGAGAGAGCCACAAGTATGGCCGTAAGAAGGGGTTAGTGGGGGTTTAGCCTTCCCCCCACCCTTCGAACCAAAAGCTGGTTACGACCCTGGTCACATATTTGCTCTTCTTACGTATCAGCGGATTTCAGCTGAATCAAAAGAAGTCCTTGTTAGACGAAGACATTTCATTGTATCTAATGAACTGTCAAATGCGGGTTTGAATTCTCCAAAGTAGTTAGTTTATCTTCATCTATCCCTAAAGTGCGACTCGGTCGGTCCCCAATTTGAACGCAAGAATGTAAATCGCGAAACTGTGCAAAGAAATTTGAATCGCTCATTCTTTTAGGGTTTGAGAACCATCGACTTTACAATTTTTTACCTGTTTTTGAAGCGGTGTGTCCTTCATAGAAAGCATAATTAGATATTACGATAATTTTCAGCGCTATCGTCCATCTGCCGGCGCAGAATAAAGATTTTGCTCTAAGGTCAGGAATCACCCAAATGATCGCTTGTGAACAAATAAAATGCACATATGCACTCAGAAAAACCTGATCTGTTTGAATTTGAAAGCGGTCAAAGGTGAAATAAAGACTTAGCGAACAATCTAATACAGATGTATTAACAAAGTATAATAGACTTTTATTTAACGTCCTACAAAGCGCTAAAGATAACCGATCAAAAATTATTTTCAGCATTGGTAAATTTTGTAAGGAGTACGTCAGTAATCTGTGCTCAAAACAGAGCTTTACTGTAATCTCACAAAGTAAAACTCTGTTGGTTAGTTCGTACAGGTGAATGAGACGTATTACTAGCTTTTCTGTAGAGGAGGGATGGGGCAATGTGGGCACTTTTCTGCTTTTGACTTTTCTCTTCACGTGCGTACAAAATTCGAGCCCAAAATTTCACGTGTTCGATACGCTGCTATACTGGGTAATAATTGAGGTGTTGTACGTTCCAAAAAGACCAAAAACAAGATCAGATGATCATGAAAACTAGAGGCTCCTCGATGTGTACAAAATGAAATGCCTAGTACACAATTTGGACATGGGTGTACGACGAGCTGTCCATGCGTTTAGCTGTAGGGAAACTAGTTCATTTCCTTTATTTAAAAAAATACAGGACTTACAATAGCTTAGTGAAAACTAACACTTATTCTTATTATCGATAACGGAAACTTTCTAGCATTGACTTGTGTAAAATGATACACGATTTTAGAGTAATGCTTGGTGGGAACAAGAAAGGTAGCGTTGGAACTCCGCCATTTTTATTCATTATATTATATTTGGTCTATGGGAGTGGTCAAATAGCTGGCATTTGAATTGAGGATAGGGCGCAGCGTTGCCAATCGGTGCCACTTCGAGGTAAAAATGGCTCAGTCCATAGCGTACAAAATCATCACTTTGGAGTTCTAAAACCTCGTACAAAGCCAGTTTAGTGCATTAATAGCTAATTCTTTCTAAAAATTATTCTCTAATTTACACTTTATACAGAAAATATTTTTGTTTAATTTTTCGATACATACGTTGAGCTGAACATCTAAACCAGTGGTGCCCAACCTTTTTTCACCCGAGGGTCGCGCGCGACATGATATAAAATCTCGCGGGCCTGAATGTTCCGGTTTCGCCAGAATCATGCCGACGTTAAAAATGAAATTATGCAGTGATATACATGAGCGGTATAAATAAGCGGGCCGCATGAGGCACCTTCTTAACTATTTTTNCTCGCGGGCCTGAATGTTCCGGTTTCGCCAGAATCATGCCGACGTTAAAAATGAAATTATGCAGTGATATACATGAGCGGTATAAATAAGCGGGCCGCATGAGGCACCTTCTTAACTATTTTTGTCCAATACAGCAGAATGAATGTGAAAGAACAGCAGCACACTTTTCAAAGGATTTGGTATCTTGTATTTACCTGTTATCAAAAGGCAGTTTTGACATTTGACAATGATGTTATCAACAACGACTATTTGAGGTGACAAAAATGGAACAGCAGAACAAAAATTTGATTGCACATTATCTCATTTTCTCACCTACCAGAAAAACAGAAGAAATGATGGGGAACTAAAAATTCTATCCGCCGAAAAAAAATATTCTCAGTTCACACCTTTTGCTCATCAAACCAGCACGAAAACCAATGCCAAAACTCCAATAAAGGCAGTTGACGCACGAACCCACGACGGAGCAGAGCTTTTTCCATTTGAGTTTATCACGTTAATTTTCCAGCCAAGTCCGTTATGCGTATAACACTGGGAAAAAAATTAGCACTTCTGAATCTAACGCAATAGTTAAGAAATAAAATACCTGGTAATAGAGAGTGTTGGGTGCATCCATTGGGACAGTCCAAGTCAAATTAGCTGGCTTTCCGTCTTCGCATTCCAAACGTAACGTTCGTCGGTAGTCCGCAAACGTTTCCGACTCCTCCCATGCGTCCGTGCTCTGATGCTTGTATTCGCACAATCGGCCAGCTACGTAAGCAAATGTTTTTAGAATGTTTCCGTCCTAAATTCACATTTACGATATTAAGTCGAAAATATTTACCAGCAGTAGGATAAGAAAATCCGCTGCTGTCGTGTGCAACGCCAGCGTAAACTTTCTGTCTGCGCTGTTGTTCCTCCGTCTTTTGACCAAAGCCGCCCTCTACACTGTCCGTAATGTAGAACGGATGATAACGAGCGCTGTTCGTAGAATCGCTGCCTAAAATTGCACAAGAAGTTATACATAACTGCTTTTTTTCTTCCTCTTCAATCCAAACTTGCCTCCTTCAACAATGAAATTGTAAGTCTGGCCTCGTTCAACCTCGATTTCCGGAATAAGCATGTCGTTAATGTACCAGGCAATGCCCCACGAAGGTTGTCCTGAAAGAATTTTCATAGTTTTTACAATATGCTAATAAGGAAACATAATTAATGTAAAAATTAAATTTAATATATACCCGTAATAGCAGTATAACCCTTCTTTCCACCAGTGGGTCCAATGCGAGCGCCGAACGCTTTGGTTCCACGGATCACTGTACGAACCCACGGCTTGTACATTTTGTTTCCGTGATCATGATCGTGGTCGTGACCAGGCTCCATACGAGTAGGTGGTTGCGTGGTGTGCAAATCCAGGGGAGCCAGAAGTACTGGACACTTCTTCACATTACGATCCATAAAATCGATACGAATATCATCTGGAGATAAGACAATCAATATGAAACTGGCTCACATGTTTCTCACAAAAATAATAAACTTCTCCGTTTTTTTTTTTAATTACCAGAAGTTCGGCTTGCACCATGGTAATTCGCTTGCTTGTTGCTGTTCAAGGGGCCAATGGCAGCAATAACATTGACTTTGCCCACAGTGGGGATGGTACGGTCAAATCGTTCTGGACTACTGTTACCGTTTAGCGCTCTTCTGAAAACAACGGTGGTAACTCCGTTTTTCCGTTCTCCTGCCAAGAACAAGACGTCATTTTTGCCCCCAACGCGAGTATCTGGACAGACGCCGTTGGAACCATCGCACTAATAAAAATTTACGAGTAATTAGTACTGAACTGCTTCTTAAATATACCGGTTCGTAACAATGATTTCAGCAATCTTCACACTAAGCCTGAATCAGTAAGGAAAAAAACTTTGTCACGGCCTGCGCATGATCGCTCTGCGAACAGATCGAGTGTACAATCCAGGACATTTAAACTGCTGTACAAGATTCACGATGGTCATTTTCACCCTCTTGCAAACAAACAAACAAAAATCGCAGAAAATTTCTCGCTTCTATGTTACGCATGACGCAACGCTCCAGCAATGTTAAACAAGTCCAAAAATTATTTAAATGATGCCACGTTTCTCATCACCGGGCATCTTTGACGTGACAACATGTAAAACATGATTATTGAGAAGATCTGTCACCAATTTCCAACTAAGGGGTGAATGAAAAATGTGAGAAACAGAGCCGTCAGGCTAGATCATGTACGTGCCGAGTTGGGCAATTCCGATCACCTTTAAACGTCTGGCTTTAGGACGTCGCGATGTAGAAACCCTACTCTGCCATTTTGAGTACATGAGAACCACCAGTAGATACCACTCGCTTTAATGACCACGATAATTATTGGGTTGTTCGGCCAGTCCGTTCCCATTTTTACCCCAAATTTGAAAACGAATTTCTCTGTGCAGAACGAATTCACTAAATAATATTAGAACCATTTTATTGCATCACATCAGCCCTACGACCAGGTGCATCAAAATTTCCCTTCTCCCTTATCGTCTTAGTTTTATTGTATTTTTTAAAAAACTGAAAATGTTCACTTTTTAGGTCAATTTTCAATCGATTTTTTTTTCCAAGGGAAATTTGAAGAAAGCGGAAAATAAGCTAACTAAGTTGAGGAACTTTAGGACTATAAGGCGGATGCATTAAAACATCCGAGAAAATTTGAGCCGTTTCTATCAGGAAATCGCACCCACGCGCTTCGCTTGCTTTCTATGGCAGAGCCGGTGCGGGAGCCACAAGTCTGCTCTTCTTACGAAATCAGCGTTTTTCAGGTGAATCACACGAATTTCACGCTAGACGGCGACAAACACATGTATCTCCTTGTCAGATGCGGGTTTGAACCCTCCAAAGTCGTTAGTTTGTCTTTATCTACCCCTAAAGTGCGACCCGGTCGGTCGCAATTTTGAACGCAAAAATTTAAATAGTAAAACCAATCTAAAAATTTTGAATCGAGCCTTCGTTAGGCCTTGGGGACCACAAACTTCAAGATTTTTTCAGCTGGTTTTGAAGCCGTGTGTCCTTCGAAGAAATGATAAAGCAAAATGCGACGATAATTTTCAGCGGTATCGTCCATCTTTCGACGCTGAATAAAAACTTCGCTTTAAGCTCACGAATCACCAAAATTGCAAAAGTGTGCCAGTTAAAGGCCCTTTTTGCTTGTCTGTAAACAACGAAAGTGCATATTTGCACTCAGAGAATCGCCTGGGCTGTTTGAACTCGAAGGTGGTCAAAAGGTGGAACGAACTTATCAAACAACCCACTTCTTGTGTTTCATATTTTCAGTCAAGTAGATGGGCTATGCAAGTTACCATTCTACGGCCAAACAACAATTAAAGCAAGGTATCCCCACCATGAGGGAGACTTTTTGTGTTTACTGTGCCCAACACATGGAGAAATACTTTATCAATAGCGTCGTGTAACCTGCGTTTGCCTCACATGCCAAACTATCATGACTAGTTTTGTTTATCCTTCACGTGTAGCTTCTTTTACCTTTCTTGCTTTAGTACACTGTCGACATGAATATTTGAATTGCAGGCGCTACTTAATGGTTTAAGAGAGTTCTCTTTTTGTTCTACAACCACGTCTTTCGTTCGTGATAAACATCGTAAAGAAATCGTCAAGAAGCCAAATGAGACACTTACTTGCGCTTTAGCACCGAGATAATAGTCTTCCGCATGGAAAGTATTGTCATCTTGGTTGTAATAAGCTACGGTGACATCTCCGCCCACCATCTGCGCTCTTCCTTCAGCTCCACTGATGCCAAAAGCCATGTACTCGGATTCGGCCATGCGAGCTGATAAACGAATCAAAACGCCATCGATATCCGCTTCCCACTGCACCTGCAAGTTGCCTCCCAAAAGTTCCAAGCAAGATTCCAAGTCGTGGGAGTGACCGTCATGGTTGTCGTGATCGTTCTTATTCCGGGAAGGCGCCAGCGTCTGTTGAAACCGTCAAAGAGAGAGAAAAGACGATTCAAAGGAAAGCCCAGAGGAACAAACAAAAGTGCACGATCAGTAAATCAAACATTCCTTGAAATGCAATATACGGAATGACAAAGGTTTCATCATGTCATACGAGAACGCTCATTATAGCAAGAAAGTACACACACATCCACCCACCCACATACAGACACAAACACACACAAAGGATTTCAAAGCGAATACACATTAGTTAAAACGAATGAATGTAGTACCGGCTCTTACCGGATGATACCACCATGCTGGCTGCATAACAATGAAAAAATTGTCATTTAATTTTTTCAGAATTTGTTCCATTGTTTGGACAATGAAATATGCGCTTGGTAAGCCGAAGTAATGTCAAAGTCAAATGCTCTTTCCATTAGTTTCCAAAAACAAGCTTAAATAAAAAATAAAAATTGTTACAATAACGCTTACCGTCAGCTTATTCTGGCCCAATGCCGGAGGAACGTCGAGGTCCTTTGGAATCATGACATGGCCAAAGTTTTCCCGAGCTTGGGTACTCCACACTGCCAGCCAGTCGATGTCGTAAATCGTGAGATCATTGGGTAGTTGGATTTCAATGTCTTCCCCATGATAAGCCTTCAACGACTCCATACTATGAAGAGGGCCATAAATAATACAGTAAATCTCCCGCACCACCGTTACAGGCAAAGATTCTCAAATTTTTTATTGACTGGAAAAATTACCTGCCGATTTCGTTGGCTACTTTGAAGCCTTGCGATGAAGGCTCGGCGCCCATTCCGGCCCAAAAGAAGACATCTGAGCCTGTACCGTCGTAATGCAAATTCGGAATGTAGAGAGTTTTCGAGTCCAGAATGGTCACATTGCCAGATCGCAGTCCATGGGACATTCGCTTAAACTCGGGCAATACGCGAGTTCGGGGTGGGTCCAAATTGGCAGGAAAGATCACGGAACCGAAGTCCACCTGACGAAATTCGTACATAAAGTCAGCATTCGTCCGCAACACATTTTCATCTGTATTTTAGTAAATTGTAGTTTGGACTTTTTGGCTACACCCTGCAGCGAATGTTAAAACTGAGAAACCTTTTGTAGTTAAATGCTCTTGTACTTACCCAAAGGAATCCTACTCTTTAAATAGTTTTTTTTTTTAGAGGTTTATCATTTTCCTTCTTTCCTATTAGCAAGGCTTCGCATAACTCTGATAGTAACTAGTGAAACACAACTTTTTAGAACATTAATTTCCGCTCAAATTAATCATACAAATACAGGGTCTATTTAAATAGTTATATTTCAGTCGTACTGTAAAACGACTTATTTAACATTTTTCCGATTTAAACATTCTGTCTGCACGTAGCCAAACGGCACCTGGTGATAAAAACTGTAGCTAATTTCGAGTCTGCTACACAGACGCTTTCGTTCAAACGAAAAACCATAAACGGAAACCCGACTGGCCATTGCAGCGACGGCGGAACGAGTGTTTCTCAGGGGGGGAGTGGCCATTACTGTTGAAACCCTTATCATTATTTCCTTATCAAATTTCCATTTTTGAGAAAATTTTAGGAGGGGCAGCTGCCCCCTCTGCCACCCCCAGCTCCGCCGTCGCTGGGCCATTGTGGTATGGTGGCAAATGTCGCATGGGCCGAGGTAGGAAAAATTCCTTTTCAGGTGGGAGCTTACTTAGTCGTAATAACGTTGAATAGTTTAATAGGACCGGCCTTAAAAAATCTCCGCGTGGGCCGCTGCAAGCCAGTCCGTTGCGGCATAAAGCAAATTCAAAACTCCACTGAAACAGACTGAGCCCTTTTTTCTGTGCTCTTGTATTATTTTTATAATTTTCAAGTTAAAATACATAGAAAACTGAAGCAACTATTTTTCAGTACAGGGGGTAAGATAGGGTAGGGTTTCTTTGTCAGTTTTATCTCTCTCGCTCCAATGCTCTGGAAAGCATCCAACGTTCTCCTGCACACATAACACGAGTTTTTGGGGCGACAGAAGCAGCAAAACGATGGCGATGCCGTAGCAAATATGCGACGTGGGCTAAATTGTCTTTCTTTACTCCCTTTTTTACTAGCTGAAAACTTCTTCCTCTTTTTTGAGAAAAAGAATTGCTCCAAAAAGCCGAGTCACCCCTTCCCCCGATCTTATGATGTCTTGCCCAATTCAAGTGGAAACAGAGGAGGCGTAAAAGAGGCCATGTTTCACCTCTGACACCGCTTTTAACCTCATGCTATAGGAAACCGACCTCTTCATCTTGCTTTACCACTCCGGTGAGCAGAGACAGAACATCAGCGGCATCCTTGGGTGTCATCCCTAAAAGCTCCGCCCCTTTTTTAGCTGCAGTCTTCGCACTGTGCTGACCATAAGGCAAGAAGTGATAGGAGAGTCCCGGACAAGGGAGAAAACAAGTATTGTTGTATCTCAACAGAAAAATTTTCCTGGAACACGGACAACAACAACATCAACAAGAATGCTTGTACGAGTATGACAACGTGTCCACGGAATATAAGGATAAAAGGCGAAATGGAGACATTCCCGCGTCAATGGAGCTCAACTAACGTGATTATCTTGGTCGCTGGATTTAGCTTCCGCTTTACGTTACAGGAGGGACATGGGCCATGACAGACACCCCTAAATCCATGTAAGGAGTAGCTACGAACACATTTAAGGGGAGAAAAATTGAGCAAAGCAGAATGGCTTTACAGAAATGGTGTCGAGCCCAAAAAGCGTGACATTTCCTTAGAAAATATAATGACGGGTCTTTCTCAGACGAGGAAGAATTGCAGCAAAGTTTGACGGATGGGCCATGTTAGGGCACTAAAATGATTTGGAGTAAGCTAAAAGGTTGCACTTCGCACTAATGTTAATCTAGCAAAATAATAATAATAATAATAATAATAATAATAATAATAATAATAATAATAATAATAATAATAATAATAATAATAATAATAATAATAATAATAATAATAATAATAATAATAATAATAATAATAATAATATTAATAATAATAATAATAATAATAATAATAATAATAATAATAATAATAATAATAATAATAATAATAATTTGAAAAAAAACGAAAATAATTTTTATATACATTAATTTCATTCAACTGAATTACTGACTGAAATACTATACTTTTAATACATTTTTGCGGAAATGGCCACAATTATTATTTGTACCAAACCAATTTCTTTGATCAGTTCTCCTTTTTTAACTTAGCTTTGTATTACCAAGTCTACGAGAAGGGGAAGGGGAAACTATGAATGTCCATAGCAATTCCCTGCGGGTACGAGAAATTGTCCGCAGATACCTTTTGCATGGCTCGTGCTCTATTACAACTCTCTTTATATGAGGGAAATCTCTTCCTTTTACTCCTTTGATAAGAGCTGTTTTGTCTGGTCAATTTTGAAAAAGAGATTTGCAATCGGGCTTTCACAAGTCTGTGCGCTTTTCTTTCGCTTTCATCTTCTCGTCGAAGAGCTACGGATTGGAACTTGGAAACTCGTCGAAGAGCGAAAAGATGAGCAACAGACGCAATAAAGAATGACATCAGGGAGCAGAAGGGATGTAATAGAAAGTTTGGAATTAGGAAAAATGTACTTCAGGTACCGATTAGTCATCTGAAGGTTTGGGAGGGATTCCTCCAAACGTTCCGTTTGTTGTTAGGGAGCATAAAAAGGGAGAAATTATCCCCGACTTTGCCGGTTGCTATAGCGATTTTAATCCCTTGTAAATGATACTCTCCCTCCGTGTCTCAGGACCCATAGACTTACATAATGAAACGTGATTCCCTGCTTATTGGTTGTCAACCAATAACTGAAAGGAAGATAACTGGAAAGAAATAACGCATCGGGACAGTCTTCTGGAAATCCGCACGTGGAATTCAGTGTAGCAAGCCTACCCTCGCTTTGCGATAAGAACATTTGCTTTCTCTCCAACTATCAATTCAACTTTGACACCCAAAATCACGCACCATTGCGAGGCCAACACATTCTTGTCACTAAAAAAAATTCGTAAGTCAATCTGTTACAAGAACTGCGACTATCAATTTACAGTTCGCAACACTTATCCATTCGTTAACTCTGAGCCACTGAAAAAAAGCCGCTGAAGAACGACGTGCAATAGCTGCACATGTATCCGATGTCCTGGAAAATTTACTGATAAGTTGAAGTATCCCACATCTATTTATATCAGTGTGCACGTAACAGAGCTATCTCAACTGCTTTGTGACTTGATTTCAGTTAGACATATGGTATTAGTAGGTTCATAGTAAACAAAGAAGTGTGACCCAAGCTAACACCGTACTCCAGCTACAAGACATTTGCGTGAATGGGTTGCTACGCAAGAGATTCTATTCGCTTAAGCCACGGTAGCTCCAATATAGCCTACAGCGCTAGAAAAATTAACTGTGCCAAAACGCCGTGTATCCAGAATGGCAATGTTCATTGTTCCTAACAAATAGTAATCAAAGCCTGGTAAGATTTTATGAATACTCACTGCTGCTCAATACTTTCTCTTGCTACAGAACTGTTTGCTTAGCTCTACATTCCGGGTTTTCCGTTTTTTTTTTTTTTTTTTTTTTTTTTTTTAACACGGGGGGAGGGGGGGAAGAGTTTAGAGGGAGGGCTCAGGCCTCATTTTCGGAATAGGCGATTGTATTGGACATTCTTTTTTTCGCCTATGTTCATCATTATAAAATAAATATTTTGTGGGGAGTCGGGTTAACCTCCTAACCCCCTGATCACGAACTACAGTTTTAAAGATAAACAGACCTCATGACACGTGGCTCCATATGGTGCCTTTACAGATGTAACTGGGAGCTCTATTTTGGAATCAGCGCAATACTAACTTATTACACAATTTCATCAGAGCACCCTTCGCATTGGCGCCAACAACCATGAGAACCCTCCATTAATTCCGCGCTATATTTCCCTTACACTGCAGTAACGACTTAGAAAAAGAAGACTGAAGATGCTCTGTATCAACTTAAGGTTCGTTTTGACTGGAATACTTAACAAACGACACTTTTCTCATCCCAAGGAGGGATTTTAAGGGATTTTGTATCCGATTCTGTCGATCAAAGTTGCTAGTTCCTTTTCATTTTTCGTTCTGTGGCTTACTATCCGTGAACCAATTCCCAAATCTCGTCTTGGGCCGCACATCGCCTTAAATATAAAAGCCAAAGCCGTGCTCAGTGAATGAATCCACGTCCGAGACTCTTTAAGCCGTTTGGGAGTCGGACCGAAAAAGAAAATGATTGTGTCTCAAACCTCGCAGCCTCTAGAAACATCTTCTAGTTCCTTAAAACCCCATCATGGAAAAATGCAACGCTACAGCGACTTTGTACATGTTTTTGCCACTTATACAGCTACTTGCAATGACAGTGGACAGAAAAAATGCCCCGGGATAAATTAGAATCACATTAAACCTGTAGAGAAAGTCATCACCACTTCTTTTCTTGCTGGATTCCATTCGATCCACATTTTTATTCGAATATGTAAGAATTGTCTTTTCCCTTTTTGTACGACGTGAACAACGTCCAGGAAAAACTACGGCCATTTTTAGATTTAATGCTTTGGGTAGCGATGAGATAGCAAGATTTATGGCTAGGAAGGTAAGAACGACACAAAATGCGTTAAGATTGCTTTCGTTCCTAGTCAAAATAAAAAAAATAATAATAAAAGTCCAACGAACGGAGTCGTGGCGTTTTTAAGCAAGAACGAAGTATTTGAAGGCGAGGTGCTTAAGTTTTATGGGCTGTGAGGCTTTTTAAGCCGACAGAAAAGCTTCTTCGTCGCTTTTAACTCTTAAGGACCGGGCGACGAATGCCTTTCTCTCTCTCTTTCTCTAACTGAGATGGATTGGATTCGGAATACGGAGGACGACTTTTATTTTTATGGACCTCGGTTCCCAAGAAATGGAATATACGGCAGCCAAAGAAGTCTCTTCCTCGATTCGCCACCCAAAAACACAACAAGAAGAAAAAATCCCTAAAATTTAGTCTTACGGTAAAGATTAGTGCCTTGACAGAAATAAGAAAAACTGAATTCCACTACTGAACACGCAGTCACTACGCATAATTGTTAAAAGACCGTTCCTCGTGTGCGTTACTGAATTAAAGGAAATTATAAGGGATGGAACAGGAAATGTAAACTTACGGTGAAACGACGACACCAAACCGAAAGCCATTTGACGTCACGGACTTTGAGACCATTGGGCAGTTTGAGGAGGACATCTTGGCGTTCATACTTCTTTAAAATAGGAGGTTCTCTACAAAAGATCCAAGTAAAGTTCCTTAGATTTTCTCACGACTCATTTATGTAAGCTTTTAATTATTTATAAAAATATTCCAGAAAGTATTGAAGCAGTCCGTCTTCTGAGGTTTTCTGTTTAATACATGTATTTTTATTTCATCCCACAGAGCGAGTTTCGTTCATTATGATACAGTTAAGCATTTTATTATTTTAAACATTTTACTTTTTAAGACTTCAAAATCTCTTTTATATCAAAATGTTCAAATTACTACGCCGCTTCAATTCTCACGCAAACTTGCACTAGGACTGTAAACAAATAACTACAACCATCCTCTTAGCTTACTAAAGAAAATACACGGAAGACAAAATGCGCAATATTAGAAATAAACATGAAATGTGTAACGTCATCTAGCGATGGGGAAACAGCTCACGTCCTTTGTTGGCAGTCTTGGAGTCACTCATGTCCATAGAGTAAAATTGAGAGAACAGGTTTGTACAAAACCTTATCCTCAAAAAAAAAAAAAACAAAAAAAAAAAACAAAAAAACAATAGTAGAACAGACAGTTGATTACTTGACATTTCGCGCATATCGCAGCAATTAATGCATTACTGATGCTAGGTATAGAGGTGTAGGTACGGGGTGCCAATAATGCAATACTTGGTGCGACAGCGCGTAATGCTGATGGGGTTCAAAATTATCCTTATTCATTATTTCTATTGTGTCAGTCTCATATTCTTGCTTTTACTGTTCGATTTATTTTAACTGTTGTTCTTTATATCTTTGCTTTTATTTTTCGAGCTTCGTCGAGTTTTATTTCTTTCATCCTTGCCTTCACTATGGGAGTTGTTCGTAATGTTGTTTGTTGGCTGCACTATCCTTTTTTAACTTGTTTTAAAAAAAAATTTTATTTATTATTTACTCTACGCTCTTGGTTCACAAAACTCCACAAGCATATAAATTTTACTCATCGTCGGAGAATCACGTATACGGCAATACAATTAAATGGAATGGCTGGAAATTTTTAACATGAATGGTTAATTTAATTAGAGGCAATTAGAACCTATTATGACGAGCACAATATTAACAAAAATCATAACTTTTTAACGACAGTTTTCTGAGACTAACAAATCATTGCCAAGTCAAACTACGCAATCTAACCGCCCAAAAAGTTTCATGTAAAAGACACAAACTGTGAAAAATTAAATAAAGTCTAATTTCACCGCTTTTCTTTGAAAAAACAGGGGGTACTTTTTTGGTTGTTATGTTTCCTATTGGTATTCCACCATTTACTACAAAACATGTTGAAGTTCACCGAACGTTGCAGAATAACTCATTTGAAGTTCGGAGACTATAGTTCCACGTTGGTTTTACAGGAAACATGGAAAACCCAAAACGTGCTTAGCATCGATTGTGTGGGCACCTTTCTTAACAGGAAACGCGCGCGAAAATGACAACGCAGCACAACATATTTGTTTTGAAATTTAGCGTGAGAGGAAAGCCAACACGAAAAGAAAGAAAACCCTACCGATGGTTAATTGATGTTAAACATCGGTAGATTTTTATGAAGAAAATAATATTGTGTACATTTGAAGCTCTTTAGCGTGGTAACCTTGAGGCTGTTTGAAAATGGCGGCTTTACGACCGTTGTACTTGCCGCTTCAGCTTTTTTTAAAAAAATAAATAAATAAATATATATATTATTTTTTTTACAAAAATGATTATAGTTCCAATATTGTTTGATACACTAACTACAAATTCTCGTTACGACACATTAATTCTATCACGAAAAATTTGCTAGGCAAAATTTCTTATAGGAAAAGTCACTTCAAACATTTCGCAATGTGTATCCAATTGTAACAAGTGAGGGCTTCTATTTGACTTTGACTAGTGGAAACAGTTGTGTTAACTGATCCGTGCTACTTTTGCCCCTTAACATGGTTCTAGATGACAATGGAAACAGCCTAAGTGAAAACTAGAAAAGTGTGAACTGTTACAACTGAACCTAATCTCCTGTACTCAGTCACTAAGCATAAAGCTGTGTATATTTGTTGTAGGTAGAAATGAATATCACAGCCGAAATCTTATCCATTAAATTTTCTGTGTTAAAATATAACTTCATGAGTGTAGCTTTTCTTCAAGTATTGACATTCGTGAAGTGATATTGAGAAGTAGCCTGCAATCAGAGTATAATTCATTAATGAATCAATTGCTATCGAAGTCTTACGTGCACACAAGTTTGTAGTACTTTTCGATGTTCTTTCAACTACCATTAACTTCTAGCTGGATATATTACTGTTTGATCGAATGTTCTTGTGACTTCAGGGTGTTTCGTAGGGGAGGGGCGAATGACAAAGCAAAACTTGTATGAAAGAAACGCCGTGGATGTTTTAACAAGCAAGCGGAGGAGAGGACGGGTTGACGAAGGTGGATGGGAGAAGAAAGTTGGGGCTTAGGTTTCTAACGCTAGTTAAGCTACTTTGCTTATTTAAAAAGCAATTACGGCTAGGAAGAAATGAGTCGAAAAGCTGCCAGAAATACTACGCTACCGGTGGAGTTCATCAAAGCGCCACCAACTGAAAAAAGGCTACCACAAACAACAACGCCCTGGAAGAAATGAACGACGGTAGAAATGTGGAGAAAGAAATGGAAAAAGGGACTATATAGTAATACACCTAAAGCAGGAGAAAAAAGACGCACAGAAGAGAGGACAGCTTCCGGGAAGTGGAGGATGAACTTATCCGCCAGCTAAGGCAAAGAAATTCTGCTAGGAGAAACGAAAGAGAAGGATCAACAGGACCCAAAATACTTTTTCTCATCGTATTCCTTTTCCTCAGGCAGAAGAAAGTAGAAAAGAAGCAGAAATCATCTCGGACGGAGCTGATGGAGATTGTAGGAAAGAAAGAGCTTTCAATACCCGTATTACCTTTTCTTTGTTACGTGGAAGGATTCAAAAATCTCAAAGCAAAAGAAAAATCGTAGGAGAAAGAAATAAGGAAGAGCTATTGTTAATAAAATAAATACGAACAAGCTTGATAACATACTGGCCAGTGATTTCTGGGAATTTCTTCGTCGGTGACACAAGATCTACGCTGCTTAGCACCGTGGCGTTCCTGGAAAGTGAACCGCCACATGCTGTGGCGATTTTATGTTCTTCACTCTGTAACCGCTGCAACTCGCGGAATTTTTAAGAACGTTTTTCTCCTCAATAACATGGAAAGAAAAAGGGATATCCTTGAAGAGGAAGCTGGAGTACATGCGCTAGCAAACTTGAAACTTGTTGTTGCTCGCAGCCAAGGTGATCACGAATGCATGGCTCTCCGATTCAGCAAGATTGGAGAGGAGCCATCATGCTGAGTCGGAAGTGACCTCTGACCTGCCTCGACTGCTTTTTCCTCCATTCTTTACTCGCCTTTTCCCATTTTAGTGTCCTGCTATCACATTTCGACTCTTTGTACAACCAGAACTGCACATGGGGCGTTTCTATGGAAAATGCTTATTTTCCATCTTTTACATCAAGTCACGACTTTTTCTTGGGGTAAAAAATATAAACGTTAATACCTTCCGTCGAAATCCGCTGGATAGGGAATGAGAACTCCTTGAGGCGAAGGGCGGGAAGAATTACCCACCCAGAAGTACGCATCTAAGCAACGTAAATAAAGAAAGTGTATTGAAAACGATCTTTGATGCACCATATTTTCGGAAATTCAAACAAGTGTATACCTGGGCCACTTCCGTCGTAGGTAAAACCTCTGATGAACAAAACATCATCGCTGACACCGTACACAGTCCCGCCAATGCCATGGGAAAGGTTCGATAAATCACCAATCAGAACACCATACTGTGATCCGCGTCGTTGCGCGAAAACTGTAAAAAAAAAAAAATGAAATATGTTACAACCTGAACATTTTATTCCACACAAACAGTTGGAATAACTGGGAGATTGCTCTTCATATCACCATGTCTCTTACGTTAACATTTGTGTTAGTTCAATCCTAACGTGGAGAAAGATATTTGAAATTCTTACACATTTTATACACATTTTAATTTATGCTCAGTTCCTTGCTGGGGTAACGTTTATGTTTGTTCACGTGTTAGGGGCAACGCAAAGCCATTTCCACCATGTCACATCTTATATTTTCTGTGTAATATAGGCTACATGTGGTATCAGCAAGAGGCGAAAGTCTACACTGGCTCATAAAAAAAGTTACATTTTACCCTGTATTCTTCAATTATTTTTTTTTCTTTATTGTTACTTTTTGTATTTCCCATTTTTATTTGTCAAGTTTTGACTTCAATTATTGTTTTTTTTTAACTCAGACAGTTCTTTTTGTTTACGATACGAACGTTTTGAGTTTGGAAAAAGGCGAATTTGGTGTAAAAAGCTGTGAGCTGCCAAAGAATTGAAAGGTACGGGTTGAAAAATCAATTTCGGTGGTAGGGGGCGAAGGAAAGAGGGAGAGGCAAACGAGATCTTTTTCCAGGAGGGAGGACTACTGCCTGCGTCCAAAAATCCCTGGCTTAAAAGCACACACACACACACACACACATACATACGATCTGTGAGAGGAAGCACCAAAGCAACGTATTCCATCCCGACAGCTCTGGTGCTATGCAAATAGCCCGAAGTACTTGGAAAAGGTTGTTGAGCTGCTAAAGCTTTCAGGCAACTCGAAGAAGCGTGATGAAGAGGAGAGCCCGAGCTTAGCTATGCAACGCGGCCCAAAACGAAACTCTTTATTCCAACCGAAATGCTCACCCCGAAGCCTTTTTTTTATTTACGTCTTTACATTCCTTTCTCCCGAAGTGGCCTTATTCAAAAAGCTATTCTTTTTCCTTTCCGAGTGCTTATTTTGACGTCCACGGGAGTCGTTTCGCTAGTTTCTCTAAACACAGCAACAGCTAAAGCAGCACAACTTTGAGATGAATAAGCTAATATCACCAAGCAACCGACAAAGAACAAACGCAAACGCACTCTCATGAGTCTTTCCTCCACCATGCAGTGCAGTTATTGTTTTCGCAATTCAAATCCATAATAAATCCTTCCAATGGGTATAGTCACGGTTCCGTAATGCAGAAAAATCCTCGATTTGCTAATTTTTAAATACTGAATCTAATTAAACGATATCTTACTGTTATCGAATTTAAAATAGGCCTACTCTAGATCATGCAAGTCGTCATTATTACATTATAACGACTTCGCATCAAGGAAACGTTTATCGGTGGAAATTGTTTAAGCTTTCATGAGTGGCATGTAAGAACTTGTTATTCAAATTTCCAGAATTTTCTATTTCCTGTTAAGTCCATTATGGCAGTTAAACCTAACTTCTTCCTTACAATGTCTCATTTCAGAATGGCGTGAATCTTTATTCTGATGTGCTTTTTTAACTACTATTCACTATCAGCGTGCGCAAACGCTATTGGCTGAACAATGTTATAGTACACAGAGGTTAGTAATACATCCGTTTCACTTTTTACAAAAACAATCAAAAGAGCTTACTGTGAAAGAACAGAAACTTATAGTAAAACCCTGATTCTAATTGCTGATTGACCAGCAAGTGATTTGGAGTATGGCATACAAGTGAAGAAACCTTTCTGTAGAGCAGCGAGCAAATACACAGAATTTGTATTTTTTTATTTATTTTACGAGAGATTATGTGATGAACCTAGACAAATTCTACAACGAGGCTTGGAGCAAGTATTGCACGTAGGAAGTAGTCACGTGGCATTGGAAGATTTATTCATGTAACAAAACCTAAGCCAGGTTTGATTGTCAGAGGAAGGACGGAAAGCTGCCCATACAATGATTCTAGACTTAATAAACTTTTTCTTTTCTTCTTGGGTTTGTTTTGAAGATTTGGGAAAGGTTTTCTATCCTCTCCTTCTAAGAGAAAATGTTTGTATTAAACGGAACGATAAGGAGTCTCTGTTCATTTGTCCCTCAACGCGCTTGTTGACCAAATCCAGACTATAATCAACGGTCAACAAAGCCCACGTCAACTGCCGTAATGTTTGACTTTCACTTGAACTCCTTCCCCTACTCTTGTGCTTCCTCTTTTCTCTCATGGGAAGATACGTGTTATCACAATTCTAACAGGCAATGTTAAGCTCTAAAGGACAAAATCAAACTTCTCGACTCTCTTCTCATCGCTTTCGTCAACGTAATCACGCACTCAAAACGAAAACACCTTACGCCATCGTTTCGGTACGTTCAAACCAATATAGAAACAGAGGTTCCTCCTAATGTTCCTGATGTACACAGTATTCGTGTGTCAATCGCCGCCATCATTTAGTTGAAACATTGTCCGTATTAATTCAAGTCACAGATTCTAGATAGGAAGAAAAATAGCCTGTGTTGAACGTTAAAGAAATAAAACCGGCTCCCTATTAACCGGTTCCAAGTTAAACAATTTTATGCTCATGTAAAAAAAAGGTCACATTAAATTTATGAAAAACTCGCGTGAAGTTTCTGTGAAAACGAGCGTTTGACTCAGAAATATCTTAACCTAAGTTATTTCTTAGCTCATCAAAAGAATGCTCGACAAATACTTAAGTTGCACGTAAATTCTGCTTTTAAAGGCCAATAATCAAAACATTGAGATTTTAATAGATTCTTTAATGTACACAGTATTCTAATAACACAGAATTTTGTTTCTGACCAGCCGTTCCACTTATTTAGTCGACCAGTTGACCAGTTATTGCCCTGCAAAATTTTCGCAGCGCGAACGTGAGGTCACGGGTGTATAAGAACACGTGATATCAAAACATCACGTGGCCTCCTAAAAACCGGGATTTTTGTGCCCGTAGGTGCCATATAATCACAGTGACACAGCACCACGTGACCGTGCCGGACAAATGGCAAAAATACCCGATTGAATGTTAGATTTATTTTTTGCTGAATATCTTCGTTTTTATTCAACACATGATACGTTGAAACATATATCTGGAAACTAGATTTTTTATTTTTTTGTTAAGACAACTTTTTTTTCTTTTTTTTTGGTGCCCATTGCCCATTAATTTCATCTTTATGCACTACAGACGTTATTTCACAAGATTATACAATTTTCTAGCTTTGTACGCTCAATTTTTTTAGTTGACAGATATGAGGGATTTTACACTAATAATTTAATTAGTCTCATCGTCAATTAATAATGAGCAATACAGTGGCGATTAATGACCGTGTTATCTAGCAATGGTTTCTACTTTCGGTTCGATTCGTTGTCAACTCTATTCCAAAATCACACAATGACACAATAAAGAGGCTTACTGCCTGTTATTTGAGCTGCTTCTTTATGGAATATACTTTAAAAAAAAAAAAAAAAAAAAAAAAGCTGCAGGACGCTTTATACTTGAAGCTGCTCACTTGATAATTTTGTTATAACTTACAATTTTCAGACTTTATCGACGGAAATTGCGAAATTGATCGTAATTTTCTTTTCTTAAAAATAGCTTAAGTGCAAAAATTCGCCTTAATAAAAATACAAATGTATAATTGATATTTTTAATCAAAATACGTATTAAAATTATTGAGTTTTCAAGAAAAATAAAATAAATGTTGGTTGTTTTCCTGATAGGTGGTTTATTTTGGTTTGGTTTGCCGGTCAGTCTGGTTTTTCTGGACCGAAAAACTTCTGGCAACCCTTTCCTCGAACCATAATCTTAGGTACGGCCCTGCACTGTAGAGAAGGGATAAGACAGTGCGGACACTATTCTCCTTTTGATTTTTCTCTTCACGTGCAGACAAAATTTCAGCCCAAAGTTAAACGTTTTCGACGCATAGTACATTGGTTATTAACTGAGGCACTGTATGCTCGAAAAGGACAGAAAACAAGACCAGACGACTATGAAAACTAGAGACTCTTCCTACTGTACAAAATGAACTGACGACTACACAATTTGGACTAGAGGGTGAGATAAAATGGTGGTGTGTTTTGCCATAAGGTAATCAGTAAAGTGAACTCTTATTAAAACAATGCTAATTATAATATTTTTTTAAAAAAAAAAAAACTACAGTTACACTCCCTGTCGCTACTAGAAAATTACACTCCCTGTCGCTACTGGAAACTTTCTAGTACTGATTTATAAAAAAAATACGCATGATTTTTTACAAATACTTAACATCTTCAAGAAAAGGCAACGTTGTATGAGAGTCCGCCATTTTCCTCTGTTATGTTTTTGTCTGTGGGAGTGGTCAAGCAATAGGCAATTTGAATTGTGGGTAGGGCACAGCGCTGCCAAGTTCGGTTCCACCTCACGGTAAAAATGGCTCGGTCCAAAGCGTACTAAACCATCATTTCGAAGTTCTAAAATCTTCGAACAAAATCAGCAGAGTGAATTTGTAGCGCGCCTTTGAAAGGCTATTATCAAACTTATCCTCTACATAAAAAAGCATTTTTGCTTAATTTTTAAATGGTTAATTTTAATTTTAGATTGCGCGGTACAGTGAAAATACCAAGACCCTTTCTTACAAAAAGTGCCACAAATTGAGATTTTTTTTCTTGAGCGTGATGTATTCTTTTTCTTGAAACTTTTCTGGTTTGTACTTCGCTATACCCACTACGTGTGTTAATTTTTCCAGTTCCAAAGTATTTGTAGTTCATTAGTTATAATTTGTGTACGGTTTGTCCGACGTGTCAACTGTCCCGTCCCTCTTCTATGCATAGAAGCCGGGACTTTATGAGTCAAACATCAGGTTTTCTGTTATCATTTTACGCTTTAGGAAAATTGCAACAAAAAAAAAGATATCACGTATACATAGCCCCATAAACGGTGTAGATAGTGGTTATAACCTTCTCTCCCCACCCCAAAATTTTTATTTTGTAGTGGCGAGCATTGACGAAAGGCTTTATGTCAATAAAAACTGCATTCTGACACCCACCCAGAAACAACATGTAAATATAACTTCGATTCAGGTTAAGCTTTTGAAAAGTAAAAATCGCTGTAAAATTAATTGAAAGTTAGATTTCGGTACATTAGGTTAGCTAACTGACTTGCTATACCAATTTACCGAGCAGGGTTTGAAAGAGTTAAAATAAATCTTACTGGTATCGCGAGAACGGTAATGCTGATTTAACTTTTACTTACCGCGGGAAGTATTTACCGCAGTACTTTTAATAAAATGCGGCGACGGTAACCGGTTGCGGCACGGATTAGCGATTAAATTTTTGCGTACGATTAAGCGTAGAAAATTTAAATAACGAAGCTTAGAATGAAGGATTTAGATTTTATTTTGCTCGAAGTTTGACCTAATCTACATCAGACCAAAAAATTAACTGTTATGGTTTCGAAAATTTTATTCAAAACCCTACTTCGAACTGGGCTTTTCAGAAAATAGAACGATATAATACTCTCTTCTTTCCATTCAAAGACGCGAAACATTTTGTAAAGGACATACATTCTCGCCTGAACACACACACACACAAGAATCCTTTTTAATTAGAAAATTAAAAAAGAAGCGGCTTTTTGCAAATAAGGCGATCGGGGGTAGACCACACATTCGTAAGAAAATTAGACAAAACAACAATAAAACATCCAAATAAGATAAAACATCCAAATAAGAACCGCATGTTCATTTTTTCTTACAGAGTTCAATGCTTTCTACCCTGATAATTAACACAATAGCCCTAAATTCTAGATGACTCTTCGCCACCTAAAAATCGAAAATGTCTGCCTACGAGCTTCGCCACCTTCATTTTCTTCTTCAAATGCGCAAAGACCAGTACTACCACTACCACTGTAGTTTGAATTTCTCCTGTAACTGCGGTAAATGCCATAATTTTAAAGTTATTGCGATGGTCAGCAGTGGTAGAAATACCTACCGCGGGAACTACAGCGAAGAAGGCAGGACGCGATATACAAACCTACGCTTTTTCCGAACTCGGTTCTCGCGCATTTCTTCTTTGCTAGTTCACGCTGAATATTAAGACCACGTGCCTACGTCAAATATGCCAAAACTGAAGTTTGAATAATTATGAAAGCTCGTTATGCCTGCTCATTCCTGTTTACCGAAGTCTTGCAAACTTGCAGGCTAAGTTTGCTTAAAAATATATTCAGAAATCTTAGTGCACAGAGTGTGAATTTGCATTCGTTGTTTTCCTAATCTATGTATTAGTACAATTCCCAACGTGAACGAGTTTTGTTTCGCCGACATTTCCCTGTTGTGGTGCTACGTGTCTGCGAGGTAATTCCCGGATTAGGGCGCGAATGCAGTCTGAATGTGTCTACGAAATTCAAACTCGGGAGAGCACACGGGATTGAAAACATGACGATCGCAACTCTTACACAAACAATGCTCGGAAAATGTCACGTCAAAATGCTCCTTAATGCTGTTTACCGTATTTCTCAACACGTTTTAACGTCCCGAAAATTTCCTCTTTTCATCCATAATTATTGCCTCCTCTGAATAATTCGCTACAGAGAATATATTCCTTTATACAAAACTCTCCCAATTGAGTCACGTCTACTTCATTCTTCCTACCTGTTCACCATTTCCTCTAATACACACAATATACAGATATGCATCAGCATACAACAGACAACCAGCTTTTCTCTCCCTTTCTACCCAGTTTTGTAACTAATGATGTTTTACTCCGTAACTAATGACCTCAAAAATGGAAAGTAGGAAAATTAACTCCCAAGTCCTCATTCTTATTGCAAAGCATGCATTTGACCTCGGCTACTTCCGGACGAAAAATCTTTCCCAAAACGGATATACCAACGCTAGTTTCGCTTTGGCTTTCGGCAGAATCAAACCGGGGCAAACCAGCAAGAAAATCCTGGCTCCCTTAATTAAAGAAGCCATTCTAATCACTCCATAGACCCTTAACGACTTTGACCCGATTGTCGTCTTCACACACGTCGGGTTAATTACCAACGCAACGAGAGTTAACAATCGCGTTCCCGATGACGTTACAAGACAACCCGAACAAGAAAATTAGAGACAAACGCAACAAAAGCGGAGAAGAGCAAAAAATTAAACAGAAACCTCTCTTTCGGATCGACCAGGTCAATTTTTAGAGTACACAAAAACTCTAATTATCGGAGCTAGCCAGGCGAGTTTTTATTTATGTATTTGTTTTTGGCTTTGGGTGCTAAAATCATGTTCTTACCCAGGCCAGGGTTTTGGGGGGATTTTCAGGCGGGCGTTCAATACGCAATTTTATTGGTCATCTGGTTTTCGCCTATGTTCACCATTGCTAAATAAAATTTTCGGGGTGTAACTCCTAACTTCCCCCCCCCCCTCCCCCTACTACGTGGCTGTTTTTTTTGCCATTTATTTCTTATTGTTATTTTTATCAGTTTAGTTTATGGCAACTTTTTCATACATGTCCTATATTTTGTAGTTGGCCAGCAATATCTTTTAATTTAACTTCACTCATTTTGTTGGTTCCGTAAGTGTTTATTAGGAGATTCACAACTCTATGATTTTTTTAGTTTTGAGTAATTTTTACGCCGTTTAGCTTGAATAATTGGAGTTTTGTTCCATTAACGTCTAATCGTGGAATTGTACCGGTACCATTTTATAAGGCGTTGATTAAAGCTGACAACACACACAACTTTATTCTGTGAACATTCACAGAATGCACACTCTCTTATAAGCGGGCTTTTCCTTTTAAAAGTTTTTCGATTAGGAAATTTCTTCGTTTCTGTCGTGAAGTAGGTAATTTGTTCTCACTGTAGCAGTCTTCGCTAACATGTGTATACTTTGGTCAAGCCTACACGTCTACTTCCTTAGCTACACGTAAAGAGGTGGAATTATTGATATGCAATGCGCCAGTCCCTGTCAATGCCCTTAACACCGCTCTTCGAGTGCTTAGGAATGTGTTAACAGGAGGAAAAGGGAAAAGACGAAGAAAATTGTCGTCACCGATAGAACAAGGACAGAACAATAGCCACACTCAAAGGGCTGCAAAACTCATTAGAAATTATAATGCAATAAACTAGCCGAGCTGTGGTCCCAAAATCCCCGCCGTAACACTAACGTTGGCGCAAATACCAAGTAGGCAACAGTTTCTTATAAGAAATTCGAGTCAGGGTTCTTTCAAGGATAAAGTGACCATCTTTGCAATTTACCTTGAGCAACAATTTAGCTATTTTTCGGGCTAAGAACGCGAGAGTACTGCAGTTGAAGAACGGATAACCTTCGACGGAAGCTTTTACTTCGTATACTTTGTGCACTTCGTATTATTCCCTGAGCTCCAATGTTTGTGCCACGATGTTGCGATGATGCGAAATTGAAACACGTGTTTCCTTGAATTAAAATTCGATTCAGCGAAATTCAAACACAGACTTCGTCAAGTAATTTTCAAAAAGCTTTAATAAATAAGTCAAGAGGTTGCGCAAATCAAGCTCGATGTAATTGAAGTGTGTTTGCTCTTCCGCAATTTACTGGAATTTTAGCACTTTTCCATATAACGCAATTCTATTTGAGACTTTTTTGGGCAAAGTTTTTAATCTCTTGCGAGCTTCAAGACATGAAAAGCTCACAGTTATCGTGAAAGTACTCTACGGTTTGACACACAAACCAATTGACCTTCAACTGCACGAAATCCTTTTCGAGTTCCTCAACCAATTTGCTTGAATTTCGCAAAGCTGGCTTCCTCGAAAGCCACGTTTAGTTGCTAGGCAATTTGAAAGTCACTTTACCTTCCATTTTTCGTGAAAATTCCTTTTCATATATCTAAAATACTTTCAGCAAAATTAATCTCAATTGTAAGAATCTGTAAGTTCCAATGTAATAATTATAAGCTTGATAATATATATTGTTTCCCTATATTTTTACTGTATTTACTCATTTGCAACACCATATATCAAATTTATATATGCAAGATAAACATTTTGGATGGAAGTACGTTTTAGAAAATATTTTATATGTACACAGTAGACTCCCTCTTACACGTACAGTTTAACCGTTTAGCGATTTACTTCCATCGAAAAATGATAAATGATAAATGTCACGATCTTTCAGCAGGACAAGAGTTGAAAGTGAAGAAAGCAAATCAAAATTATAGTATTTCTTATAAAGTCTAAGAAATTCTTCGTACATTCTCAGGTTCAACCTACACATCTATAATCGAGATCTCTTTTATGTACTACAACCGCTATGTTCATTGTGGTTTCGGATTATCCGATTCTTCTGTTTTCTGAAGTAGGGATCCATTCCCGTACTTGACGAATAAGAGGAAGTCTACTAAAATTGGTCTTATTCGTGAGCACACTGATTCTTGAATTAAGTAGAAAATAATAAACATTAGTTTCTTCAAAGGTTTATTAGCATTCTACTCATGCATTACTATTTTATTTTCAATCTTTATTTAAGAAAATCTCGTTAAAAATGTAAACAATTCAAAATAAAAGAAAAACAAAACATGCAAGAAACATTTTGTACAAATGCTTGATTTTTAAGTGCTACGAGTCAATAAGAAAATGGAGCCTCTTGGGCTTCATTTTGTGAAGAAAGGAGTGCCAAAGTCACCCGTACAGGTTTCCGAAAAAAAAAATCAAGTACAGACACACCTGGCATTGGCAGTGGATGCTTCTTCTCTCCCTACACTTTTTCTCTGATAACTTATACGACTACTAGAAGAACAGGTCTTTTTTGCCCTACTTCTTCTTCCCGCTCCCCTGGGGAGAAAAGTACAACTCCCAAGCGACTCTTTTTCACTTCGGGGGGAAATTGTGAGAAATTCGATCCTACAAGCTTCCCGTACATAAATGGAGTATTAAATTGCGGTAAAGCATCACCATAACAAGATTACTGACTTTCGCTAAATGACACCAAGATTCAATTTTCCCCTTGATGGATGCAAAAAAAGAACAAACTGAGGTCTCAACGCAGCAGAATAAGCGATTAAACGTTCCGTTACTCAAAAAGCATACTAACTGAATTAAATCATTAGTTCAATACGAAACTAATTTCGAGGAAATTTTCAAAAATGGAAATAACGAAAAAGAACGACTAAATAAATAGGGGAAATTTTGCTATTCTCTTCATTTCACAAACTTTTTCACACATTTAAGAAAGACGATCTGATAATAAATTTTTCACCATTTCGGTTATACACACTGAAAATCCAGTAAACAAAAAAAGAAAAGTTTAAACACATTTGCATCTACTGTTGTCTGTTAAGGGAAAGATTTAACATTATTTTCTGGATACATTAAAACAACTCACCAAGGTGTATATTCGTATTTTAGCTCTTGCGTACCTTTAATTTCTTGCACAGGGATTTTTTTAAATCTTATTTTCATTCATTTCTTATATGAACTTTCTCCGTTATTGTGGTCGAAAGACAGCTTCCAGGTGAACATGGCAACGAAATATATTGTATCTACTTGCTGCGAGGCAATGGTCACATACTTGCACGTGGGTGTCTTACAAGTCAACTGGTCTTATAACTAATTGTACTACATTTCGAACAGGAATTCCTATCGGAATAAACTGGTCAAGGTCTTTCGAAAATACACGGACCGGAGGGAATCCAGCCGTGACTGGTAGAAAGTTGTTGCCAAGAATATGGTTCCGAAATACTGAGAAATGCATTGATCAAAATCATACGCGATGTATAAAGGTGGGGCAATCTATGCCGAAACTAGAATCCTCGTCTAAACAACGGAAAACCTAGCGCTACCCTCAACGGACCCCAGAATTTGCTTCTATTTTCCTTACAAGAAGGGTCCGGTAGGGTGAAGAAACTTTCTCTTGGAGGAACAGGTAGAAAACCCCTCACATATCCAAACTAGGCCTCATGTTTCCCACAAACCCTACAGCGGTTCCATTTGTAGTCTCATTCTTCATTTCGACTTCACTATACCTGAAACTAACCTTGAATCTTCCTTACTTTCCCTTCCACTTATACAAGTCTAGCTGAATTGTTCCCCCTTTTTGAAATCCAGTTTACAGCTCGTCAACACTACATTAATTCTCATTTCATTAGGACAAAATTTCAACTTTGGTTTTCTGCTTTAATATCGGTTTTATAATTTTGCAATTCCTAAACAGTTTAGTTTATTTTCAGTATTTCATCTGCAGTCCCGTACACCTTAACATCTTTCTTGTTTTTTCTACGTAAATACGGACAATCCAAACTTTCCAACCATTGTTTTCTACGTTCAATAGTCAAAAACTGAAAGTTCACCTTAATTTCCCCTGACATCAACATTTATTGTTTTCTTTGAGATTTTCAACTTCAACTTTTGTACACTAGTTGCCTGTACTTGGTCTTCTAACGTGCCAGCTCAGAATTTTTCGCTATTTTCTACCTTTAGATTCCGAATTCGGAAAATATTCCTAACACAGTCTTTCCATTTTTGCTAACTTACAATTCTATAACTTCATGTTTCTTGTTTTTTTTTTTTTTATTATTATTATTTTTTTTTTTTCATTTCCATTTTGTTTGACGTAACATTTTGGCATCCGATGGTTTAGATTGTGCATTAACGTTTTTTCATCCCTTGAACGAACACTTTTCACCTGTAAAGAATGTATCAAGAAATATGTTACCTGTAACGAGTAAAAGCGCCAAGCACACGAATCGGAACAAACCGGTCTTCTCCATGACGATGCTCATGTGGCCGCCAAAGAAGAAGATGCAGATTCCTCTGCTCAAGGGTGTGTCAACCTGTAACACTGTTTTTCCCCACCTTTTGGCTTCCCAGTGGTATTCCCCACTTGCAATCGAACCAGACAACTAATTGTCACTGTCACCGAATTCACTTTGATGTCCCGTAACTGCCGAATCCGCTGATTTTTAATGGAAAGACACTAAATAATGGGCTTGGCAGCGAGAGCGTCTTGTACTGGGACGCCAGTTAAGCCAACTGTGCGTGAGTTGGACCTTGTAGCGTGCGAAAGCACGAAGAAACCCGGTGGCGGTTTTCCAGGTACTAAAGAAAATTTCGAAATTCCTCCTCCTCCCTGCTCCTTCAAGTGTGTGGTGTGTGAAAGAAAGCCCAAATACGTAACTTAGAATGCAATTTTCCAGCGACGGGGGGAGAGAGACTAGGGGTTTATATAATGCACCACAACAGGTACTTTGCCTTAAGGCAAATTCAGTTCAGCCATTCTCTATTAGCCCGCCTTTTACCAGTTCTCTTCTTCTTGGACTGCCCTGAGGATACAAACGAGCCCAATGTTACTGACGGAAAGCCCTTCTTGCTACTAGAAATCGGTAAGTCATTCAGTTGACGCAGTGTTGAATGATTCACATATGGGTCACAACTTCCGGTGTCGAAACGCACGTTGGCAAATTTTGCTTAAAAAGGTACAAATAAAAAAGAAAATAATCACCGACGGGGAAATCTTGGTTGCGTTATTGTAATACGGGGACAAAAAGCGGCAAAACCAGACTGGGAAGTTTTTCTCCCCGTAGAAGAGCGTTAAACGTTTGAAAGTCAATGAAGCAACAATCGTCGGAGCGCTTTCACGTTTTCAGTGCCGTAAGGAGGCGAGAGATGCTGGGATGAACTCCCCCTCTGCCAGCTTTTAGTGATCGATGGTCTTTGAATGGGAGAAAAGAAGCAGCGTAGGAGCAGGGAGAAGGAGGAACAGATTGCCGATACCGGCAAACTTTCACGTTTGCCACGTCGGTTGGAAGGGGGCTGCTCGTCGTCGTTCGTCAGTTCAATCACTTTAAAGAATCAAATAGCTTCGCACTTGGACTTAAATAAAGGAACTGAACACAATTTCCAACCCCAACCGACTTTGGCTATGGATTATTCTTCTTCTTCGGCTTCTGTTGGTCCTTTTTTTGCCGCTACCACCAGTTCTCCCAAAACGCTTAAGTACTGGAAGGCGAGGCAACTCCCGGAAATGGAAAACTGGCTTGTTGAACTTGTTTAATATCCTGCATCAATTTCGCTTTATTTGACAAAAAGTCTTCGAAGAGTTGCGTTCTTTTTTCCGCTCACCTACAAGAAAAACAGGACAGAAAGCAATAATAAAATCCTATTAAGAGACCAGAAAGCCAAACTGCAAGTCAATTTCCATTCTTTGAAGAAAATATAGACGATTTATAAATAAATCAATTAAATTAAATTTCTTCACTTTCTCCAAGTTAGAGAAGTGTAAAATTCCGGAAAAGCAATACTTGAAATGCATATCATTTTATTGTATGAAGCTTTTCTGGTTAGGTATGATTTGTGCTCATGTAGTTCACTTCTATGCTCATATTTTGAATTAAGGTTTCGCTTAATTTATACTTTCCCTTTATGCTAACTTTGTCGGTCATAAAACATTGTAATTTTGCTCCCACTATTCATCCACATCTTAATTTCAAAAATATACAGTTTGTCATGGTCTTTGTTTATCCTCATTTCGTAACAGTTAACTTTCTTCTATCCATTTAGACACTGTTCTCTAAAATATATTTCTTTGATCTTACTCTTGTTATTTAACTACTAATTGCAAATACTGTTTTAATTCTTTCATTTGTTATTTTCGCAAAAGTGTCAAGAGGCAAAGTCTCCGACAGCTTTTGAAAAAATCACTGAAAAACTTTTTTTAAATAATTATTCCTTTCTTTCTGTTGCCTTTTTTAGTTACTCTTTCATTAATTGAGATTTAGTTATGTTTATTTTATTACCAATTTTATTCTTACAGTATGTTTTATTTTGTACCTTTCTTATTAAGTGGAGTCTTAAGCGTTCTCGGAATGCAATAAGGTAATCTATGTCAGTTTTTTCGGCGGTAAACGAGATCATTCAGTCGACCAAGTGAAAAGGATTCCATGCTTTTTCCCAAAGGACTACCGAAGAAACTGGAGAAAAAAGGTCCAAGATGCCGCCAATCCTGGGCAAGTCAGTCACGCAACGTAACAGACTCCCAACGATACAGTCGTACAATACATGCACACATGAGAAACTGGTGTGTAAATCATCGTTTTTACCCTATCAGTAGGTAGGATTTAAAGGAGTCAGCTTGGTGACTTCACACTCCACTTCCCACCTCCTCAATGTCCCTATTTGTTACCCTTCCCCAATTCTCACCTCAACACAGCACCGAGCACTAAAGCTGACTGAAATGCGCTCAATTCTTATAGTTCATGCATTCCCGTAATTAAACTTGCTATTTCTTCACTTTGCGTTCGCATAACAATAAATTGAAAAGATATAATGGAATAAGTGAAAAAAATATTTTGGAGGCGATTTAACACAGTTCAATCACAAAACAGATACAAATAATTAAGATATTGGGAAACGAAGTTATGAATAGGATTTTAGGTGACTTACGAGGTTTATGCAGATGAGTATCGAATAGGGAAAATATCTGGAGTAGGCTTACCTAAGTAGTTTGTGAAGATGTAGATCTAGCTGTTAGAAAACATTCTTTTTGTTTTCATATGGATTGTTTCTCGTGGATTTGATGTAAAATAGGACGATTTTCCGCTTTGTTTCAGGCGAAATGGACGAGGCAGCGCGATGGCGAAATGTTTATGTCAAGCCGTAGTGCTATTGTCCAATTCACAACGTCTTCTGCTTCGTATCACTGAAGAACGCGTTAGAGACTGGGAGAGGCTTTGACTAATCACGATTGGACTACAGTCCGTGTTCGTAAATCGAAGATAATGAGAGCGTGGAGACAGAAAGAGAGACGGAGAGTGGTTTGGCGGATTTGCGGTTGAAGTAGCTCAGAGTCAATGCTTGCACTAATTACGGCACGTAATTGGAACCCGGTACTGTCAACGTGAACTATGGAAAAGTTTCACCCCTTTGCGGAAGATTTTCTTTTTCGTCTTCACCTCTTCCGTTTCGACGCTTTGAGACGTAAAGGGGTAAGTCGGAATCCTAAATGTTTAAAAAATGCTCGTTCTCCATCACCCTCCACTTTTCGGGACAAAACAAGCTTTTGGAGGGTGAAAAGGCTCGGACCGCTCCACGTTCGGACCGCTTTTGCGAGGACAACTTCTCGCTGACCCATTTGTAGCACACGCCAGAACTGGTACTCTGCGCTACCGTAGCTGCTGCTTGACAGCTGCGCACGGGAGGAAAGAAACCCTTTTAACCCACATGGCCGATCACGGGGCTCGGATCAACTAGCGTACGATGGCACTTGACGATAGATTACATGCATACAAGAACGGATTCCTTGGGCATTTTCTTTTTTTCTTGTTTACGGTTAGTTGGTGAAAATCACTGCACAAAAAAAAACACATGATGGGAAAGCAAAACGCGTTGATGGGTCTCCCCTCAAAAGGTCTGGAAATCAGACGCATGATGGCGTTGTTGGGCGGTGTTGTCGATGCTGAAAGCTTCACGGAAGAATCCTCTACGTTGCGTTGGTTGAAAAGCGACAAACTCTACAGTTGATGCTTTAATGCTACAGTTTAATAATTACAATAAGTAATTTCAAGTAGACACAAGCCTTTTATGAGCGAATAACAAAGGGGAATTTCAGGCATCCTACTGTAAAAATAATTCAAGAATCAAATTTTTTGACAGTAATGTTGCCGTTAGGGATATCTACTGTACTAGCTTAAGGGTTCTTTCAAAGAAGCTTTTATTAGTTTTGTGAGCTATGGCTGAATTTCGCTATTTTTTATAAAGTAAGATGGAAATTTATCGGACAAATTAATGCAATACGCCCCCGCATCCAGGGGGGGGGGGGGCGGGAGAGTTGTAGAGGCCTGTACACCCCCATGAAATGTTAAGTATATAATGATAATCATAGGCGACTAGCAAAGTGTCCAAAAAATTGCTTATGGAAGACCCCTGCCCCCTAAACTCCAACCCCTCCCCCTTCCAGACCAAAATCCCTGATCCAGTAGGTCTGATTTAAAAAAATAATAATAATTATAATAATAATAATAATAATAATAATAATAATAATAATAATAATAATAATAATAATAATAATAATAATAATAATAATAATAATAATAATAATAATAATAATAATAATAATAATAATAATAATAATAATAATAATAATAATAATAATAAAGGTAAACAGGAATGAAAACAGGTCAAGTACTTTTTGTGACGTCATGGCCGAAATTTTACGATTGTGCTTTATTTTTGCTTCATTGTGGTTTATCTCTATCCAGAGTTTCTATTTGACTTCATTGTTCGCTCATTGCTGTTAGTCACAGTAGCAGACTTATCTTTCATGGAGGAAGGGATGTTCCTATCTTTTATTTGTGAAAATCCTGGAAATTGTGTACGTGCTGTACATTAACAGAGAGGCAATGATTGAACAAGTTTTTTTCAGTGGTTCTGATCTCATGGTCTCCTTATTTCGCATCGAATTTAGATCATAATTGACAAATTGCTTACGATTCTACTATAAAATCGTTACACATCCGAACAAAGCCAGGAGCTTTTTACAGGATACAGGCCAGAACCATAATTCGAATAAAATGATCCTCTCAACTCTTAGATTGTCAAATGACATTTGTTGTCATTTTCTTTAGTAAACAGAGTTGAGAGCTAAAAACACTCATTAGTAAACAGGAAACCTTGACAGTTCCATAGCCAGGAGGATTAGGGGTCCACCCCAAAACCCCGAAATTTCTAGTTAGAATTGCGAACATAATTCCAAATGTCCGATAAAATTGCGTATTGACCCCCCCCCCACCCCCCACCCAGAAACTCAAAAAAAAACTCCGAACCAAAATCGTGGCTACGGACTTGTTAGTGATATCTTGCACTACTTCGCTGAAAGCGACTGAGATCCCGTTGTCACTCATTACATGACGATGAGAGGTTATAAAGGTTATGGAACGAACTTGGAATTCTTATTCACAATAGACGGATCACAGTTAAGGCAAGCAAATCATCGGTAAAGAATTAGACTACGTGCATTGCGGAAGTACAGGAGATTCCGCTGATTGAATCTTGAGCGCATGATTACAATGTTCTTTAATGTTTACCCATTTCTTTAGCGGTCGTATTTAATGCAGTCTGAGCGTAATAACCCCAGGGCTTGACTAGCTAATTTGGATTTCCTTGGTAAGTCGCAATTACTCACCGAATAAAACATTACGAATAAAAGCAAGATTTTGATTTACTAAGGAATATGTTACTATTTTCCCTTGTTGACCTTGCTTTTTGCGTATAAAACGACACTAGAAATAAAAACTGTAGTTAGTGAAGAGTTTCAGCTACGCTCAACCTGAGATAAATACATTCTTTTTTTCTACATAATTCTATTTCGTTATAACAACTGCATGGGCGCTATAAAATCTCCTGAAATTTTGGATAGCAACAACAGGAGACGCACCGAGGCGCAACGTAGTTGAAGATACAAAAACGAAAGTGGCGAGCACGGCATGGCAAGCGACCTGGGAATCAGCGAGTTGGAACACCTAATTTTCTTCCTCACTTATTAATGACGAAAGCGAACACGAGTTTTAAACAAATTCCATTACACGTCGGTACAATTCGTTTCTGAATTGTGTCTTCTTTGCAAGTGCCGCCAATTCCTTCCTAAAATGGACGTCATCAACTTCTGTTGCGCCCTTAATCGGGGACCAAAATCCTTTCTTTCAATTCATAACTGGATTACCGACTCTCTTTTACCAAACAATACAGATAAAATGTATTGATGTACTAAACCAGTGGTGCCCAAACTTCTTTCACCCAAGGGCCACGCGTGGCATGATATAAAATCTCGCGGGCCTGAATGTTCCGGTTTCGCCAGAATCCTGCCGACGTTAAAAATGAAATTCTGCAGTGATATACATGAGCGGTATAAATGAACGGGCCGTATGAGGCACCTTCACGGGCCGGATTTGGCCCGCGGGCCGTAGTTTGGGCACCACTGTACTAAACTGTTTGTAAGTGAGAGTGGGACAGATAGGAACATCAGGAATATTCTTTAAATTGTTCACGTACGAACTTGGTAACTAGACTGAACTTATGGGTTAAGAATAATTAGTTCAACCTCAGCGTTCGGAAGTTACACATGTTTGTTTGAGGAACACCTTTAGATTTGTGTTTGTAAATACTCACACTACGTATGAGGCGTCATTATAAATACAAAAAAGTACTCGATTTTTTACATTGGCAAGATCTTAAGCAAGCTAAATCATTAGACACAAAGCTTACAGCAGCTAGAAACTTACCTCTTTCTTCTCCTCCGAACATCCAACTTCCGAAGTTCAAAACGGTGTACGGGACACATTAGGCACACTGTACTTACAAGATTGTACTGGCATATCGGAACAAAGGTTGAACAGCAATTTTAACTCGTTTTTGTATAGTCTAAAATACGTGCAACTCACTGCATCAAAAATTTTGCTTTCCTTCACATTTTTTACTAAAACTGATTTATTTTACTACTATCTTCATATATGTGCAAGCCAGCGAACCATAAACGAACATTTTGTTTTCCTCGACCGCTGCTATCAAGTAATGAAAAGCATTTATTTGTCTACTGAAAAGTTTGATTGCATGTAGCAGAGTGAAGTAATGAAAAGAAAAATGACGTTCTTGACGTTTGCCGCTAAAAATCGCTTTGTCCCGCCTGTGCCTCACGTTACTCCCGAACTGCATTGCGTCTACGTGACAGATCGGAACAGAAATTGAGATTTACACAAATAAGCATATCGTCGTTTCCATAATTCGTAATCTAGAACTATCAATCGCAAAAATAGCGACGATAACCAGCCTCTTTAAGATGGGCAAAAGTTTTCCGTTACATTACATGCAGAGGCCAACATAAATAAATACTTGAAAAACGTCCCGATCTGCCACACTCTGTCAAATACAAACTAGTTGCTCTTAATTCCAACACAAGTTAAGCTCTGGGTTAATGGGCTAGTTAACAGTTCCAAACACAACAATTGTACTACTGCTAGTTATTATGACATTTGGTCTAACTTGCTTTCAAATAACTCACGACGGAGAATTTGCACGATCGTGCTTTAAGCGTGATTATTACGAAAGACTTGTTTTAATTGGCATTATCGTTTTGATTCCAATTCCACAAGTATCCTCTGTTAACTTACTAATTTTACGTATTATATTTTTTATAACTTACTTATTTAACTTTATTTATTTTCACAATGAATTTTCCTACACTATTTAGCTCCACCAATGTCAATCATAGCTGTTGCCCAAGCAAAACGTTTGTGCCTTTCGAATTACAAAATTAATTGTTACTCATTAGCAAAGCGTCACGTTAGTTGACATCATGGGACGTTGTCGTCATCGAGATAATACACAATTTAAAAAATTCACCAACTTTTGGGGCAAAAATCGCCCTAAAAACTTAGACTGGCGCGATTGAACACCAAAACTGGGAGATGGTTGTCTCGCCCGAAAGGCGGTAAACTGATCACCAAAAACTGGTGCATTTGAATCCCCTAAAAGCTGGTAAAAAAAAGTCCCTGAAATGGGAAGTGCTGTGTTAAACTTTAGTAATTATAACCTCCTAATTAAGGCAGCTATGAAACTAAGATTTGAAAGAATGCTGCCGTAAAACCGGGGGTTGTAATACACTTAATGTAGTATATTCTATAAGTGAAGGCCATGCATAGTTTCATTTATATTCTTTTATTTGCTCAATAATTTAGATGTCTTCGTGCAACTGACAAAACGAATCACACGAGTGACACAGAAAACACCTTTCACGCATAGTACATTTCCACCAACATACCCATGACATTACAGGCGAAATGCACAATAAAGCGTGCTAATGTGTACAGTGAATGACACAAGTGAACAGCAAGTTTTTAAAATAATGCAAGCTCTCAGTACTCAGCTTTTCGAACAATTTCATAAGCAGTAAAATAACACACCAGAAAAACAATCAACCTTATTCAACAAAAATCCAAAACGCTGTAAAACAACACATACAACTTCACTTCACATATCACTTTAGAAGATGACCCGTGCCACGATAGTCGCAAACGGTTGATAGTTCTGTGTCTTGGCAAACGAAAGGATGGAACATGCTGCCAAGTCTGTAACCATGTGCTGCTCCTTGACGTTAAAGTTTCGAGAACAAAACCATGCGTACACATGAGGGCACGTTTTCTTCAACTTATACTTAGGAATTCACTGGGAACTATACAATTTCAAGTGACAATACGATAAACTTGCCCAACTTATCTAAACTAAACCCGAGGAACTGGATTCTTTTGGCCACAGCAACTCGCAACGCACCACAATGCCAGCTCTCATGCCCCACCCCTTCCATGCCTAACGGTTTTGCGTAAGGCTCTCAGCCAATAGGAAGGAGTTACAGCATTCAAATTTCTGGCTTTTAAATCTTTCCCGCTTTAGCCCCAACATGAAGGTGAGACATAGTCGAGTGAATAGGAAATGTGACGGAATGAAATGAGCGCTATGTTTTTACGTATTAGATATTACAACGACCGTGTATCCGACGCAAAAAAGTAGCCACTTACGTAATTTAAACCTGGTAAGAAAAATGTCAATGATTAACTTGTTCCTTTTAAGTAGGGATATCAAATTATAGGAATATTGTGTACGTCATTTTTAACTTTCTTAACTTTGCTGGGTCTTGGGACACGTAACCAAAAATTGGGAATATGTCGATAAAAATTTGCCGAGTTTGACTCAATTTGAGTATATGCTACTCACTTTGAGCAAAGAGTGACCCAAGATTTAGGAGGAACAAACCATATTTTGACGGAGGTTCCATTATATGGTGGCAACTACAAGTCTTAGGGAGGTACAAAGCACCCATTTTTGGGACCCATTTTTTTACAGTTGTTAGTTAGACTATGTTGAAACTTTGATTAATACTTTCTATGATACGCCATTCTTTGTGAAACGAGAAGTTCAGTCGGAAAAAGAGTCCAAAAGGTGTTTGGAGACTGTCTACAAATATAAACGGCATGCAAATATAAACGGTACGAAATCCTCTTCGTTTCTATATACTTGTTGTAACAAGGGAAATGCAGCACTTCTTTGGCTGCCAAGAAAAACACAGATGCATAAAGCAACTATTACTTTTCCCTTCGGCTACAAGGAGATAAAGGGAAAAAAATAAGAAGCAATATTCCATCGCTCCACAACATAGTCCCTTGCTCCTTGGTCGCTCCCTGATCCCTAAACCCTTCCACCCACGAAGAAAAAGCATAAGGGGCTTTCGCGGAATCCTCATGCTTCTCCTTCTGGGAGATTGAAGTACCGGCCGGCATTCGTTCTGGAGTTAGTTCAGCTTGGGAAACAAACCCCGCTGGAGAAAAAGTTTGCCTCGTTGTTGTTCCTTAAACACATAGTTTTTTTGTGTACTCCGGCAGGACGAGCCCGAGAATTGTCAAAACCCGTTTTCTGCATGTGCCTTTAAAAAACGGCGTGTGCCACCAAGAAAGACGGCTTTATTCCTTTTTTACTGTCAAACGTATCTATACCGTTATCTTTATCTTCCTCTTTCTGACCGCCTGTCCGTTTTTTTTATTTCCAGCCCGCTGCCAGTAACACCTCTTTAAAACTGTTGAAGTCCAGTCATTCGTTTCTAAATGAGGTTGACATCCCTAGGATGTTACATTTGAGAGTTCTGCCGGAGGAAAGGGAAAATAAAAAAAAGCCATGTTATTAGACTTGGACATTGTCAGGGATAGTGGTCGCGCATTCTTGCCTTCATCCATCAAAGGGCTTGACCCACTAAAAAGTCCAGAGTACCGACTAGTGGTCCAGTTCTGAACGGAATGCATCAACTAGTATTTCTAGTGACCAATCGGACGAGACAAGGTTACCATTTTTCCGCTTCGTGTTTCAATTTGACGCTTCAGTAGCCTCATCGGAACAGAAATTCTTGACCCACCACGGTATCCCTAATTTGAACAAATATCTTACCAGTACAGGCATAATACCATACAGGGTACCTAAAGTTCTTTCCATTATATTCTGAATAAATTTTGGGTTCCGTATCATTTTAATAGGGAAAACGTGTCATACGTCTAATTAGACCTATAGTTTAATGAATTAACTTATCATCACTTAGCACAATCTAACGCAACAAATTAATTAAACTCTAGACCTTTCCATTATCTATTGTTGGACACTACACCTTGGTGTATTTATTTCTTCGCCCATATCAGTGGCCGAAAACTACCTAGACGTGATCAAACTTAACTATCAATACATGCATTTCATAGTTAAGCCCAAAACAACAAAGAAGAATAAAATTGTTGCTTTTAGAAACAGTACGATTTCTTACGGAAATTTGATCCACATTTTGTCTCTTGTATCGACATGCAGGTACAATTGTTCGACACCTCTCCAGAATTTTGACTCCTCAATCCAGCTGACGCAAATTTCATCCAAAATTAATACGCATTTTCCATAATTCAGTTGCCAGGTGCTAGAATGTCCTTAATTAAAACCTGAGTCTGCATATATTAAATAAAATTAATTTTAGTAATCTATTTTTTTTAAATAAATGGTGACATAGTTCCCAGATCTCTGTTCAGTAAATCCCCTAAAACCCTCGACGCAAAATGTCTGTCATGTATATTAACAATGGAGTCAAGCTTTACGCATGTGGAGGCGTAGCTTAGTATAATCAAAAACGAAAGCAAATGGAATAAAATGCCGTTCGAGAATATTAATAACAATGATTGCAACGAACAAAGAACTGAACCGTATGCATTCCTTCTTATCACGTGAAAAGCAAAAGCTACTCAATCAAATTATAAAAGGCTAGCCACATTCCAGAAAAGTGCTTTCAGCAGCTTTCCTTTCTTTTGAGGCTCAACACAAACCAGCCAGACCAGATGCCCCTCTAATAAACCTCCCGTCCAATTATTGAGTACCAGTTCGCCCAGTACACGAACCAGACACACATGCATTACTATTATGTGTACCGTAGCCAACAGACTGTGGGCCCAAGCTCCGGCACGCGTGCCATAGTAACAAGTATACGAGCTGGTACTCCCGAGAGGCGGACTAGGAAACACGAATTTCTTGAATGCAGTACGCGTATTAAACTCCCCAATACCCATGTTAAAAGGAGTGCGAATGGCTGGGGAGAAAGATTCCCCCCTTTCCTTCTCATCATTTCTCTGTCACGAGCTATTGAGTCTAAAGTGTGGTAAGTTGGGTGCTGTGATGTTATATTGTCAAGTGAAGAGTGTCAGGTGGTAAGGAAGCTTAGCAAACGCTTAATGTCCCTGCGGCGCCCGTGTGACAGACGACGCTCGTCTCTTGATTGCCGACACTAATTAAACGGCCGTCAAAAGGGCTTCTCCATTTTAGCTTTTCAATATCTTCTTCACCCCATCTCTTCGTCTTCGCTCCTTTTTCACAAAAACACACAACTCATGGAGGAATTCGCCGAGAACCCACCCTCAAATGGGATCACAAAAAGGGACTCGACTTGATCTATTCTTTAATGACTTCCTCTTCAATCTAGGAGAAAAAAACTCCAGTAAGCTCATAAAACTCTTCATCTCTTACTAGTCTGTCCCCTCATCTCCCCAGAAAACCATTTTTGTACTCTCGTCTTCCAAAACTTTCCTTCGCATATTTTGTCCCAACTAAAAAAGGAGAGAAGTAAGAATAATATTAGCACTGTCTTTTTTTCTGTGTGTGTGTGTGTTGGAAGAATATACGTCATCTGCTGTCAGTTTGGGGAGCAAAAGCAGCATAACTGACTAGGGTGCTCATCTTTCCTGTGCACTGAACTCCATTTCCGCTACCCTTTGCCTAAGATCGGTTCCTTTTTCGCGGTAGGAGAAAAGAATCCCCAAGATTGGCATCGATGGGAGGAAAAACGACCTTAAAAGGTACCCGTGGCCATAGTACGGAATAGAGGTACTGGCAGGTCTGGGGTACTAGGCAGAAACGACAGCGAAAAGAGCCCAGAGAAAGTAAGGAGAGGGACACAGATTGGGATGCTGAGTCCTGGGTTGACACCCTAGCATGCTTACAGAAAGGAGTGTTTGGGTTGCAAAATCCTAAATCCCCATCCCCACCCCATTGATCGGAGCTTGATTGCCTGACGTCAGTCTCCCACAATACAATGGAGAATGGAACAGACTCAAAAGGGAAAAACAGGTTGAGTTGCTGGTAGCTGACGGGCCGACACATGCAAAACGAGCAATTAGCTAACAGAGGGGAATAGGAAAAGGAATGAGGAGAGGAACAGCTTGGGTAGTCAGTAACTTTAAGTCAAGAAGACGGGAGGTAATTTTCGAATTGTTTAAAACGTTTAATGGCATGACTGTTATAGAAAAATGCTCCTCATTGTTATTGCGTTTTCCAGAATTTCGGTGAGGAAAGTCATCGACAGAGCAAATTTCTGCTATAAGACTGTAAAGTCCAATGGGATGGGTAGCAACAACGAAATGCACTGAAGAGCAGAATCCTAAACAGCACAGTCAAGAAATGCGAAGGAAACTTTTGCAAGCCGTATTATCATACGCTACCTAACGTTAGCTCTTGTCACCTTCGAAATATATCCACCATGTCGCTTCAGAATGTGGGAATGTCTAATTTGTGCAAGCCTTAAACATTAAAATCAATAAATAAATAAATGTGAAAAATAAGTCCATGAATTGAAAACATAAAAAATTAACAATGAACGTATCGAATGCCTTAACTTTTTCAAATTACGTGAGTAAGTTTGTGAGTCTAGGGAATGTTGGTAGAGGAAGATGTATAAGTTTCGACTAATTTTTTTTTATTTTTCTAAAAAAAAAAACAGCCTTACAAGCGAGATAAAGAAAAAAATCATCCGCAATGGATACCCAAGTGTGTCTCCTACATTACCTACATAAAAATAACTTCGAAAGTTGTCGCAATCTTATGTATTGCAATTTTTTCAAATCTTTTCAAAATCGACATTTTTAAAATGTGGTCCAAACTCCGACTACTTGGGAAAGACGATATTAATGAATTCCTAAAACGCAATTAAAAAACCGGAAACATACAATTAAAAGTATTGACAACGAAACATAGATGTATAAAATGCTTTTCGCTAAAAAAAAGCGCAAATAAACACGCCAAACGCCAACTGCAGACATTCTTCGTGGAGAGTTAAAAACCTTCGAAAGTGCCTGGCGTGTGACGCAGTGGTTCCACTGCAGTAACAAGTCGCACGGATTACTGTATCAATTTCAAATGTTTTTTCTTCTTTTAATTGGCTAAGATGACCAGGACAAATCGTAGATAAATCATGGATAAATGGTTCAATAGATTCACAGTATTAAACTCCGTTTAAGCATCGCTCCAGTGTTTGGATCATATTGATTTTACCAGTTTTTAATAGACATGCAAAAGAAACGACAGCGGCAAAGAAAAAATACATGTTAAAATTCCGTCGTTTGACTGTACACAATTGAATGCAAAAGTAAGGCCTTAAAATGAATTTTTTGATTATGTCTTTAGCTTCACAATATCCATTTCCATTGTCTTAATTTCTGGAATCTTTCAGTCTTCGAAAGAAAATTTAAAACCTTTTTACCTGACTTATGAGTTTTGTGTAGTTAACGGTTAACTTCTGACTCAATCACTTGAACTTTGACAAGCTCGAAACGAATTTAAACATAAAAAATCTAAACGGTGACGGTATGAAATGTAATGACGTAGCTGCCTTACATCTCCAACTGACCTGTAATTTGTTAAAAAAGTTTCTAGTTTTGACTTGAATTGGCGTGTTTTTTCTGAATCTAAAAGGTAAGCAAGATAGAAAGATTATATGCTGGGCATATCATTTTGCTGTCTCTGTATCTACCGTAGAGCGATACGTAAATCATAAAGTAGAAAGATGTAAGCTTTACGGAGACGTGCAAACGTTATTGCTTCCGAGGCAACAGTAAAAGTCGACGCGAAGCTTTAAAGCGAACTGCACGCTAAAATCGCACCCGAAAACAATGTGATAACAAAAATTTCAACGCGAGTATTCCAATTCATTTCGTTGGTGAAGTGCGAAGAGGGGAGTTTTATACCATATCTTTCATGTCATCGATAATTTAAACAAGTCCCCAGGTGCTTCTAACATTAAGCAGACTTATAATCGAAATGGATTAATACATCATTGGTGTGGATATTCACCAGGGACATGTCAAACAGGAGAGAAACGATGGACTATGAACCTCTTTTTCCTCGTCGCTTTTGTGCAGGAATTGCTGAAGCCTTGCTGGCAATGACGTTTCTCAATGTCATCGATCCAACAATCCAGAGCATCAGCAGTAACGAGATACCCTTATATGCTTTCTTTAATGCCCCGGAGTTGAACAACGCCAATAATAATGTGATTGCTAACAGCTTCAGAAGCTTATAAAGATGAAAGGAGGGAGCGGTGAAAGGAACCATCCCTTCCACCCCACGTACCCCTAACCCAGTCAAAGTCTTGAAAGGACCTGCGAACCAAAAACGAAGACTGTCATAGAAACCGCCTGTCCATTCGAAACACTCTATTGAACTTTACTTACCACAATAAGACGTTTTGGTCAATACTCGTAACATAATATCTCGATGTCTCGACATAACCCTCACAAAGCGACTTGTCTTGACGGCAAAAAGCTTTTTTTTAAAAAAAAGAAACACGTGCTTTTGTGCTATGTGATTAGCCGTACTCATGTTGCCTTCAATGTTCGCTGTACGGGGACGGTTTGGCGCCAAAAATACATCCAAAGGAGAACTAAATTTTGTTCTGTTCGACTTATGTTAGACGTCACCTAGTGAGAGCTCGAAAGAGCATTTGCAACAGTAGTTCGAAGGGAAATTGATATACGGTGGGAAAATTGAACTAGAACGACAATATAAGTTAAGAAACTGTCTAGTAGACTATATTAAAGATACTAAACTGATAGAAATGGTGTAAGTCTGTTTACTTCTTTTCACTACTAAGAATAAGAACACTAGAAAGTATATAGATTATAATATGTAGGATTATTTCTAATATTATATAAAGTAAAAGCAAATTACCTTTTTACCAATCATCAGAATATTAAACGGTCAGAAAAAGTCGATAATGTGCCCCTTAGATGGCACAGTTGCGACTTTAAATAGATCAACAACAACAACAAATTGATATACGTAGAAAGATTCCCGCTTCGACTACAAAAGGCATTAATACACTAAACCAGCACATCTGGAGTCCTGATAACAATTCAGCGCCTTCGCTGCCAATGTCTTTAATAGAATTAGTATATCTAGTAGTAGAATTAGTATATTGCTGCCAATGTCTTTAATAGAATTGCCGTTATACAGGCATGTCTCGGTAAAATAGATGTTAAAGGAAGTCCCTAAAGCCAGAACCCGTGGCTGATTGGATCTTGTAAGTAGAACCTACACTGTAAGATAACCATGGATGGATACGAGTGACCATACAGATAGTATATACTCTGTACCAGTTCTCGAAGTTCCCCCTTACAGGAAGGCGGGACATTCTTCTAAGAGGGACGATCCTGGATGTAAAAGATCCTGGGACACTTGTCCACAAGGAAAAGGACTTTTGTCCTTTCTGTATACTGATGATGTCTCTGTATATGTGATGTCTCTTCACCATTTATCCGTTCATTCATGAGTTGTTTTGGAATATAATTCGTGGTAGGAAATCTCTCGTATGGTAGCGCCATGTAGTGGTGGGAAATCTCTCGTACGGTGGCGCCGTGTAGAGTCATATTCATATTAAACTCCCTGCTACCAAAGAAGTGTTGCTTGGTCTACACGATTTCAGAAGCAAGAAGGACTGTTGTCTAAGAAATCTCTCCTAAATCGTGACAGTAAAATATATGGGGTTTGGCTAAAATTTACCAAAGTATCTACCTGCAGGTAATCCATCAATATGTGTAAGAATACGGTATCTTTACCACACTAGACGGTTGTTTTCTTTGTAATTATTGAGCTAGTAAGTTTAGAGTCGCACAGAAAAAACTCCGAGAATTATTTGTTCCAGAAAAGAACAGGAAAGAATCCATGCGCATACGATAACATTGTCTCTTCACATACAGATTCTCATTTTATAATTACAAAGAAAACTTCGCAAAAATATTAAATCTGTGGTACAGAATAATAAGCATGTGAAATGTTCTGTGTCTGAGGTGCGACGAAAGAGAAAAACGCGGAAGATTTATCCGTATATTGAAGGGAAGCCAGAGTTCGACGACGAAAGAGAAGTTATGCTAGATGTTGTTAATGAAAGTTGCACTGTCGGCTAATAGATGGCAGAACGAACGAGTGAGAGGTGTTTACTCCGAGCTAATGAGCAGAAGTGAAAATCAGCAAAGTGCGTGAGTGACAGCGCGCTCGAAAAAAAAAGCGAGTTACATCTCTGCGTCTCCTAAACCCGAAGATAGTAATCATACAAGTGACATAATCCGTCCTGGACGAAGTTCGCTGTAAGAAGCGTTCTTTGCAAAGAAGCACTACTTCCATAAGACTGTAGGACTTTAATCACAGACTTTAATCCGTTCCCGGCTCAGAACACCAGGAGTTCGTGTAAGTAAAAAGTCTGAATATTTATTTTCTACAAAATATAGGGGTGATAAAATGACGTAGTTCATCGCGCATTCACGTTATTTTAATTTATCGCATTTTAAATTTTTGTCTCACTGGAACATGGTAAAAAAAAGCTTATTTACAGAGACTTCACAAACGTCGGGCCTCCATATCTTCCTTAGTAGATCAATTCTGCTTTCGTGTTGTCTGATCCAAAGTTTCCACTTCCATTAGGTCTAACCGATTCTAGCTAAAACAATTTATCTGTTTAATTTCTAGTCGACGTTCTCTTCCAATTCCTAGTAACAGTGAATGCTGAAGAAACTCTTGATATTCTTTTCACTGCGCAAGCTTTTATGATAACTCCTTTGCTCGCCATTTTTTTTTTAAATATTGACTTTCTCGGTGTTTAGTGAATCGAACATCAACTATTTCAGTTCAACCCTTCAAGCAGAGTCGAGCTGAGGCGAAGCCGATACTAAAATTAAAATGTGAAATAAATATCATGTAAATTGAAATAAAATATAATATAAGTTGAAATTAATTAAAAGACAAATCATAACTAAATAGAAAATAAATAATGCATATAGAAATAAATGGTAAAAGTAAAGGCTAGTATGGCAAATTTAAACATAAAAACGAAGAACGCGATTCTGAATCGCTAACAAGAATTAAGTAAGGTAATATGTATGCTAATAAGCAAGTGTCAACTGGGCAAATTTTAAAAATTGACAATACAGCATAGAACAACAAAGTAATGCTTATGCAAGAAATTAAGTAATTTTAAGAGGTTGAATACGATGAAAGTTGGCTTTCAAGCCGAGCCAAAGCGGTTCTCGTCAAGCCGAGGTGGTTATCAGCCCTAGTGTAGTGAACAAACCAGGTTTTTCTAAGCTGTGTTCGCCTGGGTCACTAGATTGCACTCCTGACAGAACACGTAAGGTCAATTCTTGGGATTATGCTTTTGACTATCTTGCAGAGGTGTCGGAATTCCAAGAAAAAAGGGTGAATTTCAAGAATAATTACATCTTGCAACCTGTGTGAACATAATATAAGGGACATTTAGCAGTTCCCTTGTCGTTTAAGAATAAATATTAAGTCCATGAATGAATATGGTCGAGGAAAGTAAAAAGTGCTTCGTATGTTTCATGAAGCTTTTGCATAAGTAATACAACTACTGGTTGGTTTTGGTCTTAAAGTAATTATTATTGGTTTTGGTCTTAATGTAAGTGTGATTTAAAAATTTAGGTTTAAAAAGGTACACTAAGCACTTTTCTTCAGTGAACGGACATTTGCATGTTAAGCAGTCCTTTTCCACATAGTATAATATCTTCCCTTTCTACCCACTCTTTCCCAATTACAATCATACTCATGCTTGATTGTAAACATCAAAGTTTATAGTTATTTTTTAGTCTTACAAAATGAACGCAATGTGTCGAGTAACTAAGCGTTTCAAGTATTCAGTTAACATCCAGAATACAGATTTCATAGTTCTTAATTTTTGTCTTTCACCGAGAAGATATGTATGAATTGCTCAAATACGTTATATCCGAAGTATCGCATGGAAGTACTGAAACTGTCCTGCCATATAATGAGTTTTCCCAAGGGGGTAAACATCGACGCTATTATAGCATTTTGTATATTCGCTTGGAATCGAAAGGTTGCTTGTTGCATGGAAGAAGCAGATAAAGCGAGAGAATATCACGCAATATGGAAAATGCATAGAGCACTTACGTGTTATTCCTCGCACAATCTGCCTACCTTTTAAGCTTTACATTAACAGGCTGCAACTACTTTTTAATATAGTAATATTAACATGTTATGCTAGTTACTAAAAGATTACAGGAAAAATATAAAGCAGTATTAATTTTTTTCCAGCATCATACATAACAGGCTCCATTTGCAGTATGCACTAAGGCTGGCAAAAACTCGAGTCGAGTCTCGAGTCCTATCCCTTGAGTCGAGTCTGTTTCTCTTGAGCGCAGACTCGAGTAGACTTCACTCCACTCGAGCATGGTGTTTTGCCAGCTCTAACATGTACACATAAAAAACATGGATATTGCACTGTCTTGAAGGTTAGACCTACACCGAATGTAAGATTGTCTTACTCAATAAATCAAAATCGTATTACCTGAAATTCAGACACTTGTGACAGGTAGACAAACAGGAAGATTACAAAAATTGACCTTATATGCTACGACAGTAGACAATCCTGTGACCTGTGTGGACGCAGCATTAGACGTACGTAGACTTGCTTGCTGCACGGAAAAATATTACAGGGAAATATTGTTCGCAAGAGCTGCAGGCTAGTCGTGGGCAATGTAACGGTAATCCTGTTGAAGGTAAACCTTTCTATCCTCTCTCTTATATTTGCTTTGATTTTCCAAAGTTACACCGCACCGAATAAAGGACAGCACAACTCGAGAGCTAAAATGTTTCAATTTGCGTTGACGATTCTGCAAGAACTGTTGCACATCTTCAATTTGTTTTTCACAGAATTTTTCGGTCAATAAAGTGCACAGGACAAATTCGTGAACTTCGAATTTAATGAGTCGAAAATTCCCTCGAGTCATTAAAAATTAACAATTAAAAAAAATTTCGTCGTTGTCGGATAGGTATTGTGATGCAAAATTTTACCCCCCCCCCCAATAAAAAAAAAGAAAACTTTTTGAAAAATGTTTGATAGTATAAGCGTTATCCTCAACGCAAATTCCCCTGTTATTTGGCCATAAGAGAAGGCGACATACAGAGGCCTTAAGCCTTTGACCACAGATATAAAACAATCTTAAACGTATCGTAACGAAAGTTTGCAGTTACAGTCCCACGCAATATTGGAACATTCTAGCCTCATTTTTGTCAATAAATAGCATACAGTACTTTAAAAAAGTTGTATAAACAAACAGACGTAAATAATAAAAAGACAATAATAAACATGTTGTGGAGGCGCTATTTTCAATCACCACCTAGCTACTATGATAACGCTCTATAGATTTAGGCTACAGTGTGTGTTGCATTTTCACAGTAGCCTATAGTTGTTTTCTTTGTAATCATCTTGAGCTGCTTAATGTAGCTACGTTAATACAACAGTTTTCCTGCTGTCTGTAAGAAAGTTCCTCACAGTTGACGGTTTGGAACTCCAAAGCAAGCTACGTAATACAGCGTTGCCGTTTTTCACAACTCGTTTCGCATGGTCAAGAAATCGTCTGTCACAACCGTTTCCACGTGTGTCCTGAGATTTCTAGGTCTCATGTACAATAACTAAGGGGCTGTGGTCTTTGGAGCCCGAACACCACAGTCCACTTCCAGCCCAAGACTTGGGCTTTTAATGTTTTGCTCAGTAGCATTCGATGAGCTCAAAAATATGTGTGAAATTTTTGGTCATCAATAGTGAACGCATCAGGTGAAGAAGCACCACCCCGTTTGTTACAAGAATGGTGGCGAAATCAGACATTATTAATTACCGCAATTCTCAACGATTCCTCATGCATTTTTAATGCTACTTAACGGTGTGTGACACGAGTGTGATTCTTTATAGCCACAAGAAACCTTTCGTTCAAAAGTTACGATTTTTGCTACTTTCACGTAACTTTTGTCCCAGCTCTCCTCTACTTTGCACAGAATCTAGTAGCAAATAACATTATTAATGCATGTAGTCGTTATTTAAAATTTCGAATGACTGGGTGGGGGAATTTGGAAATATTCACTCGACTTCGTCATTTCATGGCGTGCCTCACAAAGAGCTGGCAAACGAAAATTCGGACGGAGAGACCGAAGATAATAATACTGTAATGAGAGAATAGTTTATTCGGAAACGACGAAACTAAAACTAACAACAACCTAACCAAATGGCAAAAGAAACAATTGCACTTGGATTTAACTGTGAATAAGTGGCTTATTGCCCTTAAAAATAAATAGAAAGTACAGGTTGGGGTTTTATTGATGGACTACAATTGCCGTGCTTTGCAACATATGAGTTTAGGTGGTTCATTGATTATCCAACATTGTGACCAATCTTTTACCTGATAGGTCTATTTTGAGAGATGAGCTTCCACAGTTAGGTTATAAGCTTCTAGCCACTGCCATTTCAGGTTATTTTTACAAATCGAACATCCGCATCGTGCGCTTCAGGAACCTCACTAGTGTCGGGAGTAATATTCTATAGGGAGCCCGGCTTTAAAGCCAAAAGGCGAAAAAATCTGGCCTCGGCTCGGCTTTGGTTTACTTGACTTTCGAAGCCAGACTTTCGAGCTTTGGCTTCGATTAGGAAATCAACAGCCATTCCGTGATTGGGGGGTGCGCGCATAGAAGGTGTTTCTACCGATTTGTTTACAAAGGCAGTAAAGCGTTATAGAGCGGAAAGCTTAACAAGTGATAGAACTGTTTCCAATTTTTAACAGTTACGCAGTACCAGAATAGTTTGGTCAACAACAGTCAATGCCAACTATTTTGTGTTTATTATTTTAACTAAGCTTTCGAGTGCTACTTGGTGCAAAGACAGGATTACATGCCTCAGTGTGAATTCTCTCTGCAATACAACTGTCTTTACATTTACAAGTTTTCAAAGTTTTCATGAATTCCCAGAACCAAAAATTTTTATATTGCCTGGTCGTGGTTTGCTTTACCTGTAAACGCGCATGTTTGTTAATAAGGGTAGAGAAGAGGAGGGTGTGGCGTCCTTAGCCGAACGCCATGAAGCCGGATTTGAAGCCAGCTTCGGCTTGCAGGCTTTTGGCTTTGTGGCTTTTCATCTCCTCAGGGCCGGCTTCGTGAAAACCGGCATACGGGATCACTTATATTTTACCTTTCAGTGTTATAGGCCGAAGCAGGTTTGGACAATCATTATTCACAATTCACCCTCTATTAAACAAGCCCAGTCCGCGAAACAAAAAAAAATCCTGGACTTACCTAACAAAATGTTTCGAATAATCAGAATAACAAGTACAATCGAATAATCCTTCTGTGACAGACACAAATTAAATCAATTAGAAAAGCGTATGTAATCAATCAGATTTGCTACCAATCCATAACAATTGAAAAATAGCGTAACGGAGAAGAAATTGAAATGGTGTCACCAAGGCCGTAATCAGGGGGGTAAAGGGTTGACCCCCCACCCGCCGAAGTTTTTGTTTTATAATGAAGAAAATAGGAAGAACCTCAAATGTCAAACGGCGCTCGCTATGAGAACCTTTTTTTTTTGCGAAAGGCGCTATTTCCTAAAAGTTTGTGTTGAAATCGCTTTAATAAATTCCCTAACCCTATTCGGACTCGTATAATAATACAAGAAATGGAGGAAATGGATAATAATCTCTTTAAAAAATGGATAACTCGTTTAAATTGAATTTATTTCACGATGCATTTGTGTAACTTTTAGTTTTGTCGGGTCACCACATCCACTTTCCTAAATGTCAAGAGGTTTCTTATTACGTGTACCCTAATCTGACGGCTCACCTTTGATATTAACTTAGATCGGTTGATCTAAACTAAAACATCTTCTGAATTTCAGTGCTCGTCTATTTCCTGCACAACGAAGATACTCGTGACATTTCCTTCGCGGCCTAAACAAATAGGATAAACTCTGTGCTTGTCTAAGCTTTTCATTTTTTAATTTAATTGAGTATGTACTGAATCGACACTCAACGATTTCAGTACGTGACTCTAGTCTGCTTTAGACTTCTTGTGTAGCAGTAAAATTCCGGTTGAGGTTTTTCCCTTTGTCGAACTTTTTCGTGCCTTTCCGTGGTTCGTTGTAGGAGACGGCTTTCGTTGTGCGAGGCATTTTTTTTTTTTTTTACCGCAGCGGGTGTTCGCAATACGACTTTTTTTGTACGAAGCGTGCGCTGTACGAGGCACCATTGTATTTTCAAATTTTTAGAACGTTACAATAGTAAAGAGGAAATGAAAGAAAATCGACAAAAGTAATGTAAGAAAACTCAAGAGACATTTTCGTCCAATGTATCGAATGGGAACGATGTAAAAGCAACCCGCGATGAAAACGACACGAAGTCCGTGTAAACTGAGTAAGGCTATATCGGAGCATGGAAGATACACGTAGCCTAGCCCGCGAAAGACGAAACCTCGACAGGGAACTTGAGTAAAACAAAGCGATAGTACGGCACGGACTAAATCTAGATTGGTAGAAAGCGTGACAGCACCTCTTTCACGGTTCTCGTCATACTTTGCATTGACCTCAGGCAGTAGGCCTAACTCCTTGCGGTTAGCAACTTTCGCTAACAATTCTATTTTCTTGCAGCACCGTACGTAACATATATTTCACCTTATTCATGCAAAACTCATAACAAAGGTGACCACAATTCCTGAAAGTACTTCACAGGTATGCTAACTATCTTCCTTCACGGAAAGCCCCAGCTTCTTTAACGAAATCTTAACTAAACACAACAAGATACCCTATTCGCGAACCCTCCAAATTTCGTGGATATTCCCCTACAAGGTCAAAGGACACAAACACATCCGTGGTATATTCGCTTTCCTCAGTACTAGGAACCGAATACCTTTCCCCTTAAATCTGCCTAGATTTCACCGTAATGCCCAGAACCAAAGAGGAGAGGTTGAAAGCCCCTCCTCCATGTCCGCAGGTGGAGTGTGGGGAGTTTATAAAACCCGGAGGTTTGTACTGTTGATAAAACAGTTCTTCTTACCCTCGGATAAGTGAAACTTTGCCAAAACTTTGGTCTCGAAACGTGCCAGTTTCTCCCAAGCCTAATTGTTTTACTGCCTTACGGATTTTTTTAACGTAACTGAAAAATGGCTACTGGGGTCTATCAAGTGACGTATCATTTGGATATGGATAAAGACGGATCTGCAAAAATGGTAAAAAGATGTTTAAACTCTTTCCGAGACTTCCGTGCCTATCTCTCGTACCTTTGCTGATGTCATCTTTCGCAAGGTATAAGGTTACAAAATGTCTTGACATTTTTTGTTGTGATAAGAAAAGGTTTGCACGGAAAAGAACGTACTGACCTCGCCCGTAAAATCGGCCGAAGAACTTGCTGTACCGCCTGACCTCTCACCCCTCATGGATTTTGTACGTCAAGAACACGAGCGCCGACTTCTGTTACAAGTAAAACTTGCTTAAAACAGGCTAACGACTCTTGCACAGTGAATATTTTACCCTCTTTCTTCACAATTTCAAGGCCTCAGCTCCTCCTACCGACGTCAAAGCTTTCATGGCAGACCATGTTCCAACTCTTCATTCCCGGATTGAACTGCTCGAAAGCGAGCTCAGTGCTGTACGCTGCAAAACAGCCAAGATTGAGGAGGAGAATAGAGCACTGCGTGCCAAAAGTAACCTAATTTCTTCCTTTCGAATTTCACATGAAAACGGGAATTGCAACAAATTAGTTATGATCTAATCTGGTTTCAGTCGCTGAACTTCAAGCTTATGGTCACCGTAAATCTAAACCTCCCCGCCCGCCACCATTACCGCCTAAAAGTGACCACGAGCGCCACCACTTGAATCCATTAGCGTCGCTCATGACACTTCTTCGAAGCAAGAAAGCCTTCAAGACCAAACCTAAAGGTGAAGCTTTCTCTTTGATAACACTGTTACGGCCATTTGTTCTATCAAAAGTGCATTTTAACGCTTTCCCTTCTATGGTTCATTTAGAGGTCAACAATGGTTGTCAAGCCGCCATGAAAGAAACGATTGAACGTTTGAAGAAAGGCCAAGTCATTTTGCGTCACGTTCAGCTCCCGGAACAAGTAAACATTTCTTTCACCTTTACTTTTTTTACGCCTTATTAGAACGATTGGTACTGATTAACTTAAATTGCAGGTCCATGCGGATGTATCTGCATCGCATTCACCTTTCGCCCAAGAATTGCAAGCAGCACTGGGAAAGCTGAAAGCCAGACAGGAAAAAGAAGTCCCAACAGGCATGGATTTCCGGGAATTAGAGAAGACTGCCCAAGAAATCGTTCCTGTAACATCCTCTATTCCTTCTCTGGAAAAGAAACAGGACAACACCGGCTCGGAACTATTGCCTGTTTTAGCTCGTACTTTGCCCATGGTTTCTACTTTGCCCCCTATTGAAGAATCGTCCGTCGAATCGCTCGACTTGAACACATCTACCGAAGAACAATTGCCCCAAATGCCTCCTAATTTCCTCGCTATGGAAGATTTGCTGTTGAAAGTGGACGACGAGGATGAGAAAACTATGGAAGACTTCGAATTTGGAACCCCCTCGCCAGTTTCACTGTCACCGATTCCAACGCTTACTCCTTCGCCCGTCATGCCAGACCTGTACACCAGCGGTAGTGCCACCCATGCGGAATCGGGCTTTGAGTCCGATTCTTCCACCTTAACCGCAGACAGCTTAGAAGGCAATTTGCACAGACTGGGCCAGCGTAACCAAAAAGTGAAGAAGTCGAATTCCATTCCTAAACTGAACTCCCAATGGCTGAAATTCAAAACCATTCTTGCCCAAGTGCGACACTCCTCTAGTCTTCCGCGGATGGCCGAGAAGCCGTCGTCGTATGCGTACTCTCTCAGTGAGGAAGACTTGTGCCTTTCTTTCAAGTTGAATGACGACGATGCTGGCGTTGCCGAAGGGGGAAAAAAACATGTTCGCTTTGCCCAAAGTTCCACAGATCTTGTTGCAGCATTTCTCTGAAATTAATTCTCCTTGTTTTTCCTCTCTCATCCCAACGAGTTCTTTCTCCTACTTTTTTAAATATTCCTTTTTATTTGAAAAGAACTCGTTGGCGAAGGGGACGGGCGAATCGATCTGTTTTTTAATAGTTTTACTCCTTCCCAATTTTGTTTTTATTGCAAACTTTCTGTCCTTTATTTAAAAATTTATAAAAAAATTTATCATAAATGCTCTGAATTTATTATATAAGGACAAAATCAAGAAGATGTAAACGAGTATGGGCTGGAAGAGGAAGAAAATATACTCTCGATTGCATTTTAGCAATTTTTTTTCGTTTCCTTAAATTACATGTACAAAATTCGAAGTTGTTATCTATCCGTAACGTTACAATGGAGAACAAATCTAAAAGGAAACTAGAAGACGGGAAGAAGGAAAAACGAGTTTGGCAGAAAACTGTTGGAGGACTTTGAACCACTTTATTTGCCTGACTTGGGAAAATTGGCAAACGACCAGATTCAAAATTTCTTTTACGAAGTATTTTCCACGTTCCTCCTTTAGAGTTTATTTTATTCTTTCCTCCTTTTCAATCGTCTGTGTCTTTTGTCCTGATCGTCACATTTTTGGGTCCGACTACTACTGCGCACATGGAAAGGGGAAAAGCTCAAACGAAGGAAAAGAAAATAATAAAAATGCGAAAGAAGCTTTAACGAGATTTTTCTGTAGTCTCGCTAGAGCAAATCCTTCCAACTTCTTGTCCCTCCCTTCCACCCCAAAAAGGGGCGGGATTTACTGGGAAACAGAGGAGAATGCGCAGTTAAAATTTTCGGGAAACAGCAAAACAGAGGAAGGGAGGTTGACAGGGGGATGGGTGAGGAAATGAAAAACTTGGAAGATGGAAAAAAAGAGAGGAAAAGGGGGTGAGTGAGAACGAAATAAAATAAAAACCAAATAAAGCACTTTTTTCGTCTCTCGCTCCCGTAAAGAGAAAAATGTCTACATTTGGGTCTCGACGTACGGTGGTTTCAGTTTACGGTGTTTTCTGCGTCATTTTAACTATTTAAGCGGAATGCAAGCTTGTAGTGAAAATGAGGCTTATAACGAAAAAGTTCGGTTTGGAGCGTAAGGCATGCGTTGGTTGAAATGCGTCTCCGATGTATTTTATTCGCTATAAAGCATTGACTGGATTGCGGAGTAGTTAAAGTGCAGTTAGATTGAGGAAAAGGGATTTTGAGAAGCTTTGCGAAACTTTTATGCCTACTACGTCCGGGTTACAGTCGTATGTGTAGGAGTTTTTGTAGTGTAACACAAATTTAAAAATTCGGAAGAGTTAAATCTAAATATGATGCATATTAAAATTACAATAAATGAACATATCGAAGAAATTCTGCCAAGGCAACAAGATGTATAAAACAACCCTCGTGTTATGAAACATCATACAGGTGAAAAGCCTCGTAATTTGTCTGTTCCGCCACATTTAAAGAACATTTTTTTTACACAACAGTTATACCGCTAACAGATGTCAATTCATGAAGCAGCTAAACCCATGTGTAAGAGAATTCCTAAGTTTGCTTTGACATCGTAGGTTAAAACTGTTATGGTGCAAAATGTTCTCTTTGACACAGTAAAAATTAAGGTAACGAGGAAATGTAGGCAAAACGCACTTAACATCCTCACTTAAGGAAAAGCGTCTGAAAAGATATTACCAAGGTAATTTCTATGTATTTCTCTTATAATTTCGGACTGCAAGCTTTCCGCCATGAATTTGCAACGGATTTGGTGCTAATACTGTAAATAGCTGACTGCTCCGGAAGTAACAAAAACCGAGCTATTGAGATAACAAACTGAGAATCGCTATTCTGCAGACTCGTATAGTGCGGAATGTCAACTGCTTGCGAAAGCAGATCTGTTTCATATCTTGAAACTGCGGAGCACTACCTTTAATGTCTGCCGTTTTAGTAAATTTCTATCAATCACATATCACAATGTAGACGATAAAATTCGGAATCTCTGCAAAATTTAATTTTAATCTACAACTGTGACGTGCTCCTCCACAAAATACTCACTGAGCGTAATTTTCCAATGGAAAAATGCCTGTAAATATCTTATACACTTTCAACTAAAGCCCAACGTAAGAATTTGAAATGTTAAGAAACGGCGTATACAGCATTTTTTTTAGGAAACGCGGGAAATCTGGGATTGGCGAAATCCGGGATTGCGAAAGCGAATCAGAAATGAAAATTCGGGAAAAAAATTCGGGATTACATGTGTTGATAACAACGTGTGAATATTCCGTCGATGTAAATAATGCGAAATAAGGAATTCAAACGTCTCAACTGAAGGTGGGTTCGGCTTTCAGTATCTTCTCTGAACGGTTTAATATCGTTAAGTCGAGTTTCGGCTATATTATTTCCCAAAAAAGGGGTCTGCCCTGGAGCCAAAATAAAAAAAGAGAGAGAGATAAAAACGAGTTTTTCGGGGTGGGGAAAACAGTGAAGAAAAGGGAGATATGAAGGAAGCCCAAAGAGAGAAAAGCGAGCTGAAACCGAGCACTTGATTTTGAGTTCCATTTCGGATAGAACCGTTGGAAGTTCAAGACACGCCGGAAAAGGCAGGTGGGCTGCAAAAAAAAAATAATTTTATCGCATGCAGCGAAACGTTTTTCCTCCCTCACAAGAAAAATACATATTTTTATTAAAAAGGGAGTGAATCCTCCACGTTTTCTCCTCTCGTTCTTTGCTCCTCCCCTCCCCCACTGCCTGGGGCTGTTCCTAAAGAACTCGCCCGCCAAAAAACTGGCCCCTCCCTATCCGTATTTCTCGCTCTCCACCCCAATCCAAAATTTCTCCTTCCAACCCCGCGAACGCTAACATTTTCGACTTTGCGCTCGCAAGAGTTGCTCGTGAGTGTGTTCCCCTCATAGTTCGGTTCCTCAAGGTGTATTTTAGTAAAGCAAGCTCTCTTAGATGTTTTGAACCGTGTTTTTTCAAGTCAGGTAAGTTATATCCCTAAAATTCATTATCACGTCAAGCTCCGTGTAGCTTAGCTGAGCGCCTACCAAACGTTCGATTTGCCGTGTTACGCCTGTTGCGCGTAGTAGAGCCACAGTAGTATGTAACATTTTTTCATCGTCAGAACGTTAAAACGCGACAAAAAGCAAAGACGGTTAGTTACGAATTATTCTCACATTCGTGGGTAATTCATACGATAGTACAAAAGTCTTGAATATTTCAACAAAATTTCCAAGTTTTACACAGTCGTGCTGTGATACTCGTTCGTGCATCTACTATGGCATTAATATTCTTCGCTTGTATTGATTTTTTTTTGTAAGCGATGACAAATTCTTGGAATTCGAAAGTTTCCCTAAAATCTTATGTTTCAACTTTTCTATTTTTCATGCCCAACATAAAAGATTTAGACGAATTGATTATTTCCAGGAATTTCTTTCGTGGAAGAAAAAGTATATTTTCCTTTTTTACTGTCTTTTTTATAGCTCTGTTTAGGGGGTGAATAAAATATGAGTTCCTCACGTTAATCTTTTTGACGCCTCATGACCTCAACGAAGAAGGTGGCTGTGGGTGGGGCTAAGGGGGCCGGATAGGGTTAGAGGGGTTGGGGAAGGGGTGAAATAACAAACAGTATTTATTGAAGGGAAGCAAAAAATGCTCCCCAAAAATTTCTGAAAAAGGAAAAAAGAGAAGCAATCGATTTTGGTTTAGAATGTTGCCTTGGTAACCCCCAACCCCCTTGAAGGATTCCCGAATTGTTTGTCTTAAAAACTTTTCACAAGAAAAATTGGCCAATTGCAGCAGAAAGGTGGCAAAGCTTGGCGGGTGCTAGAATTTAAGGGGTTGGGGGTGATTTAAGACATTCATTAGTTGGGTTCATTTGCATTACCTTTCTCCTTGTCTCGATCACCCCCTTAACCCCCTTTAGTTTTTATTTTCGAAATTCCCCCATGAGTATGACTGAAGTTGTCCAATTTCCGTTCATGTTCGTATTTTCGAGAATTTCTCAGGAAAAAGGGCCCCCTTTTCTGTCTGTTTTTCACTCGAAATTTTTGAAAGGCGACCGAAAATTAAGCGCAGCTCGAGGCATTTTTATTGATTTTTCCGCTTCCCGCCCCCTTTTCTCTTTTCCGTTTCTCTCCCGTTTTCCTTTTTCGTACTGTACACATAGTTATATACCCTCACCCACCCTTCCTTTTTCCTCCCACCTTTTTCCTCCCAAAAAGTTTTGGCACAGTAGAGGAAGACAACACAAAAAAGAAAATATCAGGAGAGAAAAAAATATATCCCACAGAAAATAAACGAGCTTCTCTCAGGGGCCTCAATTTTTTCGCTTTATTTTCTTTTTTTTTCTGTTCTTCCTCCTCTGGGTATTTTTTCTTTTATCCGGCGTACAAGTTTGGGATAGAAGACGTCAGGAAAAAAAGAAAAAAATCATTAAAAACTTTGAAAATAGGTTGCAGCCAACAATATCTAGGATTTTTTAAGAGGAAGATTACAACTGACAACAGAGGCCAAACAACAAAGTGTAGGCATTATTTTCTTCGTTTTATCAGCATTTTTCGAATGTAAAATCTAAGGATAATTTAAACGTTCTTCAAAATTCTTATTCTTTTTTTATATTGAGATTTCTCGTTGCATGGCATTCCCTTTTTAATTCAAACAAGAAATCTAGAAATATGAGAATTCATTCTCACGACAGATGTTGTTATAAAAAGAATACAGCGATTTTTATATGGAGTCAATTTTTATGGACTAGCATGACTAGCTTAATTGTGTAAAGCCAGCATTAAATCTGCAAGCCTAAATGAAGGGCAGAATTAAATTACAAAAATACTGTAGTTATCAAAGAAGGCAATTGTAAAACTGTTTTAATTTTAATAATTAGAATTACACAGTAGGAAGAAATGGAATTAGGTTTCAATTGAGTAAACTGACAACCATCGACATTGCAGCAAATTAATATTTGCATTAATTAATTAAGCATCAGATGCCAAAATACAAGCATATTAGTCCCTTAGGTCGGTTCGAGTAAAGGTATGTGGCTAATTGGAGTTCTGTTGTAGGTAATCGGGAATAAGATTGATGGGTGAACTTTAGTCACCGCTTATCTATATCACCATGAAAATAAACTCAGATTGAAGCATTAAAATAAGAAGTCGGTGAAAGAATTAAAAAAAAACACGAATTGGGAATAGCGATGTTACGTACCTTAAGCAGAGTTATGTTCTCATTCTTTAGATTTATCTCTTCGCTGTTGCCTACATCCCGTGTGACAGAAATGCTCAAAAACAAACGTTTTCACCTTTTCACTACAATCTGTGTGAAAACTTAAAAATTGTTACCATTTTTATAACTATTTATGCAGATTGGAAATTTGATCACAGCAACTTTTTCCATTGTCTTGGGATAAGCTTTCCTGATTCTTTTAAGAGAACTCGGAATGCTGCAGGTTACGAACTCAAAGTATCACAGAAGTACCCAGTCAATGGTCGACTTTTGTGCCCTAAATGTGACTTATGTGCGCATAATTGCTCTTTCAGGTAGTTCCTAAAGGTTTGATCGTGGTCGATAACTGAGGTGTGGAAAAGTAGGGCTGTATGACTGACGTTACGAAACTACGTAAATATAATGCTGAATCACCATTTCCGTTCGGCGGCCAATACCGAACAACTATGTTACCTATTGCGTGATTTAAGGACATTAACTGTGTTGATTAGTTTTTTTTTATCAACGTTCTGACTCATACGATTAAGACTGTTGCAAAGAAACGTCCACTAAATTGAAATTATCGACCTAGCTGAACCAAATATATTTTATTGGAGGATTAAGTCAGAAAAAAATCGAGAAAATAAATTACTTTTGGTGTGTTCATTTGGAATTAAATGTGAGTCGTGTCAGGGTTTTCTCCGTAATGACAGCATTTCTAATGTGGTCAGGACTGTTTATGTCAAGTGTTCGTGCTTTCTTTGTTTGCTTATATGCATTTAGTTGTTTACTAAACTCCATTGTTTTCCGTATTTACTCTGTTACTTGCCGAAGACACGAGAAACCGACGCATTTTAATAGGTTTGAAGTTTATTAGTAATTTTATATTATTTGCACTTTCGTTATTATCTGATTTCGTGTGTAATAACTCGTCATAATTGCGTTATAGGCTACTAATATCATGAATTCTTGATTTTATGTAAAAGAACGAGTTTTCCTTTGTTTTTGCTCTGTTAGGTGTGAAAAACAGTTCAAGGTGACGAAGTTGGGCGCCATGCAGGACCAACAGTTTTGTTTAAAATGGAACAATCATCAGAACAATATGTTACGTGTGTTTGGTCGACTTTTATCGAACGAAAGTCTAACAGATGTGACACTTTGTTGCGAAGGTCGGAGCGTCCGAGTCCATAAGGTAAATATAAAAACGAGTCGTAAATGCGCAAACCGGCTTTACTTTTATGTTTGTGCAATTTTTTAATACCTTTTCCTGATTTATTTTCCTCCCTTTAAGATGGTTCTATCAGCATGTAGTGCGTATTTCGAACAACTTTTCTTGGAACACAATGAAGCTTGTCCGCTGTTAATTATCCTGAAAGACACGCCCTTTTCGGACTTGACTTCCGTCATCGATTTTATGTACAAGGGCGAAGTTAATGTTTCACAGGTAAGATTATTTGTAACATTGAATAATTATTTTTTTGCGAGAACTTCTGTTTTTTGAAAATTAAAAAAGCAAAGTTTTGTTTCTTGTACTTCCAAAGTTTTTCTTACCAATAATACGTTGTGAACTTTGTATGTTTTGTACGAAAATGACTGCATGGAAATTTGAATGAACAATAGACTAACCAAAACTTTGCACTTCCTTCGTTTCTTCATAGGAAAATTTGAATTCGTTATTGAGAACTGCTGAAAATTTGCGCATCAAGGGTTTATCGGACGTAGCGCTCACATCGCCATCCATGAATGAAGAGCTGAACAAACAAAGTCCTACGCCCTTGCCGGCCCATTCTAACCCTCTCCACCCCATTCCAGTGTCACCACCGCAACAACTTCTAACGTTGGCCACCAAACCAATTCATTCGATCGCTCCAAATCTCCCGTCCTCCACCGTCATCACCAAAGCCAACCTTAATAATACCTGCAATACAGCCATCTCTCCTCCTCCGAGTGCCTTGTTGGCCATGGACCCGCCCCAGGCGACTACTAACGACTCTGCTACGGTCGCAGCTGACTGGAACGCTGCTTTGGCGCGCAAAAGGGGACGCCCCAAGAAGAAACGCTTTGCGTCGCCCCATTCGCAGCATCTCACTGAGCCTGACCAAGATTCTTCATTCCACCTTCGCATTGACAACGTGACTAGCATTACTGTAAGTTTATAGTATTTGAAATGCAAACAGAAAGAATATCTTCAAGAATATTTTGTGCTTTTTAGGAAAATTCGTATTACAATCAGGAGGATGACGATCTACTCATGAACCCGTCAGACGCTTTAGATTTGTCAGTTTCGGAATCTCACCAACCACTGAAAGTAGGTTACAAAACTAAAAACGTAAAAAAAAAAATGACAATAAAGCATAACTAAAATATTTTGCATTTTAAAGCAATTATGAGACAAACTTACTATAAAGAAACTTGTGAGTTACGGATTTTTGGCAAATGAATCTCCCAGGGTATGAAATTGCAGAGAGAAGGTTGTTCTATAATGAGCCGAAGCTCGTTATAGAACAATCTTTCGGACATACCGAAGAGTTTTTCTATTCAACATGTTTCATTGTAACAAGGTTACCGTACAGTAAAACCTCGTTATAACAAAGACTATTTACAACGAACGTTCGGCTATTGTGGACGAGGTTCCAAGTCCGCAGTGAAACACCAATGTAAAGGATTCTCAGTTCAATTGTAACATTCTGTCCTTTATAATTTTCGCTCCTAGAACGATAGGTAAACTTAGCAGTAACAAAAAGTACCGCCCGGTTTTTATAGGAACAAAAGTGAAATCAAATCTAATTTAGCTTCTCGATTATTTTCCCTCGTTTCATGTGCAGTATTTTTCTTACGGCTGCATAGCGTTATTTGTCACGAGACCCTGATTTCTTGGAGAACCAGGAAACCGTTGTTCAAAAAAAAAATTAATTTGTTACGTTTGTGTCACGGTATTATGGACCGAATCTCCTCTACTTTGGAAAATAATTTTTCCTATAGAACTTCTCAAGTTATTGAAATGCAATAAAGAACGTGCGGACTCAATGAACTTGTTTTACATAAGCATAAGTTGTCCTATTATGGCGAGATGTTACCTTACTACCTCTTCGATAAGCAAACTGCAGCATTTAAGCCATTTTTCTGTTATTTTTTTATTTTGATTTAATTTTTGATTTTGATTTAATTTTATTAACATTGTGATTTTTTTTCGACAGCTCGAACACAGTCGAAGCCCTGAACCTGAGTCTCGACCAACAAATGGTTTTTACAGTAATACTTTAGCGCAATTAGGTAACGACTTTTAATGGTTTTCTTTCCTCCTCCTTTCTATGCTAACAATTCCTTGTTTGTCTTTGCGTGATCTTCCACAGGCGAAGAGCCCTCGGGGTTTTTCAAAGGCCTTTCGATTTACCGCTACGATTACTACACTTTACGCGGAACACGGCAGCAATTCTGGGAAGAGCCGTTTACGCACGCCGTGATGGCTGCTGTCCACGAGCGGGAAATGGATCTCAAAGAAGGCGCTAAACTATTGGGCGTGTCTTACGGCACGTTGTACGGCCGATACCGCGAAGTCTACGGCTATCTGAAGCATACATGGGGCAGCAGCCGAGGTCGCAAGAGGGATTCGTTAGGGTCAGTGAGTGTCAGCCACGTCAACGATCATGGCTCAGGCGAAGCTGAAGAAACTGAAAGTGGCGAAGCGGAGACAGCTGAGCGTGAGAACGATTCCAACCCCGCAATCCCAGCCAAACACTTGCTCGGAGCCCTTGCTCCTACCACCGCAACCCCATCTACTCCTTCCAACACCACCAAACCCGACCAAGCACCGCAACCATCGTCGAAACCTACCCTTCTCCCTAAACCTGCACCTGCAACAGCGCCTTTGGTTGCTCCGCTGCAGATCATCAAGATTTGCAAGAAAGAGCAACATCCCGGAGAGCCGGATCAACACTATGTCACTCCCCAAATGACAGACACGCCCCTTCCGTTCAAAAAGCTCCGTAAACTCATGATCAAGCCAGTCGTGGCCCATCCTGAATGATTTAAGGACGATCTGTTATCTGGAAGTATAACTCCTTGAGTTCAATTGTTGTACAAAATCATTCTTTTTCTCTTCGAAAAATAATAGAAGTTATTGTAAACCACATGATCTTTGCGCTAAACAAAAATTCGTTGTGCCATAATACGTGTTTTACGCATAATGTACGGTGAAATTATTTTGTATGTCGATTGTTGTGTAATTTATTAATTTCAGCGTCTTGCACCCATCCACACACAATAGGTTCGGGATTTCTCGAACTTTTTTGGTGTCGTATCATTGTTCATAACTTTTTTCAAACTTTTGAAATCGGTTTCATATATCGAAGCTAGAAGAAACCTAAGACGAGTATGTGAAATAAAAGAGAGAAACTTGGTTGAGTTTTGTCTGGGGCTTATCTATTTCGCTATCTGTGGATATTACAACTTTAGCGTATGGATGTAGAAAAGCCTTCAAAATCTTCCGCTGTGGGCAACAAAGACCGACACAAACCGCTTTTTCTACCTACTCTGAACTTCAGCTTCCAAGTGAGCGGTGTCGAGTAGCATCGAAAACCCTTTTCCCCGAGAAGAAACGATTTAACTTTGCAGTTGTATTTGTTCAAGCCAAGTGGAAGCACAGCTTCACGGGCTCCTCTGCTCTGTCTCTCTTCTTTTCTCCCTGTCTCAACTCTTTCAACCGTCCGCGATATCTTTTTCACTGTAAGCATCAATTGCTTACCAGTTTCATTCTTGCTTTCAAAGTTATGTGACTGCCTGGTAAATATTTTACCTTTTCCGCGCAGCGATTTTGGTAAAGATTCGTCATTTGAAAGCTTGGTGAATTATGTAAGTTAAACAAACATATAGCGTAAGAAGGTTTTATAAAACAAATAGAAGGGAAAGAGGGACGAATTCGAAGCGTCCCTATCGATAATTTGAATACAGTAATAAAAAATTTACTATATTATTCCCAGGGCTAATTCTTACCAATTGCAAGTTGCTTTTGAGAATCTGTTTCCTACGAATCCGAGTTTGGCGGACGACCTCTGCCGCTTGTTCATGACCACCAAGCTCAGCTCATCACCTGTGGCTCATGAAATGCGTTCTAATGTCAACTTTCGTACCTGCGATATCAAGCTCACTCCGGTTGCCTTCGACGCTCCGCCTAGTCCCATTTTGGAAGAATTCCGTCGTCTAGGACGAGATTCCGAATATTGCCCAGATTTTATAAGCGTTTGTCAGAACAACACTGGCCCAGGCCGCCCAATCTTTCGTAAGAAACCCAAGAAAGTGGCCATCAAAGTCAAAGTACGTTATATATTCTGTTCATTATGCTTTTAACTATTTTTAGTGCTTCAAATAGCCGAAGTAATGTATTACTTCATTTATACACATTTAATTATATTTTAAATGAGAACTTCGACTCTCTTAACTTGAAGACTTAACTTTTTTCATTTAATCACTTGTTTTTATTACGTTATTATCACTTTCATTAGGGGGAATATGTTTCTCTAACGAAAGTTATTTTACTGTATGCTGTTACATTTTTCGGTAGGGTAACTAGGTTATTATGTTGATTATACTGAATTTTTTTTAGTTGCTGTAACTAGTAGATGGAAAATTTGAGTTTTCGTTGTTTTCTTATAAACATAAACTTATTTATTTATAATTGTCCTTTTAAGGAATGCGTCTTTTGTAAGAACAATGGCGAAATGCAAGATGTGTATGCCAGTCATATTTTGAAGGACGCGGAGACTGGGAAGATAGTGTGCCCGATACTTCGTGCGTATACCTGCCCAATGTGTGGCGCTAACGGCGATACTGCTCATACCATTAAATACTGCCCAAAAAATGTAGAAAACAAGATGAGTGCGAACTCCAGGCAAATTTCTACCATGACCATCATACGTAATGCCTTTGGTCGATGCCGTCTTAAATGTGCGTAAGGATTACTGCGTTTCTTGTACCTAAAATTTTGTCATCACCCAATGATCTGATTTTTGCTATAATCAATATTTTGGTTACCAAGAGCGGAAGAAGTGAAACGTGCGATACAATTTATATCTCGGGTTGCGTAATTCATAGTGAAAGAATTTACTAAGATTAAATCAAAATAAAATATGATATAAAGGGGAATTGACACCAAAAACACCTATATAGATTTTGATGGATTCTTATTGTACGCATTTTTCTGAATTTTGTTTAAACTCTTTCTGACGAGTCGTTCGTAGAGTTATTACCTTACGAAGTTTCTTGTCGTGCGAATGTGACGTCACGGGGGATAAAAACTTGCCACATCACGTGGGCTCCCTGAACCAATAAAAACCGGTACTTTCGCAGCCGCACGTGCCGTTCTATCCCTCTGTTACGTCACAGTACCACGTGACCGCGCTGAATATCTTCTTGTTTCCTGAATACTTTTGTTATTATTTTCGCGCATGATAAAACGAAAAATCTGGAAAATAAATTTTTGGCCCTTTTTGTAAGACATAGTTGCTTTTTGGTGTCCATTGCCCTTTAAGTTTGCCTTTCACTTTTTAGTGCAAAGACTAGAAAAGTGATGCCAAGTAACTCATTATATGTACCCAAGAAAAAGAAAAATTGTGAATAAAACTGAACTTTTGTATTGTAGAGGTGTGTATTGTTATCTTCGTATATTAAGTCGATATCTTCATTATCGAAGCCATCTTAACATCGGAGCAGACTGCCTTCATCTTGTCCTTTGCTTAAAGTCATCAATGAGAAAGTCCCCGAAGTCCATCCGGTCTTGACCATATCTTTGTTCCGGAAGAATGCAGACATTGACTTTCGGAAACGACAATATTTACTGTGCTAAGAAAGGTTAACTAGGATTAAGTTTCCGCCGCAAGGGTGGAAAGAAGGTGAACAAGGGACATAAAAGATGGGGTACACGGGACTGCAGTTTGAAGTTGAGCCGAGAGGTTTGGAGCACGTCAAATTCTTTGGATTGCTCCGCTCCTGCATTAAATCATTGCTCCAGCTGTGCTCCTTTGCTCCTGCATCCCATAAACGCAATACAAAACTTAATTGTCAGGTAGTTAAATTGAATAGAATAGCGACTATAGGTAGAAAAAATAACAAGTTTACCTTTGTTTAACTTTCTTTCTTACTGCCTACGCAAATTATTGCGCTGTATGTGCGTATCGCGCATGTATATTAAAAAAACCATCATTTTCACGTGTGTTTTCGCATCGGTAAATTTGCCGCTGGTGTGATTCAGAGGAAACAGTTTTTAATTCCTTCTACTCACTGCGTCATAAGACGAGGCACGGTTCTAATGCCTTACGTTCATCCTCAACTCAAGGTGGTTGGTATCCAACATTGTCGGAAATTTCGGATGGTTGACAGTGGCTTGTTAAAGCTGGACTCGATAAGAGGAACCTTACCTGAAACACCAGATGATGTAAAATGTTGGTTGCTCCTGGCAAAATCCCCTTTGCTTCACTTAATTGCACTCAAGCTCCGGTCTCCGCTCCTCTAGTTGAGCTCAAACTGCGTTCAGTCATCGACTAACAGATGGCTATGACGTGCATTGGAATGTGAAATTTCTTAGAAAAAACAAATTTTTCAAATATTTTAAGAATTAAGTAATGTTGCACTACCTTTCATGATAGTCGACGACTTAGTAGAACAGATTGTGTTCATGGGCTTGAGCATAAGCTTGTTAAATTTTAGCTCCTCGTTTGCTTCAACATTTGACTCAGGTGCTGCTATTCTGGATCCGTTCAAGGCTTTAACTTCATTGAACACGTTATTTATATTGATTCGCTTTTACAGCGAGACATTGTATATGAAGCACTTTTCCAAACGTCACTTTGATGAGCTTTTGATGCCATTCGTGGGAAAATGGCAAATGTAATAGAATCTTGAATTGAATATGTTTCTAGTGCAATTTTGCGCCGTTTCCGGGACATTGAAGAGGTTTGACAATTTAATTTAAAAAAGTTGTGGTTAAGCTGCGTTTCCACTGCTAAGCGCGCGTTACCTAGCGAAAGAAGCGCTAATTACTGTATTCCATCTCTGTGCGGTAAATTGACTTGATTCCCTTTAACTGGTGGATGACTAAGTGGGGCACCTCAGAAAATCCGGCACTGCAAGTGTCGCAGGCTGCCAAATCTCATTCACTACTCGGTAATCGAGTCTTTACCAAATTCACTAGTCTTATCTATCGAAGTCATGAACACTACAAATTCGCCATTAGACGGTAACAACTGCAAGCCTTTCACTTCGACCAACAAAGAAAAAGGAACGAGGAACGAGGAGAATCCTAGCGAAGCCGTGTGGCGTCTTCCAGTGTGTTAGCGTCTAGTGGTGGATTTCGCACTTTCTAGCCGTTAGGGGCGTAATTTGATGAGGACTCGATACATGTTTATATGGCAAAGGAAACGCATCCTTAGAGTGCGGCACCATGAAAGAAAATTACAAAGCAAAACAGCGAAGTGCTACCGTGCCCATTATTCACAAACCCAAACCATTACAATTTAATGCCGGTTTTCACCACCAGTACCATGATTAGCCCTCATTTCGTGAAGGAAAGGAAGCGTTGCGATATTGTACAATACGACAATACTGTCACCTACAATTTACTGGACTCCTAAACGCTCTTAAATTAACGAACGGTACCGCGGCCTTTCAAATACTCAACCATATTTAGGCTGCAAATTAAGAAAAATTTCTGCTGACGTCATGGAAGGTACAAAGCTGAACTGTGCTGCACAAAGGCCGGTACTTGGACGCAAAAGACCATGTTTGAAAGAATTGTTGGTGCTCATCAATGACTCGACAAGAAAAACACAATTTCTCCTTGCTTTCCTTTCGGAAAACTTTACTACAATTCTTTGTATCGCACACTGAAGTGCTTACTTCTACATCGATTTTTTTTAAAGCATGTACTCTTTAAAAATAAGAAAAGCTGCAAATGCTCCAACAGCTGCTCAAAACTTCCCATTTTAGTACAAAGATACTTTGGAAGGATACAGAAACACATCTTCAGGTTCCAAGAGCTTTCTAAACCATTTCGCCTGGTCCATCTTGGAAGCCAGGACCCCAACAATTGAAGAGCAGAGCAAATATGACGGCAGGGAGGAATACAAAAGATCGCAAGATGCTTCACAGAACCCATTTTACCTAGAAACCTTGTTGCGAAAATGGTGTACACAAATTCTCAACCAAAAATCTCGCCACGGAGTCCTTGGACGCAGGGTCCTGCAGGTGACAGACGGCTTTCATGTTTAGGGAAAACCCACTTTTCGAGTAAAAAGGCTTTTAGGGACTCAGGAGCACCATCCTCCCTTTCTCCCGCCACCCTGAAAGCTCTCCCTTGTTAAAATAGGTGACAGGCCCATTAAGAAATAATAACTAACATGAAAACGAAAATAGTTCTACTAACCGCACTCCTTAATGACCAACGTTCGTGCGCAGGTCAAGGATCACGAGGTCAACTTATTTTGACGCCCGGATACTGTCTTCATTTGCGTCACTTCAAACCTCTTTGTGGAGGGCTTTTATCTCCAGAAAGCTTTCGAGAAACTCTTAAGAAATAAAGAATTACTTTAACTCCGAGGTTTCAAGAATATTAAACTAAAGAATGATTAAATCAATGCATTTTTTAAAAACCAAATCTAGTAATATGGGGATCCGCCAGTAAAAAAAAACTTGCTCTTACATACGTACTGCAGTGCAGAGAAGTTGAATAGCGGAAATTGCGTCATAGCCTGTTACGCACTTTACATGTTTCTTACATAGGGTTCCAACTTCATCTATTATCTTGTCAAACTGTATTGAAGAAGTGCACACAACAGGGATATGGATGTTAAAGAAATTGCGTTTTCGAAGGTTTGGTTAGAAACCTACGATTTCAAAGACAGGCACTATACTATGAAAACTCCCAATGTAGAAGAACCCTCTTGGAAGGCATATTTCTTAACGATGTGTCTGTTAAGCTCATTCGAAAGAAAATCATACAAATTTAATTCAATTCAACTTTCGCAGCGGTAAATTCAAGTTACATTACATGACGAAAAACGTAGTGTAAAAAAAAATTCTAGATAGAGTCCCTTACACACAAGATAAACCATTTATAGGCAAGAGATACTTCAACTCAATGCTTAACAGTTTTAAGTAAACGAAATAGGCTAAAAATTCGTGGAGGAAGGAGCCGGGCTTAAAAAGAGTCCGCTTGTAAGGGAGCTTCGCTCCAACACCGTCTTTTCTTTCTTCGAGCAATATCACCTAGCATGCAAATATATCAAAAGTAAAATGTTTAAAATCAAAGCCGATTGATGCCTCGGATGTAAGAAGAACCTGGAGTCATATGCGATTTTTGGTACTACAAAAATACTTGTAAGTTGTGGTCAAACTTGTACCGATCCGCACTAAAAGATCGTGTGTACCTCAGAAACCGGAATTGAATTTAGTCAGTTTAAGGCAAAGCGCATGTATGAGAGACATTCTCCGGAGGAGTCTTTGTACAGGAAACAACGAAGGCAAATTAAGGTAAGTGCGCACGTAAGAGGACGCTTTTCTTATACCAGTATTTCCTAAAATAAAAGAACGTCTTTTGTGATAAAGCCAGATGTGAGAGAAACACCTTACAAGCGAACTTAGCTCAAAAAACGCCACTTTGGTATTCAAAACTATCATGTTAAATACCTTCTTGCTCAGCATGTGTCTCTTAAATCCGAGTTCTGTTTCATCTGGGTTCGCTTACATCCAGCTTCCCAAGTGTGCTCGATAAGTTTAATAAAACTGTGTTTGGAAATTGGGCTAAAGCAGTAGACTTCTATGGTATAAACTCGTATGTAAAGGACACTTTTGCTCACTATTTTTTTATTTTATTCGGGATCAGTTTAATCTAGGAGTGCTTGTAACTCGCCTTGACGTAGTTTCGGGCTGTGTTAACACAGCACAAGTCTTAATTTACTATCCACAGCCCGCTATTAAGTTTATACGCCTGTTTTTGCTCTTGTTTTCACTACAGTTGGTCCTTTATTATAACGTCTGAGTCGTAATGAAATTCGGGAAGGCAGAATAATTCGTCTCTAACGTTGGCCTTAACGATTCCTGTGTTACGAGCGTACGGCGATGGATCTTCGATAATGGATTGGTTTATATCGAAGATATACAAAAGGGGGTTGACCGATAAAGGGGTGGGCGGGAGTATAGAAGGAATTGGCGTTTGCCATCAGGGCAAGTTTTCAGGGGTGTCATTAAGTAGCCTCCCTGTGAGGACAGTTATTAATGATGCGAAAGGGCCTCAAGGTGGAGAAGAATACGTCGCTTGTACTACCTTTGTAATCTACCAACGGGATCGATTGGGTTCAATGTGTGGTCGCGTACAAGAACGCAAACCCCTTCTTTGGTAAAGGGAGGAAAAATATGCAGTGACCCTCCCTACTGAAAAATACGGGGACACATACAACACAGCACAAGCCCACGAGAAAAAGCTTTTCATAATAAGAAAGATGTATACACACAGTGCAGCAGAGCTAAATTGGAGCGCTGCACGCAATGACACCCAACCATCACCCTACCAAGTTAAGGGTGACATACCTCAGTACGTTAACGACTGAAAATGCAGACCTGAAATACGCATTATCCCGTATTACAAAGGGGAGAGTAGTCTGGAAATCCATTTGATTTATAGTGAGTTACCTCTACGCGATAAATTGATGGAACATAACTTTTTGACCTGCTGTTAAATAGTCAACAATAAAGAAAAGATAAGAAAATACACAAAAACGTAGAAAAATAAAAATATGCAATGAGCAAAGAACATTAGGAAAAGAGAAACATTAGATTAAAAATAGCCCTAAACTAAGTAGTAAAAGAATGAGCAGACATAAATTAAAAGGAAAAAATAAGCAAGTCAAAATAAAATTAAATAAGACTAAATAATGAATAAAAATTAAAACGAATGAAGACAAATTTTAATGTGTCTAAAAGTAACAACGAAACAAAAACTGAAATAACTGAAAAATTAAAAGTTAATAAAAATCTTGGTGATATTTCATATGCAGTGGATGTTTAAATGTCGTTCATCATGGCTGGAAGATTCCCGGTGTTCATTTTTTTTCTAGCGTTATTACTACGTACTACTGCGCATTTATCTTAATCCAATGAATGTACACTGCTGGTAGTATATTCTTTTCTCAATTGTTACAAACTTGTGTTTGCCTAGCCCAGCAAGCTACATATTATACATGTAATTACACATTAAACATTTTAATTAATCTATTTAGAAGGCTTATATAGAAATTCAAGGAAATTTATGGAAAAAGGAACCACTAGTTCGTAAGATATGATAAGAGAGTTGCGGATTTTAGTGAAAAAAAAATCGCTCTTTTCTTATGGCTTCTAAAGCAAATGCTCAGTCTACTGCTGAGCATTCTTATGAATTGAGTGGGTCTGCAGGCTAAAATTTGTATTTTACTAGTTTAATTACATTAGTCACATTTGCCCAAGCTCAAATTTGTAGATTCTTTTTTCTCCTGTTGGAATTTGCCCGGTATGTTTACGCCACTCTCTCATAATGCGTTACTCTTACAGACATTCTTGTGAAGCGTCGTAATTGTACCCGTAAACGGTACAAGGCAAAAGAAAGAGTTACACGAAGTTAAATGAACCGAATCAGTAAATACTACTGTATTTGGTGTTACGGTAACTAAACATACGCAAGAAGTCATACAAACTAACTACCCCAGTAATAGGCTTCGGGCTGGACTGGTAAGCAATAAAAAAAAAAAAAAAAAAAAAAAAAAAAAAAAAAAAAAAAAAAAAAAAAAAAAAAAAAAAAAAAAAAAAAAAAAAAAAAAAAAAAAAAAAAAAAAAAAAAAAAAAAAAAAAAAAAAAAAAAAAAAAAAAAAAAAAAAAAAAAAAAAAAAAAAAAAAAAAAAAAAAAAAAAAAAAAAAAAAAAAAAAAAAAAAAAAAAAAAAAAAAAAAAAAAAAAAAAAAAAAAAAAAAAAAAAAAAAAAAAAAAAAAAAAAAAAAAAAAAAAAAAAAAAAAAAAAAAAAAAAAAAAAAAAAAAAAAAAAAAAAAAAAAAAAAAAAAAAAAAAAAAAAAAAAAAAAAAAAAAAAAAAAAAAAAAAAAAAAAAAAAAAAAAAAAAAAAAAAAAAAAAAAAAAAAAAAAAAAAAAAAACTAAGTACTTCTACGAAAAGCAAGCATACTTAGCTTGTTGCTAGTACAGTATTGTACTAAGTACGTTATTACAATTAGAACGACATTGTGAAGAAACGCATGAAATTCGACAGTGGAAGCTATCCAAAACCCGAAAATGCTAAAATTTTCAAACAAGGGTGTCCAATGAAGCCACACAATTTACAAGTAAATTACTGACAGACACTGTGCTTTTGCTTTGAAATACTTGGTACGCCGTTTTGACAATGAAAGTTGCAATTTTCCTGACCCTAATGACACCTGGGATTAGCTTCCTATATTTATGCTAAAATGTAAGTTATCGCGTTTAGTAAAGTTGCCAAAAACATCAATTACAACTATTGCAATTAGCACTGAATTGGAAATTAAGTTTCACTTAGTTACGTTGTCCTGATTTACTGGACATGATTTAAGTTTTTGGAATATTCTTATTTTTTTCCGCATACCGGAAGGAATAATTCTAACAAAGTACATTTGTCTCGCTGGCTATTTTCCAAGAATAATTACTTCTGGTGTCATGGTAAAGGAATTCGAGTGCAATCAGGATCGCTTTCCACCGTTCTGACTTTCCACTTATAAGCTTCTTGGTCTCTTTCCTGGGTAACTAAAGCGAAATCAGCTTGAGGAAGCTGCTTTCTGTACTGTTCAGAAGGGGCAGAGCAAGATCGACAGGAGGTAAACTCCGTGAAAAGCTTATTATATGCATTTCAAAGATTCAAATTCAATTTCAGGTACTTGTATTGTAGCTTCTTTTTCCTCCAGGGATCACAACGAGCTTTTCTCTATCGTAACAGAATAAAAGCTTGGATTTTTTTCTGCATAAAAAATGTCGACGTTCGTTGTTCAAAAGACGGTGAAAACTTTTATTTTCTTTTTCTTGTTTGCATAATGATGTGTATGGAAACGTCATTAAGATGCAAAGCAAACATGTTACCCTGGCTTCGGACCATAACAGTCAGCACAAGCCTCAGATTTTTGGATGATTGATACGGAACTCCCCAGCAATAACAAAAGTAAGAGGAATAACGCAATCTGTGTGTGACTCTTTTTTAGAAAGCCAAAACCATGAAAAGGGGAAGGCACGCGACCTACTATGGCGCCATATTTGTCTTAAGAGCGTGTTCAAATAAGAGCTGATGTACGAAGTAAGCCCGTACTGCTTTCTTCTTTTGTTGATCTTGGACTTTGAAAAGCAGAGAGATAATTAAGTTCCATTGGAAAGGAAAATTCAGGGGAGGCTTCAACTATTGCTGCAAATAAGCTTCGTTAGAACGTTTAACAGAAAGTACTTCTAAATGAAAAGCAAAAGGATGGGAGATAAACTGCAGTAAGCTAAGTGGTTTCACGGAACTTAATTAAAGACCATTAAAGGAGATATAAAATCCTTTTTATGTAACAGGTAGTACACTTGATGGACAAGGGATCAGCTACTCTTTGCGGTAATAACATGCGCGTAAATAAGTTGGGATTACGTCCCTTCGCGATCACATTTCACGATGACTTTTTTTCTTCGCGTAATTTTCAGGTGGTAAAATTAAGGAACATAAAAAGTGCTGATTATGGAATAGTTATTGTTTTTGTCATCGTCGTGCTGTTTAAAGCAGCTAAAGATGAGCAACACGTGGGCTACTAAACGTTGTCAATTAAAATATTGACGTTCGCACACTTGAGGAGAAAAATAAATATTCAGTGTTGTTGATAAAACACATTAGAGCACTTCACATAAAATACACTCAATGCTTAATATGGACATAACATATTTTATAAGAGCGTATTTAAATTACAATTTATTCGATGCAACAATAATATCAACAATAAAAACCTGGCAGCAGCTCCAATAGCACCTACAGTGACCGTCTTGTCATTTAAACGTTTAACTGTAAAATTCTGTACAAGTTACACATGTCAAATGAAAATTTGTAGTTAAATTAAGTAATTAAAATGTAAAAACTAAACAAGTTTTTACTAATGAAACAAGATAAAGAAACTCCAGCCATAATACGTCAACTGGCGCACCTAGCGGCTTTTTTATTAACTTAATCTTGGGAATAAAGGAAAATTTGACATTGACAAAATCGACATTTTTCAAAAAGTAACTTGATAAATTTTTAAACAAAGCTCAAAATTCGTTTCACTTTTGTCACGTGAAAAGTTTTGTCTGTCAGAAGGTCACTACGCTCCCGTACGAAAACTTTGCGATTCTGAACCTCCCTTATTTTGCCGGTTACATCCCAGCGGACTGAACAATTCTCCTCGTTAAATTCAGACAACCGTTTTTGGTTTATATATGGGCACGTAACCGCCGATTGGAATGGGCATGTTTACTGCCTGTTTAGCGCTTGTCTTTTCCCTTTAAGTTTCGCGTATTTTACCCGCCAGTTTCAATTGTCAATTGACTGAGTATGAAACCTGAGCCTTAGAAATATTGCTGCGCAAATTATTGTATTGTAAAATTGTTTTATTTGCATCTGAATTGAAAATTAAGTTTTAACTGACTTGCAATTTGTTTCAGGAAGTGAATTGAATTGATGCAATCTTTTTCTTCTCAAAAATTAATTAAATTGGACATCTTTTTGTATTTAAACTGAATGTCTTTTTGTATTTAAACTGAATTTCAATTTTTCGAAACTGATGAGACTTGCTGTAGATATATGTATGATTATAGCTCCGATTTTGATTCATAATGATGGATTCAGTAGAACATTGCGAAACATGTCGTTTTCTCAATGTAAATTAATTATGTTTAGAAATATTTATTAAGCTTATATACAAATAAACTGTCCTTGTATTGCTAATAAAATAATTTAAGTGTTCATGAATAAGAAGACACTAGCTTGTAATTCCTTTACGCAACTTCACCACATTTTAAGTTAGTTGTCATGCAAGGTCATACTCGTTAATTAACGATTACATTTCTTGAGAAGATATCGGAAGAATGCAGATTATTCAACGCAGGCGGTTGAGTATGAAGGCCAAGGAAAGAAACGTTTGCACAACGTAATGAGTCGACAAAAGCTCATTGTGTTAAGAGCTTGTTATTGTCTGCTCTATTAGTTTGCTGCGTTGGCAATAATATTTTCCCAACAGTGTACAATAGAAACGTAAGTTGGTTTATGCAGTGTAAGCTTCAAACAGCCATGACTTTTCATAGTAGTAAAAAGTAAAGTAGTTTAAGAAAAGTGAAACCAACGAAACAATTGTAATGAAGCGAACGAAACCGGAAAGGTGAACAGTGATAAGTAAAGGGCAGCAAGGAAAAGAGGACAGAGGAGTTTGAAATTTCTTCCACCGTGTGAAAATAGTGCTCTGATCTTCAATAGGCTGTACGCCTACGACAAAAACCATTAAAAAACAGTAGTGTTCTGTTAATAAATGTTGTGGTGTTTCCCATCGGATATTATTAAATTTTGCATGTTGTGTAAACGAAGAAATACATTGTTATTTACGAAAATGAACTGTATTTATAACTTAAAAATGTTCCTTCATATTTCTTATCCTTATACGTAACAGAATTTTTTATAAAGCGGTTTCCTATCTGCTGAAGGTCCATTTTTATTGGATATGACTACCAAGTTAGTGGTAGCTTTCTGCAATAGATCCATAACAAAACCGGCGGTGAATCGGAAGTAAACTTATCCATGACTGAAGAGTTCCTGACTCGTTTCCTTCTTGCTTCGCTAGGCAGGTAACTGGCAAACTACAGGTGTCTGAAATAACCAGCAAATAACAGCCAATTATTCAGACGGTGATATGCAGGAGAAAGCCTCTTATCGAACGGTTTATTACCATAATGATCGCGTTTTTTGAACGGGACTCGGCACTCTTTAAAGAATTTTTCGCGTAAGTATCTTTAAGACTTGATCTTAATCCTTTGGAGCTGTAGTCAGGGAAGTAAAAGTTCGCATTTTTCTGTTTCGAAAATAACTTAAGAAATGTGCCGAGTGTTTGACGTAAAGACATATCGACATTTTCGCATTCAATTTTTAAAATTAAAATTAATTCGAATGTTAATAGTCACTTTTCGAAGATACCTCGACGCCGTAACATTTACAAGTTTGAATGGTGACGAGAAAAGTTTTGTGAAATATTTATTTGTGTTTTAGGCATTGTCCCACGCGTAATCCTTATGTTTTTGTTATAAACTGTTGTAACTCTACTAAGGCCTTAAGTCTCATCAAGTAGAACCCAATTAATTGCACCTCCAATAATGACAAGACCCGCTTGACTGCAAGAAAATCTCAAGTCCCACTTCACTCTTTTTTAACGCAATGGAGACTAACCTCGGATTACGTTATCTCGGTTAATGACAAGATTCGCATAAAATCACGTAATTTTCATTCCCCATTGAATGTCTTTCAATGTTACATTTATCCGGTTAATAACAACCAACTGAGGACATGAGCAACAAACATGCCGAAAATACGAGGACAAAAACTATAAAAAAACTTCTTTAAGTTCTTAATCAAACGGAGTTCCTAACGAAAATAAGCCTTCCTACTTTGACTATTCTCGAATTCCTGCTTTAAATTTTGCGATCTCCAATCTGCTCTGTAGTAGACGACAAAGAGTTGTAAATCAAGAAGTGTACAACATTATCTTCAGACCAACGAGTTGAAGTGGTGTCACCCTTGTAAAAAAAACGAAGCATATGTGTCAACTAGACAAAAGTTTTGTATTGATCAAGCGTTATTTTTCAAAGATTAAAAAAGACAGCGAAAACACTTTGGACAAAGTGACGAAAGCCAACGGGCAAAGTAAAGCTTATAGGCAAAGGATTGCTAAACAGCGTTGAATCACTGACTATTTAGCGAAGAAGTAGAAAAATGTTTCCTTTTAATTTTCTTTTCTTGTATAAAGTGCTATTAATATTATATTTAACTACAAGCCTATAAGGGATTGATTTTATTAAAAATATTTTATTATCGTTATTAGTTTTTTTTATTTACTCAACTGGTATTTCTATGTGATACAAGTAGTCAACTCGGATAAACCCAAGATCCACTTAAAGACAAATTGATTGGTCAGTCCAGGGAAATCCGCTGTATGATGGGAAAGCTTCGGTATTAGATTTGTATAATAGCACTTGCAGTTAATCGTAAACATGACAATAGGAATGAGGAAGTCAAAGTATCAACCGAACGCTACTGGCACTTTTAGCGAGTACTTAACACACCTTACTTCTGACGTAAGCCTTACGGGAATTTACGAGCAATAGAATACGAATGCCGAATACGGGAGTAACAAAGAAATTGAATAACTAATATACTAAGCTTTTACTATGCAGCAATAAATATAATATAAAAAGGAAAAACAGAAGTATGTCAAACAAGTCAGAACCTTGATAGGATACAAAAATCAAACCAAGAGGGGGTTACAAAAAAAAAAATGATTAAACAAGGAAGAATGTTCCATTATGAGAAAACGTTTCGTTGTTGAAACGTGAAAACTCATAAGCGACGTCACATCCGTTGAAAGGTATCGCCAGTCGGCCAAGAGATTATGGATTGGGACGTAGAGCTCATTGGGAGCCCAGGGTAACCTAGCCCCTTCATGCCCCACACTTTGCCCCCCCCCCCCCCTCTCGAACCCACCCGAGAAATACCGCCCTGCTACTAACGTCCTTTTACCATACCAACTTATGTTCCCTCACACATTCAGCCGCGTTCAGTCGCCACGTTCGGACGTCCTGTGGCGCCGTGCAGCAAGGAAAATTCCCTCTGACTATATTAGTGCCGGTGTGCACTCGAAATTTCTATTCTTTAATTATCGTTTGCTTACGAAATAATTGTAATTACTGCCGTTGTGACTCCTTTGCAAGTGACCCTAATTAAAAATAAAAATCTATGGCAATGTGACACTGAATTTAACAGTAAAAAATTCCCAGTTTGAAATAAATAGAAGCTTTAGAAGCTTTTGTTGCAAGACGAGAACATGGAAATCCTTGGAATACGATCATTTGTTGCGCGTTAGAGCATTTTTTGCCTGCATACAAGTGTGGGTGCAACACGTGAGAAAAGAAAGACATAACGGATCCAAAGCGCGCGCTTAAATGAAAAGTGTTCAATTCAACTCATACTACTGGCTTTTGCTGCTGCTCAATTTTGGAGCGAAAGGAGATATTTATTTCTCTCAGTTTCCTCCAGTTTTCGCCCAACATCCATGTAAGTACCAACCCTATTTCTTTCAACACTTCCTAAACAATCCATCGCATGAGATTACGGACCTATTCTTCGGTTGAATACACACGAGGGAAGTGTGTATTCAACTATGGCATTGCTCCCATCCGATTCATCTCATCCATCTTTCACACACACGTCTTTCAGCCCACCCCAACCGACCAAAGCTGTCATTTCTGTCAGATGCAGTGGTCATTCTTAACCACGTGACCTGCCACTACCAGTGAGGCTGTTTAAGCAAAATTGTAGAGGATTATTTTATACTGTAATACCAAAATCTTGAAATGTCGTCAACAAGGTGTCGTAGGATGTTGTTTCTCCCATATTTTCCTTATGTGCTACGTATACTACAGCTTCTCTTGGTCTCAGTCCTCTATCAGCTAATTTATCCCGGGTGATAAAGCCGAATTTTTTGTTGTTGCAACCCCGTTCGCCTCTTGTATTATCTATGGCACAAAATGGTCTCGAATGCATACAGAACCGAAATTGATAAGCGTTCAATGTTGACATTCTACCTTTCACAAATCATAAAAAAATTAAGGAGAAAAGCTTCAAAACTTCTTGTCTTCCTAAGCTTAAGTAAACCCTGACAGGAAAATAAAAGAAAACATGTGAAGAGAGATGTTAAGAAAAGGAATTCTTTTATCTGATTAACTCACAACCCTAAAGTCGATATGGCAGCTGCTTGACCCATTCTTGCTTGCTTAAAGTAGAGCGCTGTAGCCAATCGCGGGCACATGAATCCCGAATCGCAATAAAGCAACCAGTTACGTCAACTTCTCTTAGAGACAACTAGAGGTGCCTGAAACTGTCGCCATGTTTTGTTGTCGAATGTTAGCTAAAGAGATCAATCTTTATGTTAAAAATCACATTCATTGCTACCATGTTAAAAACACTTTAAACATAAACGATTCCGTGGAATTAATTAGTATTTTTATAATACAACGATTCCATTAGGGATAGACATGCTGAATTCTCATAACGTAGAGAGTACACGCGCTGAAGCACATGTATATGCACACCACAAAACATGGCGGGGTTGACAATGCTCTTACTTTTAAGGTTATAATCACTATTCTGAGCAGTTAATGTCCGATAGCTTATTAAACTATCAAATGACGTTTCTGCAGCGAAATAGTCCTTCACTTCATCCTTCACTTCATTCATCAGTTATTGATTGAATCACTGTTTAAGTTTGGTATCAAAAATTAAAATTTACCCAAGCCTTTACAATTCTTTGTTATTCTCTTAGTAGAATAAAAGCGTTAGCTGCTGGGCGATAGGGGGTGTTTGTGGGGGCGACAAACCGTTAGGAAACGGATCATTGAGTAGCTAAGCAATGAGGATATCAATCAAATCATCTTTCCAGCTCAGGAAACATTTACAACAATTCCAGGCTTCCTATTATCGCTACACTCCCGGTAATAAACCGCCCTGTTCCGCCTACTCCCATCATCTCTCATCGAATTCGCGCCTCATTGACCTCACGCGCTTTTTAATCTGATGCTTTCCCCGCCTTTGATGAGAAGTTTGGAGCTATTTTGTGCCTCAGAGAAAAAAAATAAATCCCAAACTTTTTCATCTTTCCTTGCTGGACACAACTCACATAAAGACGTTGGCCACAAACGTACAAACTTGCCTTCATAAAACATTTATGGCTTGGCTTCATTGCCTTTCTTATCGTCTTTTCAGCAATTTTACTCTTCCGAACACTACATTTCGAATTTCTGTCTCTTTTTCGGTATCAATTTATATTTGTGGCTCTATTTGAGAGCTCAAGTTGCCAACATTCTTTCGTTTGGTCTTTCTTTTAACACTGTGAGCTTGTTCCAGTCCATATCAGTTACTTGAATAACTGGTTATTTTGATCATAATCTGAAAAATTAGTAAGATTTATTCTTGAGTGGAATTGTTTATATGTAGGGGGTGATATAAACTGTCATACTCGATTTAAGAGAATATTGTGTTGTAAAAGTTTTTCAAGCCAAAGCTGAATTTGCTCATAGTAATTTTACGTGAAGTGCTCTTAGTTAGTCTATATTTCAGAATTTAAAATCTTCATACATCAATTTCTGTGTTGATACGGAAACGTGCACTAAAAGAAACACAGCTAAATGTGCCGTGAGTTCTTATATTTTTAAACAATTTCCTTTTTCTTCTTTTATAACCCCTTCAGAAAGGATATTTCAGTCCAAAAAGACAGCGCAACTGTTCCTTTTTCTAGGAGTACAAAATTCATTCCCTTACGACTTTTCTACATGGGGAATGAAATTTGGGTGTTCTTTTCCATCCATTTGACAGCAAGCACGAGTAGCAGCAGCCGAACATCACAATTCCAAAAGTCGTACTAAAGACACAATGAAAGAAGTTTCAAAGAGCAATTTGGTTGCTAAGTAAAAGCTTCCAAGTCCGGATATAACATGATTGACTTGTAATCTAGGGCTATTATCAGTGCTCGTCTCCTGCTACTCGCTTTTCTGCCTTTTCTTTTTGAACTTCCACCCTACTCCAGTCCACCTCGTGCTCTACTCGCTTTAATCTCCTCATATCGCTCGGATATACTTTAAGCTCCATTACTAAAAAAGCAGACTTTGTTAAACTTTTTCAACTCCAAATAGCACCAGTTCCATGAAATTAAAATCCTTGCTGCAGAAAAAAGGGCTACTTCTGATCAAAGTGTCTTCTCCTAACCTAATCTTAAAGTTGTATCGACTCGCAAAAATTTCCCGGATTTCTTTTTACTAACAAGTAGCGACCCTTTTCTCTCAAGTTAACTTGATTTACGCAATTTAACCATATTATTTTAATACAAAAATCTAAATATTTAATTTGCATTTACCAAACTCTTTCCCACTTTTATAGATTTAGTAAGTCAAACGAATTCTAATAAATATTATAATCTACGTATTCCCTTGAGCGTAAAAATTTTTTCTTATTTTGTTTTCAATCCTGTGAATTAATAAGAAGTCTCGCAACTTTACTTTGCGGATTAAATCAGTTGACTGCAATTTTTAATACATTAAGTTAAATGTTTTCGTAAAGCGTACTTCGATTCTTTCGAGTTTAAATTAGTATAGATTTTTTTTTGTAAGCATTGACGTGGGCAATTCTTATTACAATTCTTATTTATTTTTCAAGTAGCTAAGCTCGATATGAGCATTATTATAAATTGTTTGTCAGTTTTTCTAAAAAGATAGGCGAGTCAAAACGCTTTTCTTTACTGATCTCTATCCACCACAAAATATCAAAGCGCAAGTTCTCGGACTTCTTACTGCTTCATTTTCTTCAACGAAAGTAAATGGTAAAGGACAAAGCAAGAGCCATAAAACTATCATTTGGGGGTTTGTAGGCTAAAAGCCACAGAGTTGTCTCCATTTTTCTTGCGGATTTTTACATCCTTGATGATGGATTTGTAGCGAGAGAGAGAAAGATGGGAAACTCGTGGTGCTACCTGATGTGTGTATGTGTGATTGAGGCGATAAAGATGTACAATTTTCTGCTTTCCTGCCTTTCTGGAAGCCCCAACTACTTTATGCAGTTCCCCGTACCGATAAACATCCCCTCTCAAGCCTACCAAGTGAGTACACCACAGGGCGAATATAGGGTTTCAGGGGCTGACCCTACAATAAGAGTTTTAGCTTACAAGCGCAGGTACGGACGCAGTCTTGTCTTACTCTGCCATCTTTTTCGCCTTTCAATTAGGAATTCCTGATAAGTTCCTAACCTTGTCCGCAGCACTCTGGTGTGTCACTTCCTTGTTCTATCCTGGCCTTTTAATGGATTTAAATTCTGAAATGCCTAGCCTTATTCTTAATCACATAACCTAGTTCGCTGGACTGCTGTACTCTTGCTTCAAGCAGCTGTGAAATTTCAAAAGACTACCCAGGAACTCATTGAAAATTCATTAGCATCAAATCAAGCCTTGCATTGCAAACCATCTATTGTCAACTTCCGCCGTCGTACAGACGTGAATATGTCCTTGCTCAAATAAGTCTTTTTGCTTGAATAAGTCTTTTACTTTTCTGAACGTTTTCCACTTTTTGATTGCATAATTTATCTGTCTGTTCCAAACAAATAGACAATAACGCTCTATCGTGTCTTCTAGGATACATGATGAAATTTTTGTCTGTGAAATGATTACATTTCGGAAAGCAAAAGACAGTACACAGACAGAGATACAGTATCTGCAGGAATCCGAAGATTTCTCGATCTTTTCTCAATACATTCATCACTTCACCTCAGTCTACCTAAACGTACCTCTTTGCTGCCAGACAGAATTCTGCACAACATTCAAGATATAAAAATAGATTTTCTGTTCTGACTACGTGGTCCTGAGCAACAATGAATAATTCTTTCACCGAATCCTTACGGCTGGCTAAGACACAAACGCGAAAGTATTTCACGGAAGGCTCCGTTCATCCCATTGTTACAAAGTGTTTGTTCAATACAGCGAACACTAGCAGTGCATCTCCTGCTATGGAGCTTATTCTAACGTAAGGAACCTTGTTGGGTTACAAGAGGTGCCAGGAAAGAAGTCATTGTGTCAGGAGGCTAATTTATGTTTAAACTGTAGTTTGTGATACAAGGGATCACATAGTTTTACTTCAGTTTTTGTACTTTCTTTTCGTAAGTTTTTTAAGTTTTTCCAGTTCAAGTTGAGCTAACCAACTTGAAGCATTTTGGTTCAGTTTCCCATTATTAAACTATTATATTGATCGCGTATACGACAACTTGCAGTCGTCAACATAAAAAATATGTTTCTTTTCTGTGCCTTAGTAACGCAATTATGTAACCCCATTTCGGAATACTTCTGCAGGGTGACAATAAATGGTTCAATGCAAAAGACCCAGAACTTGAGTAACAATGCGTGTTCACATTGAAAGTATTCAGCAGTTGGGTAGCAGTAAATGTTTCGCACGAAGAATGTCCTCAAATAATTTTATATTGCAGTACTTCAGTTTCCTACTGCCAAACTATGCAACTCATTCACTATTCACCAGCTCAGTCCGAAACTCAAACGACAACTCAGCCATTTTGTTACACTAGCAAACGCACAGGATTGAGGATTAATTGAGGTATTAAAGTTTTCAGGCTAATTATATCAGCATTTTGTTATACCAAATACCCCGTTTTCATATTAGTTACAAATATGTAAACAAGTAGAATATCTATGAAAGGCAAGGGGGAAATGTTTCCGAATTATAAAGCCAAGAACCGTTCTTAATTATCAATAATAATTTCATAAATCGCAAGTTCACAAATGTTTTTGCACTTCACAAGCAACGTATATTCTTCTACGCACCACTTTAATATAAACCTTCTAAAACTTAAAAAAAAGCTATAAGTAAGGAGTTTTTGGTTTCGTATCTTATTTTTTTTTAGCAAAAAGGTAAAAGACAGTATCTTAAGAATATGGAATTTAAAAAATTCGAGTGAAAATCTCAAGAGAGCTCGAAATCACGTTTAGCTCATCAAAATTCCCATCCAGGTATTTAAAAAGCTCATAAACTGTGATAGAAAAGCATGAAGGACTCGAAAATGTAGTCCTTGAAGACTGTAATAATAAGATGACCAGTGTAAACGTTTCCACATGGTTTGTAAGCATTACGAGCGTTTCTGTAGCATTGCATACTTTACCCAGAAAATGTTTCAAGTGCTGGTACAAGTGTGTTCACTAGTGTTCGATCGTATTTGAACAACGGTAATGTAAGCAACACGGAGTGAGTCGAGAGTGTGAGGTAGCACTAATGTGACCGACCAACTGTTGGGCAAGCTCAGATGGCGATTGTATGTAAAACAGGTAGCCACACTCTCAAACTCACGTTTGCTCAACTTCGCTTCAACCCAGACCCGTCTTCCACTCCCTGACAGTGATTAAAGAGCAGCAACAATACTGTACCTTAACAACGTACGGTCTTTTTCACCCCTACACAACAGTAACTGATGAGTGTCCAGCCAGTCACCCCCATAATTCCACAAATTTCACTTTTTTTTCCTTTTTGCTGAAACAATGCTAAGACAAACAATTCTTTCTTTCTCACTTTCAGGAAAACTTCCGGTGGTCAAACCACAAGGTCTCTGTTATTTTTCTGCCGGGATGATATTTATTTAAGAATGTTCGCACTACCCCAACTTTAGAAACGCGTTTGGTCCATGGCGTTCATCAATTTCTCATCGCTCAGTATTTTTCCTCTCAACCCCTCAAAGGATACAAATAAACGCGCTGTCCCCTCAAACCCCCTGTCTTAAAAGGTTGTATTGTAACCACCCTCGATGATGATATTCTCTCATTTCAGCAACAACACTACGACACAAAGTCCAAACAACATGTCACGTGCCAGTGTATATGTTTATGGCCCGACTCGACGAGAGAAACCTCGCCGGAACATGTCCAACAAGTCCATAAAAAAGGAAATTTTATTCCCTTTTCTCTTAATGAAAACTTCGTGACACAAACACTTATATACGCAAAACTCTTAGTCATCAACGTCTCTTGTTTATTTTTGTATCTATTCTATTAACTATAAACTGCTCCAATAAATCTGCTTCCATTCTTCATAACCTGTGAGTTGCTAAACATTTTTTCCGTTTTATCGCTTTTATTAAGTCCCCACCTTCCACCTTCATTTCACGCATATAGAACAAGCCCATGTACTCACACACGCATGAGTGTGCTCACACATCATACGGATTTACAAGTACGAGGTACGGGCTCCAAAGTCATTGATACATAAAAACTCTTGGTTGCCAATAAAAAAGAACCCAAAAGGGTCAGAAAACTATTACACTGTGCTATAAGTGCCAACTAAAGAGCCTTTAAGAACTGTTACGTACAAAATCCCATTATCTCCCCTATACCAGCAATACAATCTTGGGTAGAAGAGGGGAACATTTTCTCGGAAACTTTTCGTCACGCTTGGAGATTATGAAGGGGATGAATCACGTGATGTACAGAAGTAATAAAGAAAATCTGGGGTGCTCTTATGCAGTAAATAGACGCTTTCCTTACTTCCCTATCCTAGCATAGTTTACGTAGGCTACTGTAGCTTTACGAAACTCGTGACTAGATACTATGTTGTTCAAGATATATTGGTAAAAAAGTGGGTTCGGGGAGAATTCAACAAGAAGCTTATGAGAAAAAATTGTCGTGTGTGTGTATAATTTCAACAAGAAATTATAGTGAAATAGTTGATACATTAGTTATCGGCTGGCTTATGAAACACTGACACGTAAGAGTCGAAGACCTCTTTTCACTGTTTTGTTCAGTGATCAAGCTTTAATTCTTGTCTTTCATTTACACACAGTCGTAATCTTGACACAAAAAGATAACAGTTGAGCGCAGCGATAGGACACAGAATTGAAGCACAGCTGACTGAAAGACAACATTATTGTTCTAGTTGTGTGACTTTTAGAAAATCGGGTAAAATTCATTTCAAAATTCATTTAATTTCAAATGAAATCAAACCGTTCACTTATAGTGAATTTGCACTGAACTTGACTATCGATGACAATTTCTAGATTTATGGGACTCTAGTTTGGAGAAATGCCGTTTGACTTCTGAAAGTAGAATTCAAAAAGTTAAAACATTTTTTTCTAAAAATAGTGACGTGATATAGAAGGGACATGTATGGGACTTCAAACTAATTTTCTATGTGCATTCTCCCTCACACTGCTGTCGTGGGAACTAAGTCGTAAAAGTCTCAAAGGATCCTGAGCGTCGTTGCAACTTTAACGTGCGAGTTCGCCAAAGGAGAGAAACCCAAGGTAGTCACTTGGAAACGAAGAATAACGCGTAACTTTATTCATTTGAAAGAAAAACATTGTAGGACTACTTCTAAAAGCCTGCATTCTAGTTAAATGTCTTGTTCCAGTTGCGAAAGTACTACTCGTATTAAGATATGCCATATATGACGTATCTACATTTGGCTAGCTAGTATCTACATTTGTCTACAGAAGGACTACCCTTTAAGATTTCGATTCCGGTACAATTAACCCATGCTAAGGACATGATGATTATTCATAATTTGAAGTCGTCCCCACAAATTATCTCTGCTTGTAGTTTCGACAATTTGTAAATAAGAATTGTCGAGGAAAATCTCGTCTTTTCGAAGGTTGATCGTTTTATATCTATTAAGTGTTCAGTATAAACTTAGTGAATTAGAAGAAGTTGTCAATTGAGTTCTATATGTTTGTCACAGACAATAAGGTTTATGGGAAGAAAATATTAAGACAATGTCACTAAGGGCACCACTAGAAAAAGTCATGCATGTAAGCATCTTTCACTTAATTACTCACTAAAAACCAGCAACTGATTTTATTACATAATACTTCGAACACTTCTTATAGAATGTTTCGTTTGTTTGGATTTCTGTCGTAAAACCACGCTGGATGCTGAATCGCCTATTCAAGCGTTCTTATGTTTTCACATCGATATGTAGGCTAAATAAAAAAAGAAATGAATAAATAAAAATACCATGATTACCCAGTGACTAACAACAAAACTCATTTCGGATAGTAGCCTACGTTAGAACTTAAGACATGTCTTCCAATTCAACAGAGGTCTTGCTGATTATTTTACCTTCTAGAAGAAATGACAAATTGTTTGTTTTTCACGCATATTTTATCAACATTATTTTTTAGCAATTGTTTGCAAATATATACTGTAGCCGGACATGTCATATATAGAGCATGCTAACTAAATACCTTCTACTGGCCTAATGCCGTTAATCGCCAGAAGCTGTCCTCTCCGATTTAAAATTTTTTATGTTGTAGATGTTGCGGAAGTGCCATAATCAAGTAAACATTTTTTTTTTACAATTTGTTTGCAAGCTATAAGCAATCAAAGTTTAAGAGTGTGCGCCATAGATCCCAAGGGTTAGTTGTGGAAGCGTGTAATTTACAAGTAATAATTCAGTTCACCTGCATTCTTAGTACTTTCGTTCCTTTTTCTAAAGAATCGGTTGCACCGAAATTTTGTTAGCAAACCCACATTTATGAATTACTAGATAATTTCAAAATTTTACAAGCCTCAGGCTTCATGGCGTCTACCTAGGATGGGCTGAAAGGCCCCTAACGAATGAGTTAGAGCCTGAGAGGTCGCTAGTATTGTATCGGGCGTCTGAGATCAAGTGAATAAGTAGTAAATTTAATTAAAATTCCAGGACAACTGTTTCTAAGGCTGGTATCTATTTGCTACATAAAATAAGCAATATGCAATTGTTCAATTGCAATTTATAAGCTATTTTCCCTTTAATATACATGATTTGTAGGGTAGGTGGCTTTTAGTCAGGCATTTTTCGAATAAGCGTTTTTGACCTCTTGCCGAATATATTCGAACACAAAATATTTACTGAAGCTAAATCGTATTAAAGTACGGGTTATGATAAAACGATGAGTGTAAAAGGTTGATGCAGTATTTTGGTTGAAAAATCTGGAGTCTTGGTGATGCGCAACGCAAGCTTAACTCGACGGCAACTGGGCACTTTATTCTACTTGAACCAATGTTCAACTCATGTCGATTCACGCGATATTTTTCTTTTCCCTGTAATGCAGTGGTGCCCAAACTACGGCCCGCGGGCCAGATCCGGCCCGCGAAGGTGCCTCATACGGCCCGTTCATTTATACCGCTCATGTATATCACTGCAGAATTTCATTTTTAACGTCGGCAGGATTCTGGCGAAACCGGAACATTCAGGCCCGCGAGATTTTATATCATGTCGCGCGTGGCCCTCGGGTGAAAAAATTTGGGCACCACTGCGGTAGTGAGTCGTTTGAAAAGGGTGTTCTTACCACAAACTGATTGTAATACGAAATATCAGTTGAAAGCCGTACCCAGGATTTTGGTTCAAAGGGGGTTTTGGAGGTTTCGGGATGGGGGTGGAGGAGGGGGGATCGTATACCAATTTTTGGAATATTTGAGGTTTTTCTTATTTTCCCAATTATAGATTTTTTGTGTGGCTTCTACCCCTGGTTACGGCCTTGTCTGTGCTTAAAAAATATTTTACGCTTGACGTTAGCAACGTTTCACACATCTCCTGATTTTCCGCAGAACTCCCCCATCAACAAGCGTTTGATATTGTGCATCCAGCGAGCATTTTCTCATTTTTGGATAACGCTTGAGCGCAAGAAGTGAAGATTCTCCCAACTAACACGGACGATTGAATTTCTCCTAGCAAAAGATCATGAATGCAGCTATTGTCAGCTATTATATCGTCGCTATTGGGATAACAAGTATTGCTGGCGTTGCCTGGGCAGATTCACCAGTCTGGGATGGCGTAAAAGGTATAATTAAAACCCTTTTTACGGTCCTTTATTTCTCTGAAACGTAGTTGGCCCTCTTTTCAATTCTTTATTCAGTACAAGCCGAAGCCGTGCAAGAAAGAGGGTAAAAGGCGTGAACCGTAATCTTTTTATTTGGGTTAATTTCTAGGACCACCTGAAGTGAAACCGGACAGCGCTACCAAATTCGAGTCTCGTGCAGGGGAGACTGTCAAGATTGTTTGTCCTATTGTTGGTTATCCGGAGCCTTTGTTAGAGTGGTACAAGGTAACAAAAGAAAATTGGGCGTGGTGTAAAAGATTAGGCAGCGCGTTTCTGAAAAATAGCATGGAGCGAAGTGCGAGATAACGTATGGTTGTATAAATAAAGTCCCGTTCTCTCACCCCCTCTTCCTTCTCTTTTGTCATTATAATCTTCTAGGACGGTGACTCCATTAGTCAATGGTGGGATCATTATCGCGTCACCTCCCGAGGGACGACGCTCAAAATTACAGACGTGAATATGGATGACGAAGGGACTTTCTTATGCAGAGGAATCAACGGTTTTGGCGTCCAAGAAGTTTCCATGCAATTCAAAATTTTACGTAAGCATACCTCTTTACATTAATTTCACTAAGAATTGTGACGCTAAGCTACTTAAATAGAACAACTTTTATGTGTAAACGATTCCACCTTGCCGGGGATAATTTAATAGTCCACTTAATGTGAATGAGTATTTATTTTTACTTTGGCATAACATTTAAGTTAATATATTTTTTTTTTCACAAAAATCTTTTAAGTGTGTCATATAATTTTAATAAATGTTCCATCTGCTGCTGCTCGTAGGAAATCAGAGATTTAAACCGTTCGACCGGCAGGTCGGAAGAGTCCTAGCACTGACAAATTTGGGTGAAAAACGATCCTCTAGCTTTTATAGGCATTATTTTTTAAAGTACAATGTGTCTCATTTTGTAGTCAAAACAACCGTCTTTGGTGAGATACATTTTTAGGCAATAGTTTCGCCGCACGATGAACGAAAGCCGAAAAGCAGAAGCAAGAACAAATTGTCCCGACTCTTCTTTATCCTAGTTTATTTCTAAACCGTGTTTCAACCACACTTTATTTCCTAATTCGTTGCTAGATTAAGTAGAACTCAATAAAAATGATTTCCTAACTTTAACACGATTTTGGTACAACTCTTGCTAAATATTGTATTTACGATTGGTAACACTGTTATACAGTCAAAGTAGCATGTACGGCAAAAAATAATACTAAGATTTTTTTTAAAAAATGAATTTCCCCAATTTTAAATACGTTCTGGTTTAAAGAATGATGAAGCTGACATTCCTCTGTGGATATTTATAATCTTCTAAATGATCATCATGCGTGAAGTCTTAAAGAAATTGGAGCATCCTTTGTAAAACTCATCAGTTTATTTTTTGCTATCTTTCCTTATTTCTGGTCTTGTTTCTTTTTCTTGAAGGAGACGGTGAGGATAGTCAAGAGAACCCAGATCGGGGAAGTAGCGATCATGATGAGAAGAAGGACGAGATCAACGTTCCACCAGGTTCATTATTACCGGAGATCATTGAGGTTTGGCCTAATGAAGAAGACTCTCATGTGATGAAACCAGCCGGCGCCGCACTTCGCTTGAAATGCATTGCGACGGGTGATCCTGTGCCAGAATTCCTATGGCTCAAGGTTAGTTTCATATTAACTACAGTAACTCAAGGAATCTTGCATCTGGTTGCATAATTTCTTGGTTATTATAGTAACGATTCAGAGTAACCAAAGTATAAACGAACTCTTCGTCATTACTGCCACTTTATAGCCCTCGTGAGACGTGAGTAATTTCGGCTTCTTTCGGTCTATGATAACTAGGACCAATCTTCTTCAGTGCCTTACTCAGAATTCCGTAGCGTTCTAGATCATCCCGCTCTAACGGACTGCGCTATATAGTTTTTTCACGTTTATAGTATTGTAAGTGTCTGGCAGTTGTGATTTTATTCTTTTAAATTAAAGAATAAGTAAATAAGTATGAAACAATGAAAAATAACCTTCTTTGTAGTTTAAATAGATTGAATTAAGTTGTAAGTCGTATTTGCTTTATAGATTTACATATATTTTATTACAGTCGACGATAACTAAGAAATTAAGTTTGTTGTAGTTTGAGCGAATTGTGAATGAAGATAAAGTATAAAAGATTCAAGACGGACGCTACGTAGTAACTATCTCGATGTTATCCGGTGTTCGTAAAGTATGCGTGGCAAGTTTTGTGGGCGAAATTTCAGTGTAGCTTAATGCCATTGAGTTCTAGTAGGTACTAAGGTGAAGACGAAGGAGACACAGAATTAGATAACTTGCTTTGTTTCTTAACCGTTAAAAGCTTAGAAAATCATCTGTCGCTCGCAGCCTTATCGTTTACATTATCAGTTTTTGCTTGGCCAAACAACAAGCCCCAAATGAAGAGCAAATTGTTTGCACTTCAACGCAACCTAGAATCCCCCCTCACGTCAGGTTCTTTTAAGCCGTAATTAACGACTTATCGGCTCTAGAACTCATAAAAGGCGTAAGCATCAAGAAAAACTTGCTCCGCTTCCTTATCAGGACTAAGATAATAGCAACTCTTTCTTCTTTCCTCGCGTAAATATGAGCGTATATCCTTCTTAACTCCTAAGTCATGCGACTTGTCTCTTATAAGGGTCAAATTTTATTAAGTTAGATTATGTAAATTACTGTGTGATACCTAGCCATTTTTTGCAGTGTCTTCACTTTAGGCTTCTTTCATGCATACTTTGAATTTCATTCATATTCTGTTGCATAAACTCGGCTGGACGCAAAAACGCGTATAAGCTGTCCTTGGTTAGCAATGAGTGTTCCCAGAGCCCTAGTGCCTGCACGGCTATGCCGTATTTCATTGTCGAGTGGGGAAAAGCGTCAATTTTTATAGAAGCCCCTTAAATAACAATCAGTGTTTACATTATTGCAACCGCTTAGTAGTTACTGGTTTCCAACACTCATTGTTGATAATAACGTTTCCCCTTTTCCCCCGTGAAGCGGTGTTATGTTATACTTCTGTCTTTAATCCTGGTTTCTTCAAAATGTCTTCAATGACGCTCACTCCAGTTTTTCTTTATCAGCATTATCCAGAAAATTTCAAGCTACGTTGGCTGACAGAGGAGTCATTAAAAATGCATAAAAGACCCACAGCGAGCCCTTTCTATGTTTCCAGTTTGAGTTATCTCCCTCCGTTTCTTATTTGTGTTTGTTGACAAACTGTCCTAGGATGGCCAGCTTATGCCTAAACAAAGCACGAAAGCCTTAAAAGTCCGGACTGATAACACCGACAGTAGCGAAATGGGGCTAATTTCCCGGGCTTCTCTCCAAATTGGCAAATTAACCATCCACGACTCGGGCGTGTACGCCTGTCGGGCCCAAAACTCCCTTGGATCTGTGGAAGCGTCTTTCAACGTCGAGGTTATCGGTAAGCAGATATCTCTTTGAGATTAACTTTTCACTTTGCAAACTATCAAATCCATCTGTGCAAACTTCCTCTCAACCTTACAAGGAGAACATTACATTTCCTCTGTGTTCATGTTTCTGTCTAATTTCACAAATTCCAATCCTCTCGCGTCTCACAAGTTTAACGATCTTCACATTTCTTGCACTTAAGAAGACTTTTTAAATTCTAGTTTCCTTTACATAAATTTTTACAAATTACTTATTATATAAAAGTCATGATTTTTTTGCATTTAGAGAGATTCCACGGAATTGCAACTTCCATTTTTTTATTTTGCTTAATTATTATTAATAATTAATTAATTGGTAATGTTCGGTAGTTATAAATGCAGTATTAGCTACTATTACTTATTTACAGACTACAGTGATTTGTTCATTAACTATTTATTATAAGTATTATTTCCTTGAAAACGTTAATTTGTTGTTAATGTAGATCGCGTTTTTGACAAACCCGAACTGCACCCTGATTATCCGACTAACACGTCCGTGACAGTGGGTGACACGACCTATCTGCAATGCAAAGTCAAAGCAGAATTGCCACCCAGTACTCAGTGGCTGAAACGCGTCGAGTCTGGCGACGATGTCAACTGGCAAGATCTTAATACACATAGTAATCCTGTTATCGTCAATAGAACGATTCGGGTTGACAACGCTTACTTCAAGGTAGAGTAAAAGTTCCTTTTACGTTCTAAAATGGCGTAAAACAACACTAAAGAAGAAAAGAGAATGCTTGAATGTTCAAAGGAACATGTGATGTTACGTCAACGATCTGCTCCGCTAATTACGCTTAATTTGCAAGAAACTTGCCTGAATAAAACGCGTCAGTAAGAGAGTATTAAGTGTGTGCAGTATTACGTACAGTTACGGAGCTTTTCTAATATGCTCTCTTTCTTGGCTTTAATTAGATTCTCAGCTCGGCAGAAGGAGTACCTACAGTCGACGGCTACTATTTATCCAAACTGACAATTCCGCGCAGCAGTTTGACAGACTCGGGACTTTACATGTGTTTAGCCATCAGCACAGCGGGATACGTCTACAGAGAAGTGGAACTCCAAGTTCTACCCAATGACTTCAAAGGTATACATGTCTCTTTTCATCATTTTATGTCTTGATTACATGGATGCTACTTTCCCACCAACGTCTTTTCGTTTGAACTCTCTCAACCCGAAAAATTCTTCGGATTTCCCCTTTGTTCGAGTTATGAAACTGCATATAGAAGCCAGATGACATTTTGTCGCAGATTCCATGAAAGGAAAAACGTACGAGAAATCCCTGACAAGAATGTTTATTAAGTTTAACGAAATCAATGCAAAGAAATATGTCAGAAGTTGCACAGTTGCAGATTTAATTTCTTTCTTATTAAACTGCGTTGGAATTTTTATTTGTATTGCCAGAGAGAAATTTTAAAATTGATGGTTGTCTTTTCAGAGCTTTAACCTTTATTAAAATTTTTTCCAGGTTTATGGTAAAAGCCTTTTTCTAATTGTCATGTTAATCTCTAGATGGCGCTAATTCATGGAACCTGGGGAGTGATTTGTCCATCGCCTTGATTTTGGCCAGCGCGGTCGGATTAATTATTGTGGGAGTGTCGTTAACTTGTTATCTCCGGAGGGGCCAGTCCAAGCCTAATGACCCTAAGCCTAAACCTAATCAAGTGACCAGCAATGGGACTAAAAGCCTACCATCGTTACCGGTGACTCCGGTCACGCACACTTTTGACACTTCATCTTGCCGTGTCACGCCACCTACCGTCAAGAGTCATTACTCGGAGCCCTACGACGTCCAGCGCCATTTGCTCCAGCCCAACAATTACGTCAGCGTTCATTACCCTAATCCAACTTACCGCCCGCATCCTTCGCTTCCCCTCCCTCGTGTCCCTATGAATAGTCTGGCGGAAGATACGGATTCTAGCTTCCATTATTCCTCTACTTACGCCAATGTAAGGGACGGTCATTGCCGCATGTGTGCGTCCTCAGTGACATCTACCGGTCCTCGACATATTGTCTAATTTCTTGGCATAATTTTTTTCTTGTAAAAATGTGTAATTAGCAAACTCTGTTTAACTCCCTCAGAAACTTGTGATACCAACCCATCGGTTTTATAGTAATAACTTGCTTTGTTCCTTTCCGACACGAAAATCTACCTACAGTCTTTTTCGCCATTTTGGACAATGAAACCAGTAGCATGTAAGGACATTTTCCAATTTTCGGAAGTCAAAATCCTTCTGAAATTTTCTAGCTATCATAATTTCGGCGCAATTGGGCCACGGTAGTCAAATCCTGGAATAATTTTTACCCTCTATTATCTTGCTCATTATTTGTTGTGACACTGGCTTGCTCAGAGCCATTTTTCAAGATGGCGGAGCTGATAAATGGGTATTCATCAAATCACTCTACAGCGGGAAGCGTAATTTATAATGTACGAAGGGATGTGTTTTTCTTTCATATGTTCACGAAATCCATAATTTAAGAACAACTAAGTTCATCGAAGCCATTCTATACGTTTCAACGTTGCTCATGTTTATGGTTGCCACATAGTCTGAAAATTGCTGGAAATTGTTGCTAGTCACTTGGCCAGTTCATGAATGACGAGAAATTAAAATATGTTGTAAAAAGTTGTTTTGTATGTAAAATACCACGGGGAATAGATAGACATATTCAAGGCTTTGCATAATACGAATAAAAACGATTTTTCCCACTTCTATTAGTTTAAATTATGGACTTTGCAGTTAGATATAAGGAACCCAATTCGAACCGTCTTCGGGCATCAAACCACCCGTGACTAAAAGAATAATATCTACAATCCACCAAATGCCTAGGCCGCCCAAAGTAAGTAATTTTCCCACAGCAGTGCCAGTGTGTCCCAAACAGAAACGATCAAGGCCTAAGAAGCCTAACAGCACACTATACAGCAGAGTCGTGACGAAGTAATGGCCGTTATACCTGCAAAAAAAAAAAGTCATTTGAACGTCAAATAAAAGTGAAAAAACATTGTCATTGTTACAGCTTCATACAAAGTATTGGTACGAAAACTCAACAAATAAATGTTGCTTCTAAGCACACAAATTCCATGTTCGTTTGTGTTTCAACTTAAAGGGCAATGGACAAAAAGCAGCTTTGCCTTATAAAATAGAGCAAAAAGTCTAGTTTCCAGATATATGTTCCTTTTTATCATGTCCCAAATGATAACGAAGATATTCAAGAAACAAGATAATATTAAGTGCGGTCACGTGGTGCTGTGACGAAACAGTTGGACAGTGCGGCACGCCGGGGCACGAAAATCACATTTTTTATTGGTTCAGCGAGGCCATGTGATGTCTGTGATGTGGCGAGATTTATCCCCCGTGACGTCACGTTCACGCGGCGAGAAACTTCGCAAATTATAAACTCTGGAACGGTTTGTCAGAAAAAAAACTACATTCTTAAGATAATGTGTACAATAGGAATCCATCAAAATCTCAGTAGGTGTTTTTGGTATCCATTGCCCTTTAATAGAATACCTCGCATCAGGTCGAGCCTCTTCAATTAAGCAACATACTATGCTACGGAACAAACACGCAACAACTCCGTCACCGTATAATAAAAGCAGCGTTGGAAAAAAAGTAATAAAGTACATTGAAATTTAACAAAAATCAATCAATACTTCGTCAAGACGGAATTGATTTGTTGCGGGTTAAAAAGTTTTAACTGACCAAACACGACTTCACAACCGACCGAAATTTTGGAACTGACTTAGTAAGTTTTGGAATCTTAAAAATGTACGTTTCACTTCAGGAAAGAAAATGCATGGGCTTTGTACTGAATTTCATCACTTAACTTTCAAAGCAAAATTTCGCTACAAAGTAGGAGCGGTTATATCGAATAATCGGCCATTAGTTGCAAACCCACATATCTCTGTAAATTTAAATGCATCCATCCCCGTACCTAAGGGGGTACAAGGATTTATGCCCAAAACCAAAATCTTGCGTATGGCCCTGATAACATGTACACTGCAGTCCGCATAAGTCAAAGAGCTCGGGAAAAAAATAAAAAATTCCTCTTACACGAAGTTTTGTCTTATCAGATCTTGCTTTTATTGCAAGGGGTTCAAATTGTTTCGCCTATCACTCACATTGCTCTCCTTTTGCTTTTTATTGCATATAATCACTGACGGTACAGCTCCAAATTGCTTTGCTAGTGAAGCTTGCTTTTGAGTGCTTTACAGGAGATCCAAAGTTTCTACTCGCTGGGTTGGATAAGATTTTCAACTTGTTTAATCTCATCTTTCCTTCACCGTTTTCAGCCCTGTACTAAATGCCAGCATCGAGAAGTGCCACAGGTGAGACAAATGTGAAATGTGAAAGAGGTCGTGAAAGGTCGTTCCGCCGGAACATTGGAAGCTATTCATGGAAATTGTCCGCTCTAACTAGTGTCTGTCTGAGTTAAATGGATAAAAACAGGATGGTAAGTTTTCGTTCGAGTTACGCGTGTTTTCGTCTTATCTGAGTTCGACTTATGTGGAGACCACTGTATTCCTCTACTGGCTATTACGTACAATCGGCTACAATGGACAAATTGTCCTTCCGCTGTGTGTACCTTACAGCGGAATTTTACTGCTATACTAATCCTCACTCTTTCCGTGAAAATCAAGTAGCAAAACGAAAGAATTCGAGCATCTCCTCGACTGTCAAACAGTAAGGTACTCAAATAATAGAACACCAAAGAGTAACAGCTTGAACCTAAGAATGTGCTACACTGAATTGAATTGCAAATGCGCTGATATCTTAAATACGCAGTAATGAAATTAATTTGAATTACTTCTAATAGAACAACAGAATTTTGAATGACTTTACAATAGAACTCCGATTTTGTCAACACCGATTATGGGAATTCCCGATAATGTCAACCACGACGGAAAAAATAAATTCGTTAACGATAGATTTTTGTATTAATTAGGAAGAATTTATTAATGGATACTAAAATTTCACACAAGCTTACAGTTAAAAATATAAAATGCGACTTACTTTTACTTATTATTCTGCATTTTCCCCTTTAATTTTTTCAAATGATATAAAAACGTGCCCACAATTTTGTTACCTTTCCGTTGTGTCAACTACCCTCCGGTCCCGACCGGTTGACAAAATGGGAGTTCTACTTATATTTTGCCCAGCTCTGACCACAAGCGAAGAAACACCATTACCTTAGGTATGCATAAATGGCATAAATAGAGGAAGTTGAGTTTCATTTTTGACTGACACAATTGAGTTTTTATTCATTTTGGCGAAGGTAAAGAGTTTAAATTATGAGACAACATAAATACTGCACTCACGGAAAAGTTGCTTAACTGGTTTTTGACATAATTTGGATTGCCAAAGGTGGTGCTCACATTGTCTTAAATATGTGTTCACTGCACACGCTTTAAATCACTACGCTCGTAGAAAAGGGTAACTATGTTTACATATTCCCTTGTTTCCTTCTGATTGTAATTGTTTTCCTTCTTTCTTATCAAATGGCATGGCTCTTGCTTGAGTCGTTGCAGGATGTATAGTAATTTTCACAAAAACGGCTACAGCATAGCTTCTATTTCTAATGCCACGACATTTACGCGAGTATGTCCCAGTTTAGGCTCCTTCGAACGCTCCTGCCGAAGATCGTTTTTTACACGTTGCCGTGCCATCAGCAAGGGGCGCTTTGTTGGGGCCGTTTTTTTTTTTAAAGAAAGTACTATACTTGTTAAATTACAATTACATTTGATAAATAACACAAAACTGCTCTTACTTTTAGTGACTTACTGATTCCCATGCTTAAGTTTTAACCAAAATGTTCGGTTAAGCATACAAGTAAGTAAGGCTTTTTATGCTGTATTTTGTTTATTGACAGGCAATGTTCTTTCTGCTCTTAAAATGTTCGTTGAATGCTGCACCCTCTCTATTTTCCCTTCCCCTGCTACCAAAAAGCGCATTACATGTAAACGTTATTTCACCTTCATATTGGACTAATCAGAGCCTTATTACGATGTTTTCATCTAGACTGAATGTGTACAGTAGAAACAAAAACTTATTCACTATAATATTACTTTGACAACGGTGCATTACCAATGTATAAGTAGGATAGTGATGCCTAAACACTGGTTAGGTTTAGAAAGTGGTATTTTTTAAGGTGAAAAATTATGCTTACTTTACGCAAGGGACATCATCGCGAAGAAAACTCCTTTCACCATAGCATTCAATGGAAGGCAAAACTGTGCATTTAACTTTAGTTTTCTCCACTTCCTCGTACTTTTGACCACCCATCTTTCAATAAAAAAATGTGCAATTTTTACTTGTTACCTTTAGGTTTTATAAAATAGATGTTTACCTTTAGACAGCCATAGCCTAGTTCTTCTTTGGCCGTTTTATTGCCTTTTAAGTCCAACGGCTCTTCGCAATCCAGGAATTCGATTGGCCTTAAAGACGTAAGCAAAAAATAAAGAAAACCAAACAAAAACATCAGATTGCAATGTCTTCCATAATAAAAGCTACGTAGGGAAGGGCCGGAAAAATTATGGTTAACTTACAGAAAATGGCATTTGACTAGCGGGCCTAAGGGATTAAATTTTGAAACGTTCAAAACGTCCGGAATTTCGTCTGGTGAAATTACAGTCACGCAGTTTAGAATTACAAAAAATATGTGCAGATAAGTTTGTAATGCATTTGGCTGCATAATAAATTTGCATCCACAAGCAAGCACAATTGGAACGTAAATTTTCTTGACGCTCTGAAAAATACACTAAACTACTGTTCAGGCAGAAGTCGCGGGTCAAAACATAGCCCACAAGGAATTTCCAGTCGACCAGTTCTAGGGCACCAAGACATGTACTGTGCGTTTGTAAGCAAAACACGCGCTGGTTCGCCCCACTTGTGGTCCAGTGTCGAGCAAAGAGTACATCAGCCAGAAATCGGCTTTCCCGAAAAGTATCAGATATCGAGCTTCCCAATTTTAAAGTATCAGTATAGAGAAGAACAAAATCGATATAAATTCATTCCCGCCATTCGACGCCAAGTGTTTTTGTTTGGGTTCTCTTAAAAGCTAAATTTGTAAAAAAAAAAAACTTATACAAGATCAGCGTGTCTGTACGTTATTGTAAGCTTCGTAGGAAGCTAAAACCAAGACATGTATATCAAACAGGTAAGTGTAAAAATGTTGCCTTGATTCGATCACATTTGAGTAACGCGTGCCTGTAGATTATCATCCAAGGCTTCAAAAGTTACCGCGAGCAGACTGTTGTAGACATCTTCAGCCCTCGTCACAATGTTGTAGTAGGTCGTAACGGTTCTGGCAAGAGTAACTTCTTTTATGGTATGAAAAATAATGCATCTTTCGTCCTGGATAAGCTAAAGTCCTCTTTCTCACAGCTATTCAGTTCGTTCTTAGCGATGAGTTCAACCATCTACGTCCGGAGCAACGCCAGGCGTTATTACATGAAGGCACAGGACCAAGGGTTATCTCTGCTTATGTGGAAATCATTTTCGATAATGCCGACGGGAGAATACCGGTAAAATTGAAAAAGCCGCCTTCACATATGATATTGTAACCATCGAATTTCTTTTTATTCCACATTAGATTGATAAGAATGAGGTCACGCTACGTCGTGTCATTGGCTCCAAGAAAGATCAGTACTTTTTAAATAAGAAAATGGTCTCCAAAGGGGACGTTTTAAATTTGTTGGAATCTGCCGGGTTCTCTCGATCGAATCCTTATTACATTGTCAAACAGGGCAAAGTAATAATTTTTTGGTTTTAAACCTGACCACAACTGATGGAAATTATCTTCCTTAGATCAATCAAATGGCCACTGCTCCCGATTCGTATCGTCTCAAATTATTGAAAGAAGTGGCAGGTACTCGAGTTTATGACGACCGACGTAAAGAATCCAAAATCATCCTGAAAGGTTGGAAAATTTCACCCGTAAAGTAGTTGAAGTTTCGCTTTGGTCTTATTTTTAATGTTGCTTAGATACGGAAAGCAAGCGCGACAAGATTAACGAATTCTTGCGCACGATTGAAGAGCGTTTGTCCTCGTTGGAGGAAGAAAAGGAAGAACTGAAAGAGTACCAGAAGTGGGACAAAATGCGTCGAGCGCTTGAGTACGCCTTACATGACAAAGAGTTAAAAGAGACCCGCAAAAAACTTGAAGAGATTGAAAAAGTCAGGAAAGATTCCGGTTCGATCCAAGAAGAGTTGAAAAAAGATTTGAACAAAGTGATTAACGATAGCAAACAAGCTTCCAAAGAGCTGAAAGAGATTAAAAGCAAAGTGAACACCCTACGGGAAGAGCGTGACACTTTACTCGCGGAAATCAACCAATTCGTGAAAGAACGGACGAAACTCGAACTCAACAAGAAGGATTTGGAAGAAGAAGTCAAAGTCGACAAAGGCTCGAAGGTAAGAGTAGGCGATTCGTCTATTAAATTGAGGATGAAATGGTCTTGATGAATGACCGTGTTATACTAGCAATGAGTAGTGTTAGAAGCTCTAATTTATCTGGAATAAATCCCTGTTTTGTACTAATGTACAAATTATTCTTCACAGGAACGTGCCGAGAAAGAATTGGAGCGCTTACGGGAAATCATAGCCCAAAAGGAAAAAGAAATGGAAGGAATTAAACCGAAATACGAAGAAAAGAAGCGTCAAGAAGAAGAATTAACCCGACAGTAATTGAAATTTGACAATCCAAGAACTGTTTTACTACTGGAAATGGTTGATTTGCCTAGGTTGGCGCGTTTGGAGCAGGAACGAAAGGAATTGTACGCGCGGCAAGGGCGTAGTAGCCAGTTTACATCAAAGGAGCAACGCGACACATGGATTAATGACGAGCTAAAGGCGTTAAACAAGGCACTACGAGACAAAAACGAGCAAATTGATCGACTCACGCGCGATATGCAGTCGGACGGCCAGAAAAAGAGCGAATACGACAAACAAATCAATGCAAGTTCATATTTTCCTTATAAATCTCCGGGGTTTTTTTTGTCTTGTCTGTGACAAAAAATGATCGCGTTTTAAAGCTTAAAAACCTTATAAGGCTAATATTGGTCTGCATGGTTAGGAAATGACAGAGGAAATGGAAGTACAACGCTCTACCATCGAAACATTGACCAAAACCCTTTATGAGCTTAAGAAGGACAAGGAAAAACATAATGGCGAGCGAAAGTGAGATTTTTTTTTATATATTTTGGGCTATATCATAAATGTGTTCAATTTTAGTGAATTATGGCGGCAAGAAACAACGTTACAACAAACGTTGTCTACTTTAAAAGACGAAATGTCCCGGGCCGATCAAGTTTTGCGTTCCATGGCGGGAAAAGTAATTGAGTTTTACTGTTGATTTTAATGCAATGAAATTCTCGATATTTGTCTTGTATTACTCTTTCTATTCTTATTCTTTTTTTATTGTTTTTAATTTTTTTTTTTTTTTTTTTTTTTTTTTACTAGCCCATTTTGAATGGAAGAGACTCCGTTAGGAAAGTTTTGGACATTTTTCGCGATGGTGGTGGCCACCGGGCGCAGATTGCCAACTCGTATTACGGTTTGGTGATTGAGAACTTTTCCTGTGAAAAGCATATCTATACTGCCGTGGAAGTGACAGCTGGTAATCGTCTCTTCCATCACATTGTCGAGTCGGATAAAGTGGGAACAGAAATCCTTAAGGAGATGAATCGACAACATTTGCCCGGCGAAGTTACCTTCATGCCCTTAAATCGACTTAACGTCCGTCCAATGCAGTATCCGACTAGCCAAGTACGTACCTCCGCGGTTTTAGAATCGAATAAGTCGAAAGCAAGGAGTAATGTAAAATTAAATTTGGAAAATCTGGTTAGGATGCAATTCCGATGGTGCACAAATTGAGCTTTGAAGACAAGTACAGCAAAGCGTACCACTACATCTTCGGGAAAACGCTCATTTGCCGAAGTTTGGAAGTTGCCACGGATCTAGCCCGAACCTCTGGCTTAGATTGTGTCACTTTGGACGGTGATCAAGTGTCGTGCAAAGGCTCTTTAACTGGAGGATATTTTAACACTAGCCGTTCGCGCTTGGAGACGCAACAAACCAGGTCGTCTCTACTGGAAAAAATTACCACCACCGAATCGCAGCTATGCGCCCTAAAAGATAAACTTAACGCCACGGATACGACCATCAACCAAATTGTGTCCGAAATGCAAAAATTGGAGACGAAGCTCTCAAAAGCCAAGTAAACACTTATTGTTTTATTTTATTTGTTTTTCTATATCGGTTTTTGTTGACTTGATTTGATGGCGTGACATGTGCGTTTTCTTGTAATTTTTCAGGGACAGTTTCGACAAAGTTCAGGCGGATATTCGACTTAAGCGAGAGGAATTGAACAATATTGAACGCTCGAAACAACCGAAGGAACGTTCCTTAGCGCAGTTGAAGTCATCCTTGGAGACGATGAACGCTACAGCGCAAGGGCTTAGGAACGAACTCAATCAGGTGAGTTGTAGTTATAAAGCAAGCGATAAATTGCATTTCTATTTTCCCCACAATTTGTACTTTTTCTCCTATTTGTGAAATTAATTAAGTTCTGTGCAGTAATATTTGTTATAATATTTCGTGGCAGTTAGCTTCTACGCCAGCTTTGAATCAACTTTAATTATGTTTGCAGGATTTAATGACGCAATTGTCTTCAGCTGACCAACAGAAAATGGACAGCTTAAATGACGAAATTAGGAAAATTAATCAACAGAACAAAGAGGCTTTTACGTCTCGCGTGCGATTTGAGGCTGAAAAGAATAAACTGGAGAATATGTTAACGAACAATTTGATTCGACGACGAGATGAGCTTCAACAGGTGTGTATTTGTTGACTCATTATTGTCAAGTTCCCAAGGTTGGTTGTTATAATGGTAATCTCTGCTCTAGGCTTTGCAAGAAATTAGTGTCGAAGACCGCAAGCGCCATTTACAGCAGTACGAGTCGGAACTGGAGACAATCTGTGAGCGAATCACGCAAGCGAATATAGAATTACAGAAAGTGGAAACTGAGTTGAATGACAAGATGAAAAAGGTAATTGGTTCACTAGCAGTTGTTTTCATATTTGGTTATTAATTAGATTGCATATTGACTGGAGTCTTGGGACCTTTCTAGGATGTATCGTATATTATATTTTACATCTTGATGTATTTATTTTCTTCGTATAGCAAAAAACGAAACAAGCCGAATGTGAGAAACATAAAGCCAACGAACGATTAATTGAAGAGAAAATGAATGAAGATTCAAAAGGTTTGGATCGTTTAGTCTCGAAACAAGCGGCGTTGCAACAGAAAGTAGAAGATTGCACGAAAAAGATCAACGATCTTGGCTCACTGCCATCAGACGCGTTTGATCGTTACGCCAACATGAATTCCAAACAAGTACAAATTTTTCTTTATTATTGGAAAACACATGCAAGTTTCACTTTTATTTATTTTTACGTACTTCCATGTACGTGTCTGTCTTGTTTTTCCTTTTCCCGAATTTGTAGTTATTCAAGCAGCTGGAAAAGGCCAATGCCGAATTGAAAAAATACAGCCACGTAAATAAGAAAGCTTTGGATCAGTTTGTCTCCTTTTCGGAGCAAAAGGAGAAACTTATGGCCAGGAAAGAGGAATTAGACTCGGGTTATGAAAAAATCAGAGAGCTGATGGTGGCTTTGGAACAGCACAAAGACGAAGCTTTGCAGTTCACTTTTAAACAAGTTACCAGATATTTCGGGGAAGTTTTTCAGAAACTTGTGCCCAGCGGACATGGAACTTTGCATCTCAGAATGGCCGATGAAGAAGGAGGAAGACCAGTTACCCCAGACGTAAAAAAGTTTTTCTTTTTCTGTTCTTAATGGCTATTTTTATAGAACAGGAGACGAATTGGAAAGAAGATAGTTTTTTAGTGATTATAATGTTAAATCTTAGGGTGACGATGATGGAACGACAGACAATTATGCAGGCGTGTCGATCAAAGTTTCCTTTACGGGCAACGTGGAAATGAAAGAAATGAATCAGCTTTCTGGAGGACAGAAGTCTTTGGTTGCTTTAGCGCTAATTTTCGCTATCCAGAAATGTGATCCTGCGCCATTTTACCTCTTCGATGAAATTGATCAAGTAAGCTGGAAGAAATGGACTTCAACTTGCAAGAAATTTACTGAAACTCTTTTTTTATAATTTTTCAGGCTTTGGATGCCCAACATAGAAAAGCTGTGGCAGATATGATTTGCGAACTGAAACAAGAAGCCCAGTTCATCACGACGACTTTCAGACCTGAATTGCTAGAACACGCAGATAAATTTTACGGCGTGAAATTTAGGAACAAGGTCAGTCACATCGAGTGTGTGACAAGAGAAGAAGCTCGAGATTTCGTCGAGGATGATACAACGCATGGCTAATTTTTTTATTATTGTCAGCTATTTTTTTTTTCTGTGTTTAAGTGAGGAACTTTTTTAACTATGCCCGAATTGCTTCTTGTGCAACATTCTATTTACCCCAGGTCCAGTGTAAAGTTCAAGGTTTTAATAAAAGAAAATGTCCCTAGAAACGTCGATTACTTTCCTCCATGTGTCAACTTATGTACACATGTCATAGAACACCACAGACCTGCTCTGCGACTATTTTAATGCCACGAGGGTCAATTCCATTATAAAGTGTAACGAAAATTTTACTTCCTATGGCGTAATAGTTTTTCCGGTCAATGTGAATAATACATAACATAAAAATAATGTCTTTATCTCTGTTCAAGTGCTTGATTCAGTTAATAAACCTGGAAATTGAACCTAAGTGATGTACCTAGTCATGGAAACAACCGGTTTGCTGGTATGCTTGTTGCGAACCTTAATTTTTTGTACTCTTCCTTAAATGTCATATATTTTAGAATCAAAATATTAAAATAGCTGTAGTACACAGTACTTTATAATGATGCAACGAAGTGTTCCCAGCCTCACGAGTATGACTTATTCGTTTCGAAGTGTGGTTTCTATTACACATTTCCGTATTTTTAAAATTACTAGCTGCAAAAAGATCGGAAATTTATGGCGATTTATCGTTAATGTATAGAATTATACAACTGTTTTCGCTGTAGGTAAATCATTAAAATAAGTTCAGTTGAGAAGTTCAATCTTTCCGTTGTTTTCGTAGATGTTTAAGGAACTGTTATACATCATCAACGGGAAATTTGCGACAGTTTAACTAAATGCGCTAGAAAGTTTACAAATTACTTTTGACTTCATTTCTGATTGAGAATTCGTAACAAGCAATAATGAGAAGCCTATACAGTTATACCTTTCCTTCAGCGTTTTTTTTTTTAACTTTCGTGATTTCCAAAAATTGTGTGTTAAATGTTTTATAAAGAATTAACAAACGTCGACACAGTTCGTGTCTTACAGCAAATGATCTACGTAGAAAATGACTCACCTAGTGTTTTGTGTATGCCGGGCTACGCAAGAACAGCAAGATTTCTAGTTATTTTTAAATATGAAAGATAATTATAACGTTTCTTGTTGTCTCCAAATGCATTTACTAAATAAAACTACATAAAACGTTATTTCAGGACAGGATGTTGCATACAAAACGTATTATAGTGGTGAAAGTAGAGTTGTGAGTTTAGAAGCATTCAGTAAACACGACTCTACATTAATGAAATGGAGGCTAACGTACTTGTAAGAATTGGCCATTTCATAAAACTAGCCTATTTAAACGTAATAAAAATTGTATGGGGAGTTTTTAAGCGTTGAAGCGGGTTAGAGAAAGCCACTAATGTTTTGCGTGATCCTTACGTTTTGCAGTATATACAAGTAGTTTTTATTCAGGGATAGTAACAATGAATACTTTTTAAGAAATTATTATTGAATTAGTACTTAGATCTTATAATGAGCTGCAGCCACCTAAAGCGCGTATATTATGGTGTTTTACTTCATAACTAACTTTTTTTTTAAAGAGGTCAAAGATCTTTTTGCTACGAAACTGAATCTAAGATCATAAACAACTAATCATTATTGAATTCCGCGTACATTTTAAAAGTGGCACACCGCCCCTCAACCTGCGTTCTGCGGCATCAAATTCATAAAAAAATTTCAGTGTCGATTACAATTTACCTGTCAAAGAGAAATACAAAAGAATAATCTCTATAGTCAGGCGTCACTGAACTAGGCGTTCTTATATGTAGGGGGTTACCGCCCCCCAGCCCCCATCTTCACGACATTTCTTCTCTCATTTACACACGGATGTTATTCTAGTAATGGTTTTGAGCAAACGAATAAGGCAACAAAGCATGCGTAGTATCAATGCTCCCACATTCATACCCTGTTTACATTTGCATGAATTACTATCAACACGAAGCGCCGCAAGTATTTTGTAACTCTGAGACTACTGTCTTACCAATGAAACTTGCCTGAATTGGACGAAAAGAGATGTGCTGGTTTTATAATGTCACTTGAATTCTTACACTGTCGCAGACAGCAGTGGCCTTACAGTGACTACAAAATTTATTCTTGCGGCTGCTGCAACACAGCGTATGCCCAGTGCTATAGGAGAGGGGAAACCCTAATTTGCGCACATATCACGGAAAGCCTTTACCAGTTGAAAGCGAAGCAATTTCTGTGCACTCCTACATTACTAAGTTTAGTTCTGTGCAAAATTTCAGATTATTATATCTTTTACGGACGTTTAAACATAAGTTATAATTATGTGGTTTGACCACGCTGACACAGACAGTGGCCTCGCGCTAGTATGCAATCGCTTCGCTACATTCATTGATGTAACGCACTGAACTAAAATATAATGCAAACATTTCATTCTGGAATGCAGTATCATGCACGCTAGAATATAACGCTATAAGACAGGGAAATAATAATTTGCATCTATCTTGAAAACTGTTGATTGTATAAAAATGTGAAACAAGTTGCACCAACTCTTCCATGACAAAAACTAGCTACTTACAGAATTTCAGAATTTTACATCTTGTAATAAACTCTGTAGTTGTAAACAAAATTTTGATCGCCCCTTAGAGTTTTCGTTTTTCGCATGTTTTTAGAAAATTCACCAAAAATGAACAATTGAACCGAAATTCGCCAAAAATAAACATTTGGACCAAAATTCACAAAATTCTTTATAGGAACTTTTGGGACGATTCATCAGGAGTGTGCAAGGTTTCTAGTTAAAACTAGCGATTAAAACTAGCTTACTGCTTTCAGAAATAAAAAATAAGACGTTTCGACATAAGTTCATCTTACACTCCGTACCTCAGGTACGAGAAAACCTTAGGACCCTACCGGTCGCGATATGAAGCTGGAAAGCTTCAAAAACAAGGAGTGGATCTCGTTTTGCTTCAGTTTTACTAAGTATTGTCACGTTACTAACCAACACTTGGTTGAATTTTACACTGACGTGGTTTTTCACGGGGCCCTGATCTGGCGTGGAAACAAAAAGACTGAGACTTAGGTAGCCAACGGTATCTGTATTTTCCACCCATATACAAACTCCACTCTCTCTTTTTAGCTTCTTCTCCCAGCTTCCCTGTCACTCTTTCTTTTATAGCTTCTTCCCACCCAAACGAAATCAACGTAGTCCCTTTGGTTTCGGAGAAATGACTGTCATTAGTCAAGAAACCAAGCGTGCGGTGGGACAAAAAGGGAAACTACGTTTAAACAAAACAATTGACAAATATTGGCGTGACAGTATTTTCATTATAAGATTTAGAATCTTTATTAAAATATACTCAAATCTAACCTCAACTCAACTACTACTATTTTGCCAGTTAGGACGCGAGTATAGTGTACCCGAGTATAGAGAACTCGACTCCCGAGCCGTGTTCGGAGTCGAAACACAGCCTATAACTGTGCTTGGATATTAGGTTGACTTTAACTTAATTTCTTTAAGTGATAACATAACAAAATGTTTCCTTCCGGATTCAGTGAGAACCAAGGGGTGTGTTGGGGGGAGGGTAAAACCGAAAACAATTAAGACTTGAACTGCATCTTGATAAATGTAATTTGGCTTTAATTTGGCCGGTTTCGGGTCTCAAAAACTTATCAATTGCAACGCACTTCATTACGTATGTTTTCCTCTGTCAAATCAGTACGAGCTTTCCTTAAACCCTTCTAATTATATTGTTTGTTTTACATACAACATTATTATATCTCTTATAATATTATGTAGAAAATTAACATTAAGGGGAAAATGTTTCAGGGTAGGAAGAAAAGGGTAAAAGCCCTTAAACACCCATGAGTAGATCTATGGGCTTATCGAAATGCCATTTTTTTGCCGCTTTCAACGTCGCTTCTCATATACTTCGATACCAATATTCTGCATGGGATGTGAGCAAGATCCCCATGGACTTTGGCCTCCTTCATAAATATATATATATATATATATATATTTATATTTATGAAGGAGGCCATTGAAAAACGAAACCGGTTAGGTATTTTTTTGTAATATCGAATTTAAGACTTTTTCTGACAATGTTGTCATGGATATACTTTTGCCCAGAGTTCCTATTTTACTTAATTCACCCTTTGCTGTTAGTTTTATAACAGCAGAGGAAACTATGCTCCTATCTGTTAATTTAAAAACACACACACAAAAAAATTACATACCGGGTCCGTAAGGATAATATAAAGGTTAAGTATTAAAACACTCCGCACGAAATACCAACGAGCGGAACAAAATTTCACTGAACGTGTGCTATCCTGAGAGGACGTCCTGCTCAAGCACAGTTTGTGTACCCAATTTATAAAATTAATTACTTGATAATTTTTTACAATTTAAATAAATTCAAAGTGATTAAATAAGTCGGCTGCTATTTCCCAAATCTTCCATTTCTAGTTCTACTAATTAAGCTCTACTGATAAAGTCATTCTTTCTGGAAGGAAAAGCTCTCAGTGCTTATTCATTATGCTCATTACTCATTATGCTAAAAACACTGCTCTATTTAATCGCCTTTTTCAAATCCGATTTTTTTAGTGCAACTTTTTGCACTGCTTAGTTTTAATAGAAGTGGGCGAACAGGTATTTGTAAGAATTTGCAAAAAAACACGCCCATTTTTTGCAAAAACCGGGTTAAATTGTATCAGAAATTGCCATTAAGATTACAGTGTTTTCATCCGCTTATTAAGCTTTTAGGCTCCTCTGATGTGAAATTTTTACTTGATTCACTTCACCTAACTAAACCTAACGTAATCTAACCTAACCTAACCTAACTTAAAAGTAATTGGGCGTATTATGAATAAGTAATAAGCCCCTTCTAATTTAAAGAAGTATTAGGCCTTTACTTCACAATAGTAGCGAATCAATCAAAATTGCGTACGCTAGGACAAACACACCATTTGTGTTGCGATGGCTGTAGTACTTTCGCAGGATGAATCAGTTCTTAAGCTTAGATTTCCCGCTGCGGTAACCAACGTTGCCTACATGTAACGCAAATTTCCTGAACGAAGTAACTAGCTCCTTTAGTAAAAATACGTATTAGTATTTATTTATTTAATCAATTTTTAATGAAAAGTTTTAGTAATAAAGCTTTATCTAACTTATGAAATCCGAATTGAATTCTCCTCAGGTTCTATAAGCGGCAGCACTGGAGTTCAATGCAACAATAATACCAAACAAAGATGGCGATAAATATTCGTAGGAATGGGATTTCAGACCCTTCTGGAGAAGGCAGAGATAAAGACGAGTTTCTCGTGTTTGGCTATGCGTGTAAAATTTTTCGTGATGACCCGAAAGCGTTGTATATTGATCAGGGCAAACACCTTATACCATGGATGGGAGATGAGAACCTGAAAATTGACAGGTCTGTAACTTTTTTACCCATTGTGTCAATACATGGGGGCTTTTCGCTTTCCAGAACGGAACATTCTTGTCCTTATCCCCTCACTTTGCGCATCCCTTCCTTTGTCTAGCCCTTCAGATTCCCTTGTAAACTAGAACTGTAGGTTGTTGGCGGACGATTGATCAAGCTGCAGCATGAAACAATTCCTCTTTCTGTCATAGTAAGACATTTCTCGTTAAAAATAACTTTTATCCTTGTGTATGCAAGTGTGTAATCATGTTGTGTCGTCACAGTAAGTACATTTTTACTAAAATTAATGAATAAACCAACCCCAACTTGCAGAGTTAAGGTTTATCTTATGGCAGCGGGGAGATTGTAACATTATGGAAGTTTCGACGGGTGAATTGAAGGTCGTCCGGTGTTATGTGGGATGAAGCGACTTCGACAGGTTTGCATTGCACCACATGGTTCTTTTTCCTATTTATAATCGCAAAAGATATTTTAGTTATATTTTTCTTTCCACACGTTGGGAAATTTTTGGCCAGAAAATAATACTCTTCTTTCTCTGGGAACTTTGTAGGTACGATGCCCGGGGAACCCTGCATAATTTGCAAGCCTGTGAAGCCCCCTCGGGTGGTTTTCATCGCTTTGACGGTCTCACGCCGGAAGAACGACGAATTGAAGAACTTTGCGATGAAGAGCGCTACGCAGCCCTTTATAATGATGAATTGGAACAAGAAGCTAAGAGAGGTACTGGAAATCATAGTATCAACATTTCTACAAAATACCAATCTTCTCTTGCAGAGGAGGAAATTAAACGACTGCATCAAGAGTTGAGTAATGATGCATCGTACAGACAAGTCGCTTTCTCGTACGATGAAGATTCAAATCCAGTACATGGCCCAGAACCCCCTCCAATTGAACAGGAAATACTGGATGAGCCTGAAAATCCGTTTGTTCCTCCAGCAGCCTTAGCTGTTCCTCCAGATTTGACCTTGGTAGAGTTCCTTTACTATTGTAATTTTTGTATTAAGCTCCCTCCTCTCAAATCCATTTGAAACCTCTCTTTCTATCATTTTACCTGACTGTCACTTGTCAGTAAGAAAAAAAACTGACTATTGTGAATGAAATTTTTTCAGCCCACAAGCCAGAAATTAGCGCTAATTATCGCCCGGACAGCGCAGTTCATTGTGAACCAAGGGTCTCAGATGGAAGTCATAATTAAATTCAAACAAGCTCACAACCCGAACTTTGGGTTCCTGTCTTTTGACCACGCCCTTCATCCGTACTATAAGCATGTCATGCAGGCCATTAAAGAAGGCCGTTACACACCACCTAAAGAAGGTGAAGAATCTTCTCAAGACCAAGAGGAAAATGGAGAAGAGGACGAACAAGATGAAGATAGCGATGGTGACCACTATTTGCACCCCAGTTTGGCTGGGGGGGTGTCCTCGCAACTTAATCCAGTAAATAAGTGTCCATTTTTGGTCTTCGAATAGTTCCTAGTGTCTTTTAAAAGATTTATTTTTCTTATTTTCTAGAAAAAATTTCATTTGTTAACTAATGCGGTTAAAGGGGTAAATTTGCATCGTCTAATTTTTATGAATAATGGTTGTGAATTTATTATATTTTTAAAGTTGCTATGGCGGAGTTGAAAAATACTAAATTTATAGTAGCTGTGAATCTGTAACATGTATTTAAATCTAGAAATAAGAGTGGACATACAAGTTATGAAATCTAATTAGACGAGTTTGTTGCAAAGTTTGTAACATTCATTCTTAATTTAGTACTTTAAAACATGCTCTATTTGATGTTTCGGTTCCTGAGTGACAAAATGCACTCACTAACTTTACGAGCTATTTTAATAGTTTTTTTTATTCTTTTCTGTGGGAATATCATTGTCAGTATTTTAAATTAATAATGCGATGTTCTCGTTTGATCAACAGGTTTCATCAGTTTTGTATAAATTACCTGCCGATTCAGCATATTTGCGTCTTGCTGCACAGTTGAAGGAAAAAGTAGCGTCGTTAGCTCCGCCTCCGCCCCCGCCTTCACATCAAGTTGGCCAGTCCGTTCCGATTCCACCTCCGACGGTGGAAGCCTTCATTGATAAAATGGCGTGTTACGTGGCCAAAAACGGCGAAGGTTTCGAGGACATTGTGAAAGCCAAAGGCGATCCGCGTTTCGGGTTCCTAAACTCGAGCGATCCCTTCCATGTCTACTACCTACAGAAATTGGAGCAGTACGGCAAACCTCACTCACAAGCCAAAGTTAGTTTTTCCATTAAGAGCAAAAGTGAAGCACCCAAAACGCTGGATAAGAGCGCGTTGCAAGCGGATGACGATAGCGACGAAGAAGCACAAGCCAAAGATCGTCAAGAACGCGAAAAGGCCATCGACGATTTGATCGAAGATATGGTCCATGACCAAAACGGTAAAGAAGCCGAAGAAGAAGAGGATATCGCGCCCCCGGGTGACGAAAACGGACTACTTCCACCACTTTCCCCTGTACTAGTCCTGACCCCAACGCGTACTCTGCCGAAAGTTGAATCAGCCGTAGCCGATGTAACAGTCAAGAAAGATGACGATGAAGGGGAAGTCAAAATTGTTAGCAAAGAGCCGTGCCTTGACGAAAATAAAGCAGAGAAGGCGGAGGAGGGAGACAACTCGGATATAGAGATAGTTGGCGAGGCTAAAAAGTCTGAAAAACGCTTGGATAGGAGAAGTGCGGAGAGACATAGAAAAGATCGGGACAGTTCACGGAAGGAGAAGAGCCGAAGTCATAAACACTCCAAAAAGTCCCATAAACGGTGAATTTCGTCATAAGATAAATTAACATGTTTAACTTTTCGTGTTATTTCTCGCAGTAGGCGGAGCCGGAGCAGGTCAAGAAGCAAAAGTAGATCAAGAGCCAGGTCAGTCTCGCGAAGTCGATCTTACTCGCGTTCATCGTCACGAGAAAGGAAACGCAGACGCAGAAAAGACGAAGAGAAATACCGAAGAGAACGAGAGAGGTAAGTAATTATAATTTAATGAAAATTGTAATCGTGTTGCTTCGCCCCAAGTGCATGATTCAAAGAACGAATGCTGATTATTGAAATTGCCTTTTACTTATGATACTTATTTCTTGTAAATAACTGGAATAATGTTCATGACCATATTTAGGTCCCGCGAAAGACGACGTAGACATCGCGAGCAGCGAGAAAGGGAACTTGAACGGCAGCGTAAGAAGCACCGCAGGCGTCGTTCAAGATCTCACTCTCGATCCAGATCACGCTCGTTATCGAGATTGCCTAAGAAGTCACGCGATTCACGTCGCTATTCAAACTCCTTGTCACGCTCGCCGTCAGCCGACCCCGATCTTCCCAGCAAACGAGCTGCCATTGAAGAAAAGTGGGACATTCTGCGCAAAAAAGCTAAACAGAAAAAAGGAGAGGGAAGGTAAACATCAACGCATAAGCATAATTGTGTTCTTCATTCTCTATTGTTGTAGTTCAGGAGGCTCGTCTAAATTCATGCTAATCTATTATTCTCTTCGTGTCTTTTTTAAGAATCGTGTCTGGCGATTCTCCAATCAGTTCCCCGTTATCGCAGCTCAGCTCAAGTCAAATAGGCCTGGATAATAGTTCTTCGGGTTCGAGAGAGAACTCGTTGCCCCCTGCATTACAACAACCCGTTGTTGCTAAGCTGGCTGAGGTAAATATTGTGGTTACTGGCTTCAATTTTTCCTATCGCCAGCTCAAACTGGTCAAGCGCATGAGTGATAAATACATTTTATTTAACGTGTTTTTCACCTCTTTTCCGCAGGGCTTGCTGGCCAAAGTACGCGCCAAAGTCTTCGGTGGTTCCAACCCTACCTCTCCCATCCCGCCCATTGTATCCAAATGAATTTCACTTGAAAGGCCCATGTGCAAATACATCTTAATTATAAATAAACAGATAGACTTGTTTTCTCTTGTTACGTATTAATTTATTCTTTGAAGGACAAAAGAACGAAAAGGAACAGGAAAACAAGTTTGTTTACATTGAACTTTACATATTCGTGGCAGCAAGCTATATGCGAAAAGAAAATGACCAAGCATGAAATGGACTGGAAACTCGTGTTCTCGAAACGGACTAACTTGTTTGCAATCTTGTTGCGTAGATATATAAAGGAGAAACGTAACTGAACGAGTGAACCAGTCGGAGTTTAACTGTCTTCGGTTACGCAGCTTCTGTTTTACTTTGTTACGTGGGAGACAAGCCTTCCTCGTATTCAGGATACTGTGTATAAACAGTTTCCTTTTGATCGACAAGAAGGGTTGTTCAAAACTGTAGCTGGAGTCCGCGTGACCTTTTGTAAGTTGACCTAGCTTTGGAATCAACCTGCACAATGCGAGTGCTACTAACAACGCCCACCAATTTTTCTTCGGAAGTAATTTCGAAGTACCGAGTCATTCCAGGATCTGGCGAGGAAGCAAGCGAAGCTCACCGGGGAGAATCCAGTATGACTGCCACAGCGCTTCTCGAGGTGAATATAATAATTTTCGATAGTGACTATACACTTTCCATTAGAAATGTGCTAATTGAAGGTTATTCTTGTACTGATTTAGATTCCCAGTAATCAGGTAACGTACTTGGATCCGTCGCTTTTGCTGCGACCCGAGAATATTTTTGCCAATAAACCTATTGAAGCGTTCCGTGATTACTCCTTCGATGATGAAGATCCCATCAAAGCTCGCGTCAGACGAACTTACCTGGACATGCACACTTACCAGACGATGGATTTTGTAACTCGCAAGGTAATGCCTTTGTTTATATTGAAGTATGTTATACGACGGCTCAGCTGAAATTTTGTTCACGGTGCAGATGCATGATTGGCTCAAGTTCGACAAGTTCGAAATGACGGTTCTGGATGCTTTGGCTCGCTTAAATTCCTTGGTCGACGAATCAGATCCTGATGCAGATATGCCCAATTCGATACATGCGTTTCAAACAGCGGAACGTTTGCGCAAAGCCCATCCTGATTTGGATTGGTTGCACTTGACAGGCTTGATTCACGATTTGGGCAAAGTAGACCTGACATTATATGCATTCTTTTACACATTAACACTTTTCTTTGTATTTGCGATTGGCTACAGGTTATGGCGTTCTATGAACCTCAATGGGCTGTCGTGGGTGATACGTTTCCTTTAGGATGTGCGTTTGCGCCTTCGATTGTCTACCGCGAAAGTAGTTTCCATGCTAATTCAGATTTAAGCAACCCGAAATACAAGTAAGTCATCTCCATACATGTGAAATTGGAGTCATTAAAAATATTTGCTTCACTTTTCCTCATTTTGTCTTCCCTTTTCGTTGTTTTATTCGCAATTAGTACCAAGTACGGGATTTACGAGCCGAATTGCGGCTTGGAAAAAGTGGTGATGTCCTGGGGCCATGATGAGTACCTGTACCGCGTCTTATTGAACCACAAAAGCACCTTGCCTGAAGAAGCATTGTATATCATCCGGTATATATTTTGGCTCTTTTTTTGCTATATGTTAATTTGCTTTGTGTGTGGCTTATTACGCTTTTTTCTCTCTCCTTTGTGGATAGATTTCATTCCTTTTATCCCTGGCATTCCGGAGGTGATTATATGCAGTTGTGCAATGAAAAAGACATGAAGATGTTAAACTGGGTTCGCCTGTTCAAGTGAGTTCAAAACTATAAAAAACTCATGGTCAGACTTAACATTTATAAACAATTGTATTTTGTATAGTCCTTTTGATTTGTACACGAAATCGGATGAAATGCCTGATGTAGAAGCCTTGGTTCCCTATTACCAGTCGCTGATTGATAAATACATTCCTGGTATGGTGCGTTTTTAAATAAATTAACCCTGGAAAACGCCAGGGGGAAGAAAGACGGAACAAGACACACTATATGAAACTGTAAACATTATTACTGCCTCACAATCTGTCGTGAGGTCACGACGTTACACGATTACTCTGCACTTTGCTCACTCCCAATAAACACGGTTTCTTTATATAGAATGTACACTACTTTTTTTCAGTTCTGAAGGCCCCGGTAAACACAACTTTCAGTATTTTTAAAAAACAAAACAAAGTGACACAATTTCCTCCTGGGATGGTAGGTCTCTTCGTGTAACTAACAGCAGAGGTTGAATTCAGGAAACGATTGTAGAAAATATGCCTGTCCGAATTCGTTTCTCTTTATTCCTTATTTTTTCTTAAAAAACAGACCTAGTGCACCATTTTTTTTATTTTCACTTTTCCGAATAATAAAAAAGTAGTAACATTCAATTGTTATTTACAAATTTAGCAAAAGCTCTTTGAAACAAAACTCTAGCTGGTGCAAAAGATATTTGCAACACCAACATTAGTATCACAACAATTTCTTTGATTTTTAAGCATTTTTCCAGCATGATGTCTGAAGATTCCCATGTTATTCTCCTATAAGGGCTTTGTGGATACCGGGGCCTTAAGTTTTGATAACCAACCGATAGCTTGTTTAAACTAGGCCCTTGCTTTTCGCGGTGACTTGGTACGCGTCTAGGTAGCAAGGTCACTACATAAATAGAGACCACGAAAGACGAGTAAATTGTAGTAACTTGTGGAATGAGAGCGTGTCGAAGCTAATACGTTTCTTTTGTTTTACCTTGGTCCTTTTGAAAATGTGTACATCTTCCGTACGAGGTTGGAAGCTTTAGGATAAAGGATATTAGACAGTAAGTTTATAGCCCAGGCGCTTGATGACAGTTTGACAAAATGTTTCCGTTTCTTTGATTTTAGAGGGACTTAACTTCTGTTGCCAAAGGTCAACCCTCTCAGAGGATTTGCGCGTAATACTCCATGGTTGATCCTCGTTCCGGGACGTGTGTTTCACTACCATGTCCTGGAGCTGTTGCGTGAACTGCAAACCAGCAAAGTCGAAAACGGCTTTAAAAGCGCGTTGAGGTGTCGTTGCCAACGTTTCGTACTTAACCAAGGCTACACGTCCAGGAAACTTGACGGCAAACTTTTCAAACGCATCCAAATCGCTTGAAAGATCGTCACAAAGTCTGAGGGGTTGAATGCAGTCTTCGGATTGGGCGCACCACTTCACGGAACTCAATCGCGAATTTAAAGTACCCCGCGGGTCTCGTACCAGATACAGAATTTTCACACGCGGCAACTTGACAAGCAGACGATCGGTGAGGTTTAGTCGAAGCCGTACCAGTTTCACCGTTTGATAAGGGAACTTTTTACAAGCTTGCTCCAAAAAAGTTGCATTGGCACAAGTCAAGCGATTGGGACCCGCCAAACAAGAATCCCAAACATGGGCATTGTGCCCCAACATGTCGCCCACGTTTTGCGCCACTCTGTCCAGGTACTGGGAATGCGAGTATCTATACGCACAATCAATAAGAAACTAATTAATATCGTGATTATACTTTGAAAAACGGGAATGTTCGCTTTCTTAGTTCTATATAAAACAGTTTCACCAACTATATAAAAAGTTTCAGCACTGAGAGGGCTCTTTACACGTTTTTCAAACTTACGTACTTGCATTGCGTCAGCTGAGTAATGAGCTGGACTGAATCGTCGACCTCAGGCCCGTGTCGAACTTGTTTGATCCCCATGTGCATAAGAGGCTCGTAATGATTGAAGACTCCAGGATGACTGGCTAGAATGTGACCCAGAAATGTTGAACCCGATCGCCACGTTGTCACGATGAGGAGAATCCTTGGTTCTTCGGTATTCCACACGAACTGGGATGCTTCTGTTTTTAGTTGCCGTCGTGTCTCATTCAGTCGCCGCGTGACAATGTCCAGGGTTTTCCTATTGAATGAATCATACGTTGTTATCCTTGCAAAGGTACTTTCTCTCGAGTATATCCTGGCAATCTAGCTTCGGAAAAGTGAGCTTAGTAAGAAAGAAAGAAGGCTTGAAATATACTTGATGTCCTCTTTGGTCACGGTGCGATTCACATGTTGAACTATGGTAGCCGTTGAGTTAGCTGCTACTGGAGTCACGGACCCCAGCACGAAGCCTAGAGATTGCATTTGGTTTTTCAGCGCTTGTCGCCGCTGGTCCAAGGATTTGTCCGGAGAAGGGAAACTTTCTGTAGCCGTTGTCACCAAGGGCGACGTGCTTCTAATACTTTGTAGGGTACCAGTCAAGGAAGAGGCAATACTTGCAACGGTGAGAGGTGGACGAACTTTAGAACGATTAAGTGAATTGGAAGTTGATGGATCCGTGGAAGTCAAGTGAGATCCATCCTTTGCCCAGACAATCACAATCCCCGGATTGGACTCACTTTTGCTTTCATTCACGGTGTTGCCTCGGGGAGTGCCTTGCGTGGTAAGTAAGTGAGGTGCAGAAGAGCGTTGCTCTTCGTTCTCGTGAGAATCTGAATTAAAGCCGCTATTAATGTGGCGGTTCGCCTCCTCCTTACTGAGTTTACTGCCTTTACTTATAGGCATGGTAGAAATTCTGCGACCGGACCACAAATCCAGCTGGTCTTCCTGCTGGAGGCTTGGGGTTGATCGGAAAGTAAAACTGCCATAAAATAGGAACAGGAAGGTCATCGAACAACTGAACAGGACGAGTCCCCTGTTCCAGGGGCAACTGAAAAAAAAAGCGGGTACAGTAGATATTATGGTAATTTTCTATAGCTTGTAATTTATATCTTAAACTGGAACCAAGATCGAACAAAATGAGAAAATAGCCTAAATGAAGCCTACGTTTGATGCTCGAAATTTTTTGGAATAGATTTTCCTCAACCTTAACCACGGCGTGCAAAAAAGTTAGCATTTCTTTAATAGGGTCTATTGCGAACACTCCCTTTGGCTTTTCTGAGCTTTGCAAAATGCGTGCGGGAATTTCCAGCAACTTTTGTCTAGTTGGAACACATGGTGTCAGCTACCTCAAATTTTTGAAAAAAGACTTAAACTTTGATTCTTAATTTCCTTTGTCGCGTTGCTTGACTTCAACTTATATAACACAGCAATTGCCGTTGAAAATGCAGCGCTGCTACGTGAGCAGCAGTACAATCAGTCATGATATGTGACATTTGTGTTCACGCATGAAGCTAGTAGCAAGAGAAGTGAGCGAAGTGTTTGTCAAATAAATACAACACTACGAAAGTCCATAAAGTACTGCTAACTCCACGGCACTTGGCGTGAACGGTCCCACACTAAGTTCTTTCGTTTTCTCCTAGACGTCCAGCACGGATCTCGCAAAGGGGAAAACATAAGTTTTTTTTTTTTTTTTTTTTTTTTTTTTTTTTTTTTTACGAGCTGTCTACTGTCTGGAACTAACGTATGCCTTTATCATTACGGTTAGGATTGTACTGTACAGTACGGGCTAATGCAAAAATAATGCACATTATGGGAACTGAATAATTGAATATTTTAGTTACCACTCTTGTATAGTCTGCTATATGAGCAAGCAACTCCCACCTGTCCAACCAGAAGGAAGCCTTACGATTTACTGTCATAAGGAGCAAAAACTGTTCTGAACTTATGATATTTTTAAATGTCACGCCTTGGAAATTTCGGAGTCCATTTTGCGAAAGCACTGGCATGTTTATGTACGAAATCTTCTAAATACGTTGACTTATTTATTTATCAATGACCGTAGAGCAGCCTCGGACAACTTGATTGGACATTCGCAATTCAGCATATGTTATAATTTTTAACAGACCACTTACACGTTAGGTACGGGAGTAGAATAACCGAAAACCCAGTTAATCCGAATTACGTTATAAATAATTGCAACACAAGAGTGATATTTTCAGTCACAGGTTAAGTTTGATATATAACAGAACTTACACATGAAAAATTATACGTACATATGACAAATTTTGCTCTTTTTATAAGAAATTAACCAATTTCTTTCGTTACTTTTAATTATTTTTTTTTTTTAAATTGAAAGTCGCGCCACTTTCCTTTAAATATATTAAATTAAACATGTGCAGTTAAAACTACGTTAAAACAGTGTATGGTCGAGAGACTACAATACGTATTAAACTATATTATTATGATTATGATTATGATTATGATTATGATTATTATTATTATTATTATTATTATTATTATTATTATTATTATTATTATTATTATTATTATTATTATTATTATTATTATTATTATTATTATTATTATTATTTTAGCAAAAGTATCGCAGTTTCGATTTAGCCAAAATTGCTCGCGGGCATGCGTGTGAGCGGCAGCTTGTTCTGGTTGCCGCCGTCATCGGCGCTGCTGCCTATTCTGCCTACGCAGCAATGTCACCTACTTCTCGCCATTTGATCCTACGTTCCCCGCATTTCTGTTAACAGTAGCAATGTTTTGGTGAAGGGCGCCAGGAAAAAAACAATTCTTGTGAATCGAAAACTGCTGTGACGTCTGGCTATTGGGGTGGTTGGCTGTAAAACACCTTTCCTATCTCATTTAGTCGTGGATAGACAAAGTATGCATAACATTTAATACGTTTTCACATCTATTAAGTCAGGAACTGAAAGAAAATTTTTTTACCTGGTAACAAACCGGCGAAATCGCATGGTTGTGTTCTTGATTCATATAAAACCCAAGTTGAAGCACATCTATTAAGTCCACAAGACTTCACATGGGATAATATAGGCACCAAAGCAGGTGTACTATAATTTTGTTTTTTCTTAACACTGCAGAGATTGCACACTTTTTATTAAGCGTTAATGCAACGTTTTTACAAAGGTCAGAATCGCACATAGAAAAATTAGCAGCACAAAAATATCTCAAATCGATAGATTTTTTTTTTCAGGAACTGTGCTAACGCATGTCTTCCTTGGCAGATTATATCGATCTTCAATTCACTTAATACACTGTTATCCCTTGCATTTCACATTCTTAATATTTCACTTTGTCCGATAAGCAGTTCGTTTGGCAAAGCGAGTTAGTTGCGCCTCTGTAGTAGTCTTGCCTACGACTGGGCGGACTGGTTTGGCCAGCATTAAACCCAGTACCTTTGGAAAGGTGTAGCGTAACGTATTCTTCATTCCGAAGTACCAACTGTTGTGACCATGCCAAAGAATAAATGGGAATAAGTGCGGCGAGTTAGGGCAAAAGCTTGCAGGCATGCTTGCCTTTTCATCCAAACTGGTTTCTTTCACTTTTTTCTTTATTTTATTTTTTTATTTTTTTTAAGGAATTTCAGTGTGTACATCCTGCTACCCTTTTGTTTTCCAAGTAGTGAAGCTTTCGCACAACAGGTCACGTGAAACTTTAAGGAACTGAAACATGTAAGGGAAGCCCTATTGTGTAACACCTTTTCGAAGGTTCCATTGATTTCCGCCAACGCAGATACTGACAGCTTTCCAAAAATTCATCTTAACGACCAGTGACGTGCAGTTTTTGACTTTCTTAGCAAATGTGTTTCTTACTCGACGTTTTTTAACCATAAACCACTTTTAGGTCAATATTGTACAGCCTTTTTTTTGAATGCTCATTGTTCGGTGGCATTCACTTTGCAAGATTTAATAGTAGTTTTCTTTACGAATTTTGACTTCGTGTAACATATGTGTATGTAGTCCAGTGTTATTTAACTAGAAACTTTCAGGTCAGTAGTGTTGCCTGTTTTTATTTCTGTTTAGAAACATATCGGGCATTAGGCGAAAAAAAATGAGTAAACAACGCCCTAAAGGGGAAAAAACTCGTCATGAGCGTCCAAAAATAGTTCCGTTCTTTCACGCTTCTGTTAATGCAACACCTTCCGTTCAACTGTTGCGAATCTTATGACACAAGTTTGGACTTATGGATTCGGATTCTTGGGTGCAAGGTAGAGAACGCTTTTGTTGTGATTTTATTAATCAAGGAAGCGTATCGAGATTAAATTCCTTTCGGGTGTGAAGTCTTTGTAAGTTAAGTAAGTCGCTGTTGATGAAGTGTTGCTTGTGTTTTGTTCCGTATCGTTGAGTTTGTTTGCTGTAGTTGGCGGAACACGAATCTTCAATGGAAAATGCATGTAGATTATGACTCGGTATAGAAAAGAGTAATTAATTGGAATAAGCAAGATAGCATGGGACGGTTCTTGTGTTGATTTAAAAAAACGACTTTGAAAAAATGATGAAGGAGAAGGGAATGAAGAAAAGGTGCTTGCAAGGGTTTTTATGTGCATGGACCCGCAAGATATGTGAAAAATGTTTCGGTTCCACTTGGCTTCGTTAAACGATCTGTGAAATGCGTAGGAAACACACGACTTACAATGTCCTCGCTTTTATGAGAGTTTTGTTGACAAGATGATAGAATGGAAATAAGGTGGAATTTACGAGGTGATCTAAAGTGAAAACAGACTTATGTTTAAGGAATATCCATGGGCTACTTTATGTTATCGTATAAAATAGCTTGACGATTTGACAGCACTTCTGTATTTCACACTCCGTTGTATTAAGTCGGTTCATAGTGCTTTCGGAATAAAGAAGGTTTTCTCACGAGCTTTAGCGTAAGCTATTAGCGTGTTTACTACGATTTTTGATAAAGTTAATTTTTTTATAAATAGACTTCAATTATACGCAAAAAGAGCAATCGTGTAAACCATTACAGCACTGAAAATATGATTGAGCTTACTTGACATATTTAACTAACCTTACTTAGCTTTAATAGGAAAACATTACACCAAAACCAGTCCTCTAGAGTTATTTTACATGTAGGCCTATATAACACAGCAATTTAGCAGGGCTTTGGAACACGTCAATTTTTTAGGCTGCTCTGCTCCGGCGTATCCCATACCGAAATACTTAGGCATAATTACAGTGCTAGTTGAATTGAATAAAATAGCGATTATAGGTAGGAAAAGTAGCAAGATAAGTTATGTTTCAACCCAATATTGTGTAATTACTGCGCCTGAAAACTTTTTTTCTAATTTTTCGGCCGGTTAAAGCCGTAGCTTGCTAGAAACTGGACCAAGTAAGGGAATTTTACCGTAAAAATCGAAGCACTGGAGCAAGGAACATTTTGGTTGTTCCGGCTCCGCTCCTGCTCCGGGCAAAACCCCTTTGCTCCATTGCTCCACACTCCACTCCAAAGCTCTGATATAATGTGCGATTCAATTCAAGTGTATTATATCAGAAAAAAATGTCTCGTGGTTTTCGATTGCTACGCAATGCATGTTGTACTGGTTTGTTGCTGTAAAAAACTTTTTTTTAAAAATTTAAGCTGTGAATACCGTTACGCTTTCCCAGGATGATTGATAAAGAGATTTTTTAACGGCAGTGATATTAGAATGGTCCCAATAACCCAATGATTGTTTTCTCTTATTTTCCTGTGTTACAGTGTATCCTTAATTATTTGCTCCAAATATGCTTACAAAATATTCCTTTACGGTTCTTTACGAGGTACGATGTCGATTCACTTGCTTGCGCCGTATTAGTACGGTGATGGTTGTTCTTCTTGCTTTCACTAGATGTCCTATTGTGTTTTTGTAGGCTTTACTTCCGACTTAGTCGAGCGAATTGTTTCTGTTAGTTCTGTTTCCTGCTGTTGTTAGTGCTCAGTTAAAGTTCTAATACGACACAGCTGCACAAGTGTAATTCTCAAACGTTTTTGTCCTGCACTACCTTTCATACAGCATGTTATGTGTGATCCACCCAGGGCCGGATTATAATAGAGGCTAAGTAGGCTGCAGCCTAGGGGCCCGAAGTGTGGCGGGGCCCGTCAAAAAAGTACTCTTTCTCAGCGCGGATACGTCAGCCTAGGGGCCCGTAAAGACTTAATCCGGCCCTGGATCCACCCCATCGTTAAGCGTTAACCCCTTCTTGGGTTTGTCGTCACAAGTTTGGCTGCGTTTCAGTGTCCTTAACATCCTAACTTATTAGCAAAATAGCACGCGCTTTTTGGCAAACTGTCAGTGATGCATCATATTTGCTTTTCCGAAATTCAGTTCTCTGAACCAAACCGGGAAAATCTAAAAATTGCAATGTCAAATGTGGAACGTTGAAGAATGGATTTGGATTTTTCATCTTTTCGTAATTAACATAAAGCAAAACTGGTTGAAAGCAGTTGAAAAGTTCAATAAATAAACGAGGGAAATTCAAGTTCCTCAATTTACAGCAATGTTCTTGCCCAGACCGTCATAAGTTGAGAGGTCCATGTGTCTCACTTTCCGGTGCTAGTCCGAATTAGAGAGCAATAAATTAGTGGCCCGACTCTTTCGTAACGTCGCAGAAGGTTATTACTACGCTCGAAAGGTGATTTTGAGACCTGTTTGCCCTCCATTTTCAAGAAGAAGCAAGTTATTCTTTGTTGCTTTGGTCCCTCCTTTTCACATTTCGCCTTTACTCTTGTCTCCTTTTCTACCTTTTATGACTATTTCCATTGTCTTCGCTTCTTGCGGTAGTAAGCTTCTTAATATTGAGAGAAGAGCTAGTCTTAATTACTTAGTGATTGGCTTGTTTATTGTCGTAGCTGTGTCAACTCTTTTGTCGTAATCCTTTGAATATTTAAGCACGTGGACAGTATTTGCATGCTTGCAGTATGTTATACGTCCTTTAAAAATGAGGAAATATTAGAGGGGCTGAATGAAAATCGTACGCGGGAATGTGAGAGAAAAGGAAATGGGAGTTAATAGAGGAAATTGTGGAGGTCCTTACGATAAACACCTGTTGTTCGTTCCTTCACTCTTTTCTAGGACTCCTTTTCTTCATTTCCTCCCCGCGTCATCTTCATCGTCTCGTGTCTGCGTGTTTTTTCTCTCCAATGACTGCTAGAGAGGGGGGAATCACTATACAACGCGAACTGGCTGGCGAAGCAATGATAAAGTGGATCTCTTTGCGCAGCCTGGAAGGAGCAATTTTCTTGTGTAAGTGATGACTGTGATCCTGGCTTCGCCTTCAAATTGACTCTCAGTTTTTTCCCTATTTTTCTCACCGAAGCAACGCATTACAATCGCTTCCTCCTTCCTGTAGTCCTGCAATTGGTAACATTAATGGATCTTTTACAAAATACCGTTTTCTTACGTTTACTATAATTTTTAGCGCGTGTTTCCGAAATATGCGTTTTAATTGGGCTTTAAAAACTATTATTTCTACCCATTGCTAGTATATTTTTATTTGTTACTTAAGCAGTTGTATATTTGACATTTAATTAAGTATTGATACGTTGTGTTAGCTTAGTAGTTGCTAATTAAGTAGTTGGCTTTTTTAACTATTTTTACTAGCTCATTTTCTCTAACATTCTATTCTATCCTACTCCATTTTTTTCAACGTACTCTTCTTGTACTACTTTGTCTCTCTCATAGCAAATTTATTTTGTTGACTCCAATTCTATTTCTGTTAATTCTTGAAAACTTTCAATTTTTTACTATTGTGCAGTAACTCAGTTTATTGTGTTTTTTCCGTTGTTATGTTTTGTTCCTCTGATGTAAGCTAGTCTTCTATTCGGCAAAATATTTTTTTATTATTCTTAACAGGAATCGTTTCCTATCTTTTATTTGATAAATATGTGTCGTTGCTCTTATTTTGTACAGTAGTTTTATTTTAACTTTACCTAAAATGTTATTTTCTTTAGCTGTTTTCGGTAGTAATGAATCTCTGTAACATCCCCCTGGGGGGACAGGCACATTGATATACTCATATTTGACTTTTTTTCCTGCAAACTTCCGTCAGCTGTAAGCGTTTTGCTTCTTCTGAAATAGCGTAAAATACGCTATAAAATTATTAATTTAAACGAATTTTAATAATATTCGTAAATTCTGCGTTTATTTGGCGTTCTTTATTAAGATATTTCTTAAAGAAGCTACTTGTGTATAATGTGTTAGATAATACTTAATGCTCGTTAAAAAAGGTTAAAGAGCTGTTTAAATTCGTAAAAATGTCCAAATTGCGTTAACTTTAGTTTTGTTTCGTTTTCTGCACAGCGAAATTTTCTGTGAAAGTTTCGTCTTGAGATTTCACTTCTGAATGTGTGGTTTGGCTAAATCAGAGATTTAAGTTAATTCTTTGCTAATTCCTGGCAGGCTGAATCTCTGAAGAGGAATTTCGTGGGGAAGGACCTGCAACCAAGATCATTGTAGAGTCACGTGAGCTCTGACGAAGGAAATTAGGAAAATGCCTCAAACGACGCCCTTGTTGGAGCATATGGAGCTCCAGGCGATGGAAGACGACCATTCGCATCAGCAGCGATCTTCACTCCGCCCGCGACTCACTACCTCAAGTTTAGCTTCGCCTTCAGCCGAATCGAAAGATTCAGTCACCTCGTCCTTATCCCGATCGTATAGCCACGCCCTCGTGCGGTGTCTAACCCCGCATTTAGGCATAATTTTTGCCATTTTGTCCAGTCTTTTCTTCTCCCTTAGCTCGCTAATTGTGAAACTCGTCCCGGATGTGCATCCTATCGCTTTAGCCACGTATCGTTTCGCGGGGATTTTACTGCCCAGTATCCCGATTCTCATTTACAAAGAAGCTGATCCGTTTCCACAAGGCAAGCGTTGGCTGCTGCTTTTGCGCGCGTTTTTAGGCACCACGAGCTTGATGAGTCAGTTTTACGCCATCCGGCACATGCCCCTAGCGGACGCATCGGTTATTATCTTCAGCGTCCCTGTTTTCGTCGCTATCTTCGCTCGCATTTTCCTGAAGGAAGAATGCGGTTTGTTCCACGTGTGCACCATTTGTTTCACCTTAATGGGCTGTGTTTTAATCGCCCGGCCCCCTTTTCTCTTCGGTGACGCGGTTGTGGAGGACACCGCGTATGGAAACGCATTCTGGGGCGCAGTGGTGGCGCTCTGCGGGACGCTGTTTGCTGCCAATGTTTATGTGGTGATACGGGCGTTGAAAGGGCTCCATTTCTCGGTGATTATGGTCAGTTTCGGCGCTTTTGCCATTTTCCAGACGTTCTTAACCACGTGGAGTATGGGCGAGTTGTGTCTGCCAGCCTGCGGGCGGGATCGATTCTTAATGATTCTCCTGGCCATCTTTTCCTTCGCGGGGCAAATCCTCTTAACGATGGCGCTACAAAAGGAACAGGCGGGTCCCGTTGCCATCGCCCGCTCGGCGGATATCGTTTTCGCCTTCATTTGGCAAGTGGTCTTTTTTAATGAGATCCCTGGGCTCCTCTCTCTCACGGGAGCTTTGCTCGTCACGTGTTCCGTCTTGTTAACGGGGCTCAAGAAATGGGTTGTAAGCTTACCACCCAACGCCCCAGCCGCCCAACGACTTTGGTTCTTGCAAAAATGAAGCAATCTAACTGACTAGTTTGATTATTTGAAGAAATTGAAGCTAAGGTCTACTTCTCTAGCGGAGCGAAATTTGCGATTTGCATTAAAAATTAAGTTAATAATTAATTTTGGGGTTTGAAAGCAGAAAAGAGGGGGCTCGATATTCTACACGCTGACTTCATAGGAACTCGACTCAATCATTATTACCGGGAGTTTATTACTGAAAGGTAAATGAAAATAAATTAGGACACCTTAGAGAATAGAATGAAAAGCCAGAAGTCGAAACCTTAGTTCAAATTTCAACTCATTTGATTGCTCTTAGGCGTTCAGTTGAGTTCTTTGTTCAATAGGAATTTGTACGAGCCTAGAAAGGAGAAAAAAATAATGAGACTGTAATCGATATATCGACTGAAACATTCGCAGTTTTTATCATTTGCCGTTCAGTATTTTATCTCGATAATTTTCTTCACTCTTTCCTTCTCTGGAAAGAAAAGGATGATAAAAGACTGTACAATTTAAGAAAGAGAGTATACTTGCAATTTTGCCATAGGACACACATGTAGCATAGTAAAAAAATCAAGAGTATTTATTTCTATGTGATTACGTTCAAAACCATTTTATTGGCATTTTTTGCCACCTTCTTTTTCGTATTTATTGTGCGGATTTCAGCAGGAATGTTTCGAATGTGGTAGGTTAGAATGTGGTTGGTTCGAATGTTGATAGGTAGAAAGACAAGACACGCACGTGTGGAAGTCGAGGCCTTCTTTAAAAAATGACGCCCAAGCATTTTTTTTTTTGGTTTGCCAAATGGTCTCACTGTAATTGTGACAATAAAATTTGCTGTAAGCATCAAGTGACTCTGAATCGTGTTGCTTCTGTGTGTCATGTCACTGTTCCTTTTCACTACATAAGTGCGGAGTCTTTTGTATTTCTCCCTTCAGTCCATGCATATATTGTATCTTTCAAATTGTACTCCAGGCTACATCGTGTCAGTCTTTATTGTACGCTGTATCCCTTCAACAACAGATGGCAGTAGCTGTCGTTTCTTAATTCATTTTTCCGTCCTGCTGCGCGAGGGAAAAGCTGTTGGCGCGCGAATCGATTCAGTGTTGAGCATCTTGCGCTAATTTCTCGTTTGTGCGGTGTTTTCCGTGTTCTAGTCTTTATATTGTCCCGAGGACCATTTTCTGCATACATGTACAGCGAGTCGAAATTGGACAATTTTATAATTCTAATGTGTAGTCTTTGAAGGAGAATCGTACGTAAAAAATTCGACAGATTCTGCGACATGCACGTTGTAGCAAGACGAAAATCTCAGTGTGGAGAAATGTCAATCATTGTAAATGTGAACGGCTCCCTCTTTTTCCATATTTTAACCTTGTTTTGTCTATTGTCTTGCGTTGCATCTGTGAAGAATTACAATCGAAGTATTGATTATTTAATTAATTGGACGCTTTGCTTCTCTAAAAAAGAAAAATCGGAATTGTTTAATTGGCTTGCCTCGTCCCGCACAAGTTTCCACCATTACTCCGCAAACTTATCTATTCCATCAGGTAAAATGCAAAGTAAAGTAATAAAGCGTACTTAAAGTTGTGGAAATCAATTTTAAAGGATTGAACGTGGATTTGCTAATGTACGAACCTATGTGCTAAGAAAACAAAGCGAGTTAGTAACCTTTTCACCCTCGCTGGTCGAAATTGAAGCTTGACGCGTGACGGTGGGACAAATTCATCCATTTCGCCTCGAAACTGTACTACTCAACTAAGAGGAGTGAACAAGGATTTGATTACTATTGGTTTAATTACCCAGCTCTCAAAATGATGGAAAGGTATTGATATAGAGTGGTTCGAAAGCCCAACTACCATAATGTTTTGTCTGTAAAACGAGGTCGTGCGTAGACTGTCCGATGTCCGAAAAAAAAATAAGAAGTGACAAAAGCCTGTTGCGCATGAAATCGTACTGCTGGACTTTGGGTTTACTCCCGATAATGGCAGCCTTTCGCAAGGCTACTTGAGTGCGAAAACAAGCGGTGCCACTGCCAGCGGTAAGATAATGGCTACCACGTGGGTCCAAGAGTAGGGACGAAAATGTTGTGTAAACATTAGACAAGATCTTTGGTTCGTTTAATATAGTATGAAGCGATACAGAAAAGTTTTGTAGCAGTGGTAGCTCTTGGGCCCGACTGCTGCGTTACTCCTTTTCGTTAGCAAGCAGCATTGCAAAAGGTGGCCATCCTTGGGTTTCCTTAGGCTTAATCCCATTTCTAACTCTACAGTTGCATCTGTGAAGACTGTCTCTCGCAAGAGTGTTTCAAACGCATTTAATGCCCACAGTATTGCTTTACAGACGAGGAACGGAAGTGTAATAGGACGTACGGACCAACATGTATTTTGTACTTAAAAATTGGAACATTTAAGATCTCGAGTACCGCCAATTGGGGTCATTTTGAACACAAGAGATAATTTTGAACATTTTGACGGGATATTGTGGGCCACCTACTACTCAACACAATGGAACAAATAAGATGTAGCCAGGTTTAACAATCAATAGGGCTTTGTTATGACAGCAAAAGTTTTTATTTTTATATATTTCATGGCAACAGAGGGTAAAATAGGCCTATAGGCAGTTTTTGACAATTTTTTAGTGTCTTCGAATCGAGCAGATCACTTCGTCCCCATACACTATGCCTCTTGTCCTTTCATCCCTTATCACCCCGCCCGCTAACACTTCGTCCCACAAGCTTTTCGTCCCAGTATTTTTCAACAGCTTATAGAAGGCAAAGTAACCTATATTTCTTAGTTATTCCAATGATATATGAGTCAATTTGAAGTTCTGCATAAAAATACTAGAATAATTTATTAAATAACTTACAAACCTTGGTGCAGCCTTTGTCAACGATTTTCAATAGTTCCATTATATTTTCATTTATTTAATTACTTTATATTCCAAATATTACTTTTATTCATAAATGACGCATATTTGCAACTGTAGTGAGGGAAGTTTATCGTAAGCTGAAAAATATTATTTTTTTATATATATTAATAGCTCAAATTTGTAAATTCAGATTAGGTAAATGAACTATTTTTGCTAATTTTAATTTCCTTGTAGTTTATTTTAGATTTTATGTCCAAATTACCTGATAACCTTTAATTATCTCTCATTCACCCCGCAAAAAAGGTGAAAGGTAATGGTGGCAATAGAAAATTAATTTAGATGAAAAACATGTGGTATTTTCCGAAACAGAAGGCGTTTTCCGAAACCAGTGATAAGCAACATTGGAAGCTTTTTAGCATGTGACCTAGCCTAAACTTAAAAAAAAAATTAAAAAGGTAAACAGTAAATTTTTCAGCGTTAGTACTATCAGAAATTTTTCTGCAAAAAACGGTATTCCTGAATTTCCGTCGTGCAATTTTTTTTTCGCGTTCGAAGTTGGAACTCCGTGGATTATATTTGAACGCGTATTTAAAAATAAAATACTCACACGAGAGTAGACACTTGGTAGCTTGTGCAATTCTGAAGGGGGTCTTGTAAAACCAGAAATTTTTGTTTTGTTTTTTCTTAAAAAACTGAGCCGAAATTGCCAGGAAAGATTAAAAAATTGCGCTTTTATGTTTAACGTGAACCCAGTTGAAGATATGTCTGTTCGTCTTGGCAGAAAACTGATTTTTGAAATTCCGTAGCATAGTTTTGCCTCGTTTAGTTTCCTTGGTTTACAAAAAAAAAGTTACCCAAACCAAAAGTATCTGCAAATATAATACTTTGCTTCTCTTCGTACCATAGAGGGTGGATCAGATCTAAAGATCCGGCTCGCGTTTTGAATCGGATCCGCCTATCACTACTTCTTATATTACATTGAATTATATTAGAATCACTTGAAACAGGAAAGTGCGATAACTGCAGGACAGTTAATTCAAAAGTGAGTTTCCTTAAAAAGTACAATTATAGGAAAATACGTGTATTGAATGCGCAAAATTGATTCGTACAGGATAGTTCATTCACTACTGTTTCGTCCAGCCTGCGTTGGATGTCTTGGTGCAGGAGTTTGTTATGTGTGATGCAAGTACCATTCTCCGCTTATTGTCTCGAGTTGTCTGTGGCGTCGATTTGTCTGCCTTCACCAGCTAGTCTACCGACCCTTTTTGGTAAGTGCACTACAATGCACACACCTTGGGCCAAAGTCGCAAGCCATCCACAAAAGTCCCGCGGACTGTTGAATTTGGCGCTTAGAAAGATACTTCAAAGAAAAAATTCCCTTAGAATAACTTTGGGGAATATCTTATAAAAGAAAATTTCCCCAAAACGCAAAAGCATCCTTGTATACTAAAGTTTACCCTTGGCTCAATTTTCCCTATTTGCAGATTATTGCTGCAAAATTTCCCCGTTGCAAAATTTTTGTCCGCGCCCATTCTTTCGGCAAGCGATACTTACCTTTAGATTGTTGCATTACGGACTTGTTGCTTATTTGCTTTTTGGACGGAAGGCTTCTTTTAAAGACACTGTCCACGTTTGACAAATGCCAAGCCATTTCAGCATGAAGAGTAAGAAATGAATCGTTAAAAAAGCTTCATAAGGCTATTCAGATGTATTCAATTCCACCGAGCGCACTGTGTACACTTTGTGCCCTTTGTCCTGAGTTTCCGATGGTGAAGAAAGAGAGGAAGGAGTCACGTTTATGATAGGTTTCGTGAGGTAATGATTACAGCGTTAGGGTTTATAAACGAAATTTTTCAAGGACTTTTCTCCTTTGCGTCTCTCCGCAGCTTCTTCCGGGGTTGTGCTTGATGTGTAAATCATGCTGATTTTCGTGGCTTGCGGCGCTGAGCACCTATTGAAACAACGCTTCAACCGGCTCTTTTATTTCCTATTTACCCAACCTTAAACATAAATTCACATAGAAGTCTTGACCATGAACTGCGAATGTCTCGCCAAAAATGTAATAATTGTGATCACAAACGTAAACTGCTAAACTTTTCACCACAATGTGGACTCGCTTTGGGTGGGATCCAGGTAAACACGAAAACTTTTGAAAAGCTCATGGGTTTCGCTTTACGCCGTGCCTAAGCCCACAAGAGATCTTGCTGACCTTATTCTTCGTAGGCCTGTTTTACCCTAATAGAGAGGTTCAACCCTGACTTACATTCGTGGTTAAGGTCGCTTGAAAGGCCAATTTCGCTTTTAAGTTGTAAGACACTTTAACCTTTAAAGGCAAAACTTTCTTCTGTCGCGTGTTTTAATTTTCATGTCGCAACAATCAAGAAATCGCAACTCGGAGAAAATCTTTATCGTTATGCGCAAGTTTTATCTTTACATGTTGTGCATTGCTCGAAGTGTATCAGTTACTGAAATCCATACGGTGGAAGTCTTATGGCATAATTGTGAATATATACATACGTAGACAACGTTTGTATAGGACGATAGGCTCGTGGTTGTCTTAATTTGATTAGAAAAATCTTCTCACAATTATGTTTATAATTCGCTGCTGGCTTTAAACAGCACAGTAAGAAGAAACATTGCCAACAAAAGGATCCAGGAATGAATGTTGTATGGTTTTATTTCTTTAATTTTCCCAATGTTTTATTGACTCCCCGCGTAGGCTTACATCTATTGCGGTGAAACAGTCGTAATACAAAAACAACGATAACAAAATAAATAATCAACCCATTTCAGACACCCCAGCACCGAAGGGGTTGTACTTAGTGCAATTGGGGATGGGTGGAGGGGGGTTATTTACACGTGACAGGTGCTACTATGAATTTAATAAAAGATGCGAATAACTTGAAGCTTAAGAGCATCCCCTGAGGATTGGCGTGAGCTTTGTGAGCGCTTAATTCTCTTGTTAAGACAGCTCTTTCCCTATTCAGTTTACGGCAATGAAATAGGCGGTGGGCAAGGTTTTGAACAGCACGATCCTGGCAGAAGCCGCTTTACCCACTCGCAGTAGGTAGGACTTAGTTGGGAAATGAGGTGTCTGTTTTTGGATCATCTTGTTGATGACCCGACGTTGGATTTTAACGTCCACGATATTGCGACGTCCCAGCCCTGTGTTGAGATCTTTTAACGGACTTTGTTTAACGGATTCCTGGATCCTGATTAAGGTTTCGGATTAACTGGTAGGCGTGCTGACCGAAGCAGCACACAGGAATTGTCTTGCTCTTTCTGAGCAGTAGGTGTACGAAGTGTGTTCAGGCTTTATTGTTAGGGTGGATCAATCATTCCAGCTTCTAGCTCCAGATTGTCTCATTAACGCGGGTTCCAGGAACAACTCCAAGAGCGGATCCCTGTTTCGGCTTTAAGAGCGATGGTTCGGGTCGTGCGTAAGTCCCTGTAATTGTCCACTGACCTTGTCTATACGCCTGCTTTAAGGGTAGGAAGGTAGGAACTGGAGACGTTGCACCACGCCGGATACCCGTATCGCATTTTTGCTATAGCTGTTGCTTGAAAAACGTGCGAAGTTGAGAGCAGTAGTATGAATGATTTGAGTCGTCACGTGTGCAAAATGAGGTTTCTATAGCAGGTTTAAGTCGAACGTCCATCCCAGATACCGCACAGTGTTTTGGCTGGACTACCAATTATCCTCGGACTAGACGAGCAACTTCTTGGCTTTTGTATTCTTGAAAAGTGGACTAGTTCCGTCTTTTCTTTTGAGAATTCCAGGCTTTTGAGGCTTTTGTCCCATTTTTCAAGGGCTGAAAGTTTCGTGGCAAGAAACTGAACATTCTTTTCACTGGATGATGCTGAGGTGCCGAGGAGTAGAACGTCGGCAAAGAGGATGGAACCAGTACACTTCCGCTTCATGTCACTCTGCAAACCGTTAATATAAGTGAGGAAGACAATTGGCGATATAGGGTAGCCTTGAGGGACTCCTTTCTGGATGGAGTGTGGGCCGCAAACGCTAATCGGTCTGGCGGAAAACTGCTGGTCCAATCAACCAATTGGGCTGGGATTTTTAATTTGCGCAGTTCCTCTACCAATTTGCGGTGGTCAATATTATCAAAAACCCCTTTAATATCCGAAAGTTAACCGGTATGACCTTTTCGCTTGTAAAAACTCGCCAGTACTGCGTTGCTGAGAGACGTTAGAGCATTTGACGTGGACCTTCCTGGTCTAAAACCTTTGCTTTCTTCATCTCTTCTTTCCATGACTGACAGGCTTTGTCGAATGCACAGTGGACGCATTTGCAATTGGCGCATTTCATTGAATTGCTACGACAAGACCTCGATTTTCAGCACATTTGACGCACGTCGGAATCCTGAGCGGTAGGTAGCAGCCACGTGACCATATGCTTGGCAGTTGTAACACTGCAAAACCACGGATAATCTTTTCTCGTGAACTTGTGTCAAACGACTGAAAGTGAAGAGAGAGTCCACTTTTAGCAACGCAAGTTTTTCTTCCGAAGAACGGCAAGTGAAAAAGAGAGAACCATATGCCTTCTCGCTGCTGGGATTCAGCCGGGAGACCTGGTATTCATCGAAATGAACTCCCAAATCAGGGTTTCTTTCCGGGAAATGTTCGCCGATCTCTTAATTTTGGTCCCTGGGTAGCTGGTGAATAACTACCTCCCGGTTCGGCTGATATGTGACGGTTTTCACCGGGTCAAGGTTCTGCAAATTACCAAACTACAAAAAGGATTCCGTCTACTTCCTTTCTTGTTGATTTTGTACGTCAGTGCAAAATCCGTTCTTCGCCTTCCAGGCCTGTACCGGTTTCGGTGCGTCTGGGGAGACTGTCGAGATCCTTGTCAACAGTTTGGAGAAGCCCTTTGGGAATCGACGTTCTGCGCTTTTCAATGTCTTGTTACTGGATGTATAACCTCTCCGATTTTGCATCAGAAGTCATTGGCGGGATCGCGCTCTTGGAACAACAGGTGCCTTACTTGAAGATGCGGCGCGACACTTGAATGCTTAAGCATATGGCAGCATTTCAACTGGCTTGGAAAAGTCGTGAATTTCTTGCCTGAGGGACTTTAATTCCTCAGACATAGCCGTCACTTGTTGAGACGGCTCTCTGTTCGATTCCATGAGCTTAATTCCTCCTTTTTTGTGCTTTCTTCAGTGATGGTCTTAACCGAACGAATCAGTTCATTGTTTGAATCCTTCAGGGCAACCACAAGTTAGCTCAAATCCTGCATGAAGGTCACTTCGTCATCTGATCTGGGTTCAGAGATAATGCAGTTTCAACTGCTTTACAGGTTCCTGATCATGGTCGACGTCAGGGTTTTCTTTCCTTTTGTCGTGTGCTTCTCCATTGCTTAGTTTTCTCGCAGCGTGCTTAACGGATCTATACTCTTCATAGTATTTTTAACTATGGTGAGTTCTTTTGCAAAATTTACCATAAGCTACGCAAACAAGTGTTGATGCTGTGGTGGGTGTGTCCTCGTCTTCCTCCATGTGGAGGTTGGACACTAGGTAAGTGACACAACAGACTTTGAAATGTCACAGACTTAGGGCTGACAAACTTGCGAAACAAGCCCTTTGTTGTGTAAGCCTTAGCACCAGAACTTAGTACACAACAATCAGTAACGTACCAATCCGGAATCAAACGTGGAAATAAGAAGAGTTTGGAATTGAGAGCGCAATATAAACACGTCCGTCTTACGCAATTGACGGCAGCTTTTCTTAAAGGTGCTTCAGCTTGTCCATTGTGAGAAAAATTTTCGTTGCCAGGAAAAGGAGCAGGACTCCTTTTGCAGTCACAGGAAAGAAGTTTGAGGGATGAAAGTGTTTATGGTGTGTAAGTCGCACGAAAGATCCTGAACAAGCTACGCTTGAGTAGCTGCGCCCAGTCACTCCATAAACGAAGCAGCATAAATGTGGGGAGTCTTTTAAACTGCCTTTGATTATCATTCCGTAAGCTGAGGATAAAAAAATATCATGAAGTATTCCTGCAAACATCACGACGTGACTTGTTTTTAAGAAGTCAGTTGGAAAAACTTGAAAACGTGGCGCTCAAAGGCCAAAGAACCGCGATGTGTACCGGAATAATACCGAATAAATAATAAAGCAAGCACAATCCTTTGCTTCAGTAGGATAAACAACGTTTTCAGATTTGGTAATTTGTATGTTTATGAGCTTCGCCTAATTGCAGGTCTTGAAAGCGTTGTTGGCAATGTTCGCATGTGCAGAATCGATAATCTGTAGGATTACTCGTGTGTGGTTTCATCAAGTGTTGGTATACAGGAGAAATAACACGCAATTTCACTCGCTCGAGTTTGTTCGACAGTGAATGCTTAGCTATGGGGCGTGTGGGTATCAAACCAAAGGGGTGCTAAGAGACCCGGATGTAAGAGATCTTTGCCCGTGCGCAGAGACTGAACAAGTCTTGTAGTGAAAAAATAGTATAAAAGGGAAACCGATCGTAAGAGACATTTCCTTGAACTAGAGAATGTTAACTAAGGATATACTGTAATTTAACCCGGGTGTAAGATAGATAAAGGTAAAACGACTTTACCATCATGGACGTTCAAGTCGGTAGCAGAAGTATTCAAAACAAGGGAATCCAGAAATATAAGAAAAATTTATTGTGTTTTTATGTCTCTTACATGAGAGTAACTAGTGCATGGCGGGTCTAGCGTTATCTTCAGTTGGCCAACCTAGAGAAAGAAGAAAAATGTTGGCGAATCAAAAACTGTGGAAATTTAAAAATTGGTTTCCAGACTTCTATAACAATCAACCTTTACAGTAGTCTCAAGCTTCATTGTTTGAGCTTCGGCCCTAGAAAATAGCACTAAATTAGTCAAAGCTCCCTATCTTCGTATCTCTTTCCACGCTTTTCAGTGTTCGAGGGAAAAGCGTGTGACCAGATTTCTTTTCTCGTGCACAAAATAATTCGCTGTGCGCGGGCAGAGCGATTTGTGAAACATACACAAAAGCAAATGCATTCCATGACAAAAGATACAGTAGTTCCACGTTTAACGAACGCATAGTATAGCAAACAACTTGTACAACGAACTCGAGCGCGGGCGACGAAATGACTCCCACAACGACCCGCGTAGGGGAGCAAATGAGTTTTTAAAAATTGGCCGTTACGTTTCCCTCTCTGTCTGACGTTCCCACGTCAGTCAGTTCTTGAGGAATAGCCTGCTTGCGTATTTCTGTTTATTGCATATTTTTAGTTATATTTTTTGTCGATTATAAGCGGTGCTTCAACGAATCTACTACGAAACAGGAAAACATTCAAGCTCGAGAAAAAATGTGGGCATCCAAATCAGGTTGACGCGAATAGATGCGTAGACGTATTCAACGAGTGTCCTGTACTTCTCCAGAACCGTACTAAACAAGTTTTAAAAGCAAGCAACATTAGAGTTTTTCCACTCAGTGCTGGGCATGAAAACCAATGCTGATATGTAAAAGGCATAAAGATCGAAGATTTATGGAACCTAGAGTGGACTCGTTTGCCACGTATTGAGCACGACTGATTAATACGTTTGAAATTATATATTTAGGCCGTCAGCATATTTGTAGTAATTTGTCCCGATTTTTTAAATCAACTTTTTCATGTTTCAGTCCGGAATCAGGAATGGATTCAAATGTACTTACCAACGAGAAAGTTACGAATGTTTACATTTCTCAACAGTTTCTTTTTTTTCAATTAACACTTGTCCCATAGGTAAACACGGATGTAAGAAACGATTCTTCGAGACTTTTTCGTGTCTCTAAACATACGAGTTTATGACATTAACTGAATGCTAGCTTTTTACACACCTAACCTTGCTGTACGAGAATTGTGTGTAAGAATTAAATGCTTGTAACTGAGCTTAGCTCTGCGACATGTATAGAAACTTTCATTCTTGAGAATTCTATGTAAGATAGGCTTACAATGAAATTGTAATGCATTTAAGCTATTGCTGGCCGCTACAGCTTCATTTGACTAACTTTCAGTAGTTTCATCTAGTTTCTTTCGTAACGTTAATGTTAAGTTGGATAACGTAAGTTAATGATAGGTTCAGGTAAGCTGGATAAAGTGGCTCGTGCTATGGGTTAGGTTTCGTTAGTTTAATTTAAGTTAGGTAAAGGTCGTGTATTACGTTAAGATCAGAAAGGTTAAGTTAGCTTATGTTTGTCTAGCTTTTAGGCAAAATGGCAACCTTTGTCTTGCAATTTAATAGCGTTGAAGTACATTTTTGACGCCGAAGCGTGTCCTAATATTCTGCAGCAACGGTTATCATTGCTTCATTAACAGGTAATTAGACAGAAGTCGAAAAGTGAAACGTTTTATTTGCCGAAGTGTGCTTCATTCAGGATAGCAGAATTCAGTTTGTCAAGGCGATCGGGTAGAGCATCTGTTGCTCGCATGATTCCGCGTCAAAGTACAATTTCGCAAGAGAATCATTCTGATGTATACACAGCAGCTTGGTTTTCCAAGTTACTTACGAGCCCACCGTGAAATACCCAAAAACATTCAAAAGTGTTCGGTTTGAAGTAACGAGGTCAGCGATGCGCGACCGTCTTCAGGCCTGGTAAACCGTCACTAACATTTTTAGGACTGACCCCCCAAACTTTAAAGTCAACACACGAGGTCGTAAAGCTGTCACAAACTAGATCTCGTTCGCAGGGCAAAGATGTCGTAAAATCGGCCGAGCAACAGAACCCCTGAGAACAGTTTTCATAAAGTTTAACGGTTTTTCAAGTGCTTCTACTTTCGTCTACTCAATTTAGGGGTCAGATATGTGGACAGAGTTCAAAGCGAAAAAAATAAGTTCTCCCACAACGAAAGAGTTAAACGAACCAAGTCCGCATGTACTTGTACCTTTGAGGAAGTAAATGGGTGTTAAAAAAATGATTCAACGCCAAGCCCATCCAACAAATTTTCTTCCTACAGCATCCTTGCGTGACAGAAGCAATTTAAACGTTCTCCCACAGAAAGGGCGAGGTGTTGCAAGGTAATTACGTCAGTTTTAACCATGTCCTGCACTATATTGTGGGTGGCCAACGTTTTCATTCCCGGCGGGCCTGGGCAGCATAATAATGAGCTACCATAAAAATTGTACATGTTAAAAACCAGAATTTTTTAATCTCTTCGTTTTCCCTTTAAAATAGGTTGATGCCAAAAATAAGTACTTTTCTGCATTTATTTTTCGTCCCGTTTGGATTTTAGTCATGAGCAGGTGGAAACTGGATTGAATATTTCATTGGCATGCTTACGTATTGGGAAGGGTTATGTAATGGATCCTGTTGTAAATGGGGTTTTCCCGCTCGCATATGTGACTACTGTACTAGTCTAACATGAAACTGACGAAACGGAGCATGATTTGCCCATTTTTAAGCAGGAACTGAAAAATAAGGTTAAGGAAAAAATAAGCTCGTTTTCCTTTTGGTTGCGTTCTGGTTAACAGCCACCAAATCGTTTTGACTTTATATCTCACTTAGTAACGGGGACCTGAAGGTGGGTCCTTTTTTTAAATAATGACCTTGCTCGAGAGAAGTTAAAAGCTGCAGTTATGCAGAATACTGCTGAACGCCAGAGAAGCTTTATTTGTGGTGGTGGTCCCGCAACGGTTGAAGGCGAAGGTTAGACTAATTAAGTCCTCTTGGGAAGGTTGAAAGACCCAACTATTGTGCTGAGGAGCTCACGAAAGATTGAACTCGCACAAGTTGAGTCAGAAGACTAAAGTTGGCGGATGGTTAAGGCTTGGAGCTCCCGGATATGAGCGTCACCTGTTGAATCCGGAAATCCTTGTTAATAAAAACGAGCGCATTGCTAGACATTCAGAAACGACCAGACGGCACGAACGTTACTGTACAATTGAGTCTCCGAAGAAAACGGTGAGAAAATGGAAATTGACGCATAACACTAGATATAATTGTGGACAGTGTTTTGGTGGCAACTGGCAATACCCACATGAAAGATGAAACTGACATGAAATATTAAACTAATATATGGAGAAATAAAATCAAAAGGGTAAACACAAAATTAGGTCTCGTGCATTCACGGCCGTACCCAGGATTTTGGTTCAGTTGTGTTTTGAAGCTTCGGGGGGTGTTTTCCAGAAGCATTTTTTTTCTGACACTCGGTCTTCGCCTATGCTCACCACTATAAAATTAACATTTCTTTGTCTTAAAAACCAATAACCCACACCCTGGGTACGGGGGTGCGTGTATTGTGTTTTCGAGGATTCCGGTCAGTTACGGAGGCTGGATTCATCCGAGTCAATATAGACAACCATGTCACAATCATTTGCGTTGTAAATCAATTTTATGCATAGTACTTTTTTAAAAGAAACGCAGCACAGTAGAAGAGCAGACACTGGTCTTTGAATATTGTACCAGCGAATAGGAATGTGCAGGCAGCGTTGTCAATGCTCATAATACTGCTTCTGGTGGAGAGGTCTTCTATTTCATTAGGTCCTGAGTACAGTATGTATGTTCGGTGCCTGGTGTATTTTTTTTACATGGAACTGGTGGATAAATTGTTAATTAATTGCTGTTCGTACGCGCGCCTGGATTAAATACGTTAGGTGGGCTAAAACAGTGTTTCTCAGATTGGCAAATAATTGTTCGACTTAAAAAGAGACCATCCCACGAAGGTTGGATGTAAAAATATTGATATAAGATATTTTTCTTTGTTTCGCGTCTATTTTCTCAAACCTGCCTTGCATAGGAATTGTCCCTAGACTTCGCCAATAAAATATAATCCAGGAAATTCAGTTAAAGATGTGGTGTATTCTGCAAACATTCTTGTTGCCAGAAATTTTAGCAATATGACAAAATGATCCGTTGTGAACAGAAAACGGCGGGACGGTGACGTCACATTGGTTTAGAATAAAATACTGAGGTGACTCTTTGAGCGACACACAATACTATCCGAACTTTTGAGAACGAGCCGAAACAGCTTAGTTCATGTGTTTTTCTAAACCAACCCACAAGAACATTCTTTTCTTTCCGTCGTTCTTGACAATACATACAATATGGTGCGCTTTGTACACAAAACATAACAATATTAAGTACATATAAGTTAATAAGGTCACAATAAAGTTGTCTTTCACTTTTTCGCTTTTCACGTGTGTCAAACCTGAAGATCAAGAAACCCTGGGACATATATATTTAACAAAATCTTCCAACAGTCAATGAGTTTTTACAAAACAAGGTTGGCGATAAAACTTACAAAAAAAACGACTCGGAAGGGGACAACGTATACTGCAGTACAAAAGAACCGGGCTAGGGTGAATCAGGTGGGTGGAGGGCAGCACTAGAAAAGTTGGAACCAGTTCTTCTTTCTTATGCAAACGGTAAGGATAGAACTTTCGTTAAACCTGGGCCTCGTCCCAATTCCGATCCCGATACCGCCGTAAAGGAGGATGAGGAGGAGCTCGGAGTTGGTGGAGACCCGGCCATTGTCGTCACAAACTCACATCGCTGTCCGCCGTCACGCTAGGCGACGTGCAACTGGAGAACGAGGAGCGAGAATTGTCACCCGAGACCATGAGCAATTCAGCGGCATGCGCCACAGGAATCGAGCTGCAGCTGCGCGCCGACGAATATAACGTCTTGTCGTTGCTGTTGCGACTGTACCAGTAACTTTTGGCCTTGTTCACGATGCGAAACAGTCTGGGCGAACCGTCAGGGACTCGCAAACGCGGAGGGACCGCCGACGCTGTTGCAGTCGGTCCGGCCAACGCGGCCAGCAGTTCCTCGGGCGTGAGCGCCATGCCGGTGCGAAAAATGGTTGACGTCGGTCGCCGCTGCAAGGGCGACTGGCGCTGGCAGCTAAGCATTTTCCGCGTGCTCTTGCCATGCTGCTGGTGATGGTTGCTCGGGAGGCCGAATAGGCGCCGCACTTCCCGCTGGACGCGCCTCGAGCGGTAGGCGTACAAAAAGGGCGAGAGGAGCGAGTTAAGCAAAATGGCCACGAAGGCTAAGTTGTTGACGTACGCCGGTAGGTCCAGTGTGCCTTCGGGCAGCGCGTGCAGGACCAAGATCACGTGGTAGGGCAGCCAACAGACTAAGAGCGCCACTAGGACCAAAACAGAGATCCGTGCCGCCCGAGCTTCTTCTCGGTACAAGAACAAACTGGCATTGGAGATCCGGTAGCGCAACTGGTGCACGATTTGACTCGAAGTTGAGCGTAAGGACGGCGTACGCGAAGGGGCACGTGAATTAGAACCTTCGCCAGCCACTGCTAATTTGTCCATATTGTTCCCCACACTCGGGTGATGATGGCTGCCACCGAAAGCGCCACCCCAGTGACCCGTGGTGATAAGGGCAGCGCCAGCAGCGCCCAGTCCTTGCACTACTAGCTCGCTGGCGCTGTGCGTGAGACTATTGCGCCTTGTGCGTTCGCTGTTGCTCCGCGCGGCACTGTAGATCCGCACATACATCCACGTGAGCAGCAACAAAGGGACGATGTACAATAAGGTGGACACTAACAAAAACACCAAAGTCCAACTATCTAATCCCAAATCTAGCGCCACCAACACTGGCGAGATTTCGTCGCTAGAGACATTCACCACAACGGACGGTTCGGTCGTTTCAGGCCACGTGGCCGTTCCTGCGTCGACTTCGGTGGTGTATTCCTGTTCTGCAGCGGACGTAGAGGGCACGTCAGTCGTATAGGCCGAGAACTCAAATGTCACTGCCACAGCCTCAGGGAGCACGAACAAATCAGAGGAGCGAGTTTGGGAGTGGCAACTTCGCCACAATAGACGACCAGCTTTGTCATTGATACTCAAGCCCGCCATGGCCATAGCTACCGTCCATTGCACGGCTAGCATTAATCCAGCGCGGACTTTGGTCACAAGGCGGTGGTAGTGTAGCGGGCTCATGACGGCGCAAAACTGATCCGCAGCGATGAGCACTGCAGCGCCGATAGAGGCGCTAGTAACAAAGCTGGTGACTCCGTGCCCTAGCGGACACAGAACGTCTGAAGTGTCCCAAGATTCCTCGACGCCAGGAGTGTCCAACAATCCATCCAAGAGTACCAATGGTAGTAAAGTACATGTGGCAAGTAAATTGACCACAAGTAGTGACATAACGAACCTGTTGGGGAAAACAAAATGGTCAATATCTCATTCCTTTCACTTCATCGGTGTTTTTTTTCGCAAATAGTCATTGTGTGTAATAGAATTTCCTACTTTAATAATATTATGGCACTTGTAACATAAACTGGGAATTAACTTAAATTTAATTCTTTAAGTTTTTAATTTAAAATATGCCTTTTTTCACCATATATTTTACCTTCTCTATCTTTCATTGAAATATGCGGCATTAATACTTTTTTTAATTAAAACTAGAGTGCCTCTCACGTTCAATAAGCCAAAGCGAGGTTTGTTTTAGAAATCTTATGATAGAAATCGCGCTGGAACATGCCAAAAAGCGGCGGCACCGGTTGACCGAGCTTTGTCGCTACCTCTTTCGCTTTAAAACTGGGAATTAAGGTATACGTGTACCATGATTACGATTCATGGGTCAATAAATAGCGAAAAAAGAACTTGGGACATAATAGGATTCGTGACTGGCAACACCGGGGGTGACAGCTCTTTTGCATTCAATCGCCAAACTCCTCACGTTAAATCACCAGCAACCAGTTAAGCACAAAAAAAAAAAATCTGGTTAGAAATCTTTTTTGTTTTTACTCCTTTTTTATTTTAAGGAGTTTTTAGAGAGCGGTACCTGTCAGTCTTTCCAACCCTGACTCGCTGACTCTAGTCCAGCTTCTCTGAGTCATATACAGGGGCCTCTCCTCGATTCATTCCGAAATGCTCTTATCGTAGATCACTTGGATCCAAAACCGAAGAACTGACTTTTTTCCTTGAGTTTTGCGGTCAGGGAGGTTTTGGAGGGTTTACATTGACCTCCACAGAGAATCGTACCAAAATGCCACCATTAAAGAAAGAGACTTTCTCTTTCGCCACTCCATCACTAATATATCGAGTATTCAGTGTGGATTTTCTCATCCTAAAATTTTTACAAGCCCGAAAGCCACTAATGTGATGGGAGTCTTCTCACTCTATATGGGCAAAAGCCGAAGATATGGTTTTGAGGAGGCCTTGTAACCGTTTTTCTGTAACATATAAGGGCAAAACCCTCCAACATCGGGGAAAGATCCCCGACATTACAATTTTTTTCGTATTACCGTCCCAAGGGATATACCCCTGGTCTTCACACAGATGCAAATGGGGAAAGCTTAAGCTAACAAGGTGGTCTGCCAGTTTCTTTGTTGGAAACTACGTGTTTTTTTTTCTAGAAAAGAATTCCTCGGCAAAGCATTAAGAAAATCCAAAACTTTATTATGAAACTTTGACGGTCGACGGTGAATAGGTTGGCGAAAATTTGTACCGAAAAAAAAATTGGAAAGTTCGCAAGTTAAAAAAAAGGTTAAAACGCTTTGAGTCTTACACCGAGCGCGGTTAGCAACAAGAATGTAGGACTCTTCGTTTCTCCTTCTTTCAATAGGAAAAAAAAGTTACGAAGAGGGCCCTGAACTCCTCTGGACCAGATTGGAATTACTGCCAAATAAGAACAGCCCATACTTGTTACTTTCCCAACGTGGGAAGCTTATGTTAATAACCATGAAGATGGAAGCCAAAAGTGCTTCATGAGCTGAATAAACAGAATTCTGTTTGCCTCCTCTTTTTTATATTACACAAAGGATTTATTTGCTATAAAATTCCAGTTCTGCCCTGCACCGTCAGTCTCGAACCAACCAGAGCTACTTTGAATTGTGGAGTAAACGGTGCCAAAAGCGTGTGAGAACAACAAACGCGAGTAAACCACGTTTCCTGGCTTCCTTGTTTGCTTTGGAACGCATAGAGTTCATACAGACCGAACGAATTAACTTTTTTAACAGCACTTCTGTTGGTTTCTGCGAAGATTCATTGTTATCAACAACGACATGCTTTGGTTGATTTAGTACATAGCAAAATTCCTTTTATTGACAGTTCTCATTGTTGCCAACACAGGACCTCACCGACTCATGGAAACGACTGCGCCCTTGGAAAACAATCGCTTAACGCGGTTTGTTCTAACACTGCACGTGATAGATTTTTTTTTTTTTAAACCAGTAATGGCATTTCATGTGATGTTCTCGAACGGCTCTGTATTGACCCAACAACGAACTCGCTCAGCATACTTTCCACTGCTGTTAATCTCTGGACAGAAGGACACCAATCTCCCGAGATAAACTTAACGCTTTTCGAATAACGTAGTAAAATCTCAGCGAACGTTCGAGTCTTCTTCGGTGCGACATTTGTCTTCTGTCAAGCTATGAAAAACTATATGAACGATTACGTCACATTTCGCGCCACACAGCTTGACAAGTTTTCTTATTCAAATTCCGTAGACAAAGTTGTTCTGCTACCATGAGAAGAGTGAACCGTTGGAAAGCTACATGGTAGCAAGACACAGTGCACGTTTTTGTTGCACTTTTTTAAATTCTCTCCCTTCATTCGATACAGGTTCCAATTTGATCCTGTCGCGTTGAATCTTGGAGACCCTTCCCGATCACTGACTTTTGGCAAAATCTCCCGTGTTCGCCCGTCACTGAAAATCTTCATCAAATTTTTACATTCAAATTCCTTAGCTTAAATTTTTTCATCAAATCAAGAAAAAGTGAAGTTCGTAAGGTACTGTCTTTAGTCAGAACTCAACGTACGGCTTTCCTGGATATTAATGCTGCAAAAAAAAATTGAAGTGTGATGGAGAACCAGTGTCCAACTACTTCAACCTTCCTTGAACAAAAGAAGCAGCTAGTTTTTACACGATGAAATTCCGAGGAGCTTAAAAAAAAGCTAAAAAGCTTTAAGATTACTATCTTTCAGAAAATTCCCTCCAGCAGTTTGCCTCCCAATCTCAGCCATGGTGATGTGAAAAATGAAGGCAACTAACATCAGGCGGTCGGCGGCAAGCTGTCTCGCACATCCCAGGTGTGTATGTGTGCGAGTGTTGGACGTATGTCTAAGTGTATGTTGGTGCGTTGCCCGTCAACTTTTATTTTCCTTCCTCCTTTCTTCTTTGCGCCTTTTCCTATCAGATTACCTCTTTTCGGTTCTTCTTCTAATCTCTCATTTTTTATTTATTATTCTTTTATTTTGAAAGATGCTGCAAGATCTCTTCAAGATGCCTCTAGGCTCGTAATTTTTAAAAAAAGAAAAGATTCGAAAAGTAACTGTTGATGATGTAAAATCCCTGCTGCCAGGGATTTTCCTAAAAAAGTTATTGTCCTTTTTTTCCCGAATAAAACGTTAGCTAGCTTGCCTAAAGCGGCTAATTTGCATAACTCTTTCGGTTTTTCTTTGCCAACTCCACCATCCGATCATCATCATCATCTACTAGTACCGCAACAATGGCCCGTAAGCGGTGTACCTTTCCTTACAAATCACGCAACCCTTTTTTTTTGCCCCTTCCACCCTAGCTGACTTTATAGAAGGTTGCTAGCGCTTCGCTTTGTGAAAATGAGAATATCTCCATTTTTGTAAGCCGTGACTCAAGATCGTGGTAGCTTTCATCGCCGAAGAGGTGCTACAGCTTCCTTTGGGGTTAAGAGTAGACGATGTTCTCGTCTTCTTCGTTATAGGGTTAAAAAATAGTTGAAACCTAAGGGGGATTTCGAATACCTCTCCTGAAGTTCTCGCATTCATCAGGTGCTATTGAACTGTTGGGAAGCTGTAACATGTTCCCGTGGCTCTAAGCGATTCGACTTTTTATTATTGCGAACATATTTGATGTGGAGGAAATTTGACATCTGTGTGCTTCGTGCTGACAAGATCAACTTGAGCTTTTGTTATCTCTGAAGGGAGAGAAAGAAAAAAGTTTCCCCTCACGAGGGAAAATTCTTTATAACCCGAGATGGGAGATAATGTCCAAGTGTTACAAGCATTTGCAACATAAAAAGCCGTTTAGGAGAAGTTTTCTTTGTTTTGTATACTTCCATTCCGAAGAAAACATTGTCTCGTAAATGTTCGCAGGTGGTTAAGCACTAACGGCATTGAATTTGTATTGTTGTGAAAGTTAAAAATATTGAGAAAGTGACTTCGACTTCAGTGGTATTCAAGTTATGAGATTTCACCAACTAAATAGAACAATCATGGAATTAACCGAGTGAACTGAATACAGTACTACAACTTGATTCTCGTTTGCGTTTTGAAAATGACTCTTCAACTGGATTGCTTAAAAGGATTTGACTCCTTTAGATGCGTAAAATAATCTAAAAATACATATAAAACTAAAAAGCAAAAATTAAATTTGGAACAAAATTCACCACAAAATAAATACCAAAACAGATACATAACGGTTCAAATTAGCACATTTCGATTCACTTTGTGGAAGCAAGTTGACCAGAAATTGGGAACTTACCGGTTAGAGAGGGTTCTTAATGCAGGCCTGCGTAAAAAGATAATTAGGCCGAGTAAATTCACGGCCGTGCCCACAATGAAGACGAGAATTAAACCGGCTTGCATTACCGCGGAACTCACCCCAGCTTCCATTTCCATAATATCGGGGAGGTCTATTTCTTCCAGGTTATTTGACACAAAATCCTCCTGAAATATAAAGAAAACAACAAAAGGTCAGAAAAGACGTTCAAAAACGAGAGTCGAAGGAAAGTTCACAGGTTCAAAACTATAAATTGTTTTCTCAATATAAACATGTACATTAGTGTGAAGGTTTTCGCTTTAAGCGAGTATCTCCGTGATGTCAAAATCGTGTTCGGGCAAAACTCGCTTTGAATTTCGGCCTCAAATTGATTTTGATACCGCTCTTCCCCACCCTCGCGTGACTTATTAACCATCCGCCCAGTCTTTTTCCATATTCATGTATATCTTTTTGAATGATGCCTTAAAAGCTTAGCGCTGTTTAGGAAAAATTTCAAGTTTTGGAAAAAAAAGAGAAAATACTCAGCTTGTTTTCTACCCGTTTGAACACATTTGATTGTTAATAAGATGACTTTTGAACTTTCTTTAAAAAAATTGTACCAGTGTAGAATTTCGGACTTATTTCATTTGCTTTAAAATTCTAAACACTAGCTACCAAAAATTGATTTCGTGGGGTCTGTTGTCCTGCATTGCAATGCTTTTTAAGATTTGACTCTTTTTCCACCTTTCACAGGCCGAAGCACAGTTCAACTTTTCACAGCTGCTTCCAAATTTATTCAATATCTACAAATCATCGTTTCCAAGACTTCTGAAATTTCTTCAGCCATTCTCACTATTTTTCAGTACTATCTGGTACTTGATTACTACTTTGTCGAAAATTTCATTGATAAATCTGCAAAACACTATTTATCTCGAAGCTTTTCTTCCAGTCGAAAATTGTATTGCATAGGACGAAATTGTGTTAGCAATTTTTGCTCAAGATATTGAACAACGCCCTGTGTGAAGAAGCTACAATATTTCTGAAAGGCAAAAAGCATTCTACGGTTTTCTGACGATTTTATTTAAATTAGGCTAATCATTGGGGGTTAAAGGCGTTTGTCCAGCTCTTACAAAAAAAAGCTCATCCTTCATTAATAATGCAAACACACAAATGGGGGGGGGGGACACGCAGGAAATGACTCTTCCAAGTTTTCTCCTTTCGCTCTTTTCGCTTTTGCTTACACAAGTGCGCGTTTTTTGTCCTCCGACTACAAAGAAGACGACGGCGACGACTGAGAAGAAGCCATGTCAGTTTGTCACTTGCATTGTCTTGGGCACATGTAGTCCAAGGCCACAAATCTGACTTTAAAAGACTTTATCGCACTGTGACATCGTCGTCGGAAGTCAAGGCGAAAGTTGAGGGAATGTGATTTACAAGTTAATGAAGCAATTCTGCCATGGGGCTTCAGACGAATACCCAGTAATGCGCTTACATCCAAGCACTGTCGACTTATAAGGAACACCTCAAGAGCCGAAACTGAAACCGAACCCCAAAATTATGGTCCTTTTGCGAGTGTCGCGAGTTCCAAATTTGACAATGCAAGACTCGTGAAGAGACACAGCTGACTCCCAAATGGGGGCTTGTAATTAATGGCTAATCTTAAATGGCATCCAGATCCAAATTGCAGCTGCGTAGTCACAGTTTTTTTATGGAGCCGTGTGCAATCAAATTGGTACAAGTGATTTTTTCTTCCTAATAAGGGGCTGTCCCTCTTGAGTTTCCGAGTAATGTTCAGGGAGAACTGTCTAGGACATGGGGAGCTAAAAGTAACCCTCAGCGCCCAAAAGTGGAATTTTTAACCTTCAAGAACGATACAAAAACATACTAACTTCCAATTGAAGCATAACGGGAGACGAGTTAAATATTGTGATCATGTTTGCCCATTCGACTCTTAACCTAAACGGGCCAGACAGTGACGGATTTAGTGAGACTCCATGCGAAAGGATATTAGCATTTCGCTATCCTAATACTTGCTTTTGAACAATGAATCAACAGCGCTAGAATTAACACAGAAAAATGTAGGTAAAGAAGGTTAACACAAAACAAACAGAAAAACTAAGTACAAGCTTCCAAGAATTCAACTTTCGTATATTATACGTTGATTACAAGGTTTAAATCGTGTGCCAACTAACGTTAAACCTTGAATAACAAAACTTGACTAAAAGCTTAATCTCAGGGAGAAATGTTTCCGTTTGCTTTATTATTCATCTCTTTCACAAAATTGCGTTTGATTATCTGTCACATTTTAGGCAGTATGCGATAACTTTATGACCATATTGACAAGTTATTACATTAATTATTTGATTTCCAAATAAATTATGCAAGACAAAGACAATTAAAAAATGAAAGGGGAACAACTTCCTGTATATTTTTTCGTGTTAGGCAGGATTTCGGACGAAGTCAAAGCAGCTTGCCTTCACGGCTTGAACAAATACGGATACTGGAAGTTTCTAGGAGTCATTTGACCTTGTTGACTGAAGAAGCTGCGAAATCTCTCAACCCGAACATTAATTTCTTCCTAAAACTCGTGATTTTGTGTAAAACCATCTGGAGTAGTACGTCAACAGCTAAAAGATTGTGTAACCATAGGTGGACTTTGTTTGGGTTCGGTAAATTTTTCAAGTTACGAAAGGAAGCTCTCTGGAGGTTCTTCTGGCGTGACAGTTCAAAGTGTTAAAGGAGAAGGACGAATATGGAGGATCAGGATGGACGAACAAGGTGATCCCTATGTCCCCGACCTACATTTAACGAAGCGATGATCCAAAGACAACAGAATGTCCACAACGCGTGACTTCATTTCGTTTTCTTTTTTCTTTCGCGTATATAATTTTCTGTTTATCTTGTTAGCCTCTTGAAAACATCCTTTCAAATATTTTTTTTCTCTAAGCTCTTCCACCTCTTTTAGTGGAGGAAGGAAAAGTGCAATTCTGACAACAATGTCGCGCCGCATAATAATGAGGACCTAAAAGGCTCGTTTGCATAAGAGCGACAGAGAGCGAAAAGTTTTTATTACGCCTGCAATAAAATTGTTTGCTCGAGAACCGCTGAAAAGATTCTTGTTTATAAACACGGATTCTAAGCCTTGGTTTAAGAATTGATCCGTTCTTAACTATGCTAAATGATAGAAATAGAATTCAAATTTTAGTAACAGGCTTCGGCGTACTCTGGTATACAACAACAAAAATTTACCCCACATTTAACATAGTAAAAGTAATAGTCACGGTTCCATAAGCAACGGAATTCGTGAAGTAAAGTGTTTTGTTCCGTGAAAAACAGTTTCACTTACGCTTTCAAAGACCAAGAATGCAGTTTAAGTTACAAGTGGTCATTCCAAAACAATGGAAATGACTTTATTTAAGAGAGCGAAAAGTACTGGCCACGCCTCTTGTACCGTTCTTCGCAAACCTGTTGTTAAAAGACCATTAAAACAATGCCACCAACCGCATGAAGAAAATCTCTTACGTTATTCTCTAAAAAAAATTTAAAAAAATCGCCTTGGCGTATACGAGACTCAAGAAACGAACACCTGTGGCGTCTTAACATGTCGCCACACTATAACACCCAACAATGAATAACTATCAAGGTCTCTTACCACCCTTCATTTGAATGCCAAGCTCTATTCTTCCCTCTCGCAATTAAAACAAATCTAAAAGCGTAGGCTAACGGCCGTATTATAAATACAGACCAGCCACAACTAAAGCTGTGGTACTGTATTGCAGTTTGTACGGATGAAAATGTCTTTCTTCGTTGCAATAGTCAACAATACAATACAATGCTAACTGAATCAAACCCCGATTAAGTAAAATTCCAAACTGTGTCCATTATCATACTAACGATATCACGAATTGATACAGTTTACGGTACGAATACATTAAAGCACTGAGGTACTAATACCGAGTACAAACGAACGTTTCCATCGCATGAGCTACGTCGAATCAAGGAACATTCAGTCCTGGCAACAGTGAATTTCGAGCTCGCCTGAACGTTCTGGAGTTGGGTCTGGGCTGGAAAAAATTCACTATTGGTAACAGTGAATATCAAACCTGGACCGAGCATTGTGGTTTCTGATTACCGCAGAATTTCCAAGCATCGTGCCACGAAACGTTTCGTAAGTTAACATTCGAGTGCGATTCTAACAGTTGGACTTTTGTCGAATTTAACTAGCTTATGAATTCTACATCCATGAAGTAAAGGAAACAAGTAAATCTCTGATTCACTTATACGCGGTGAAACTGTATTTTGAATTTATTCATTTAATTTCACTTCCTCTATTTCTAGGAAAACTAAAGACTTATTTTGGTTTCACGAGTTTTACAAGTTTTTTCCCTGAGCTACGTTTTTCCTAAAAAAAATTACGAAAAGACTCGAAATTATTAGGTAAGGGAATTAACATTAGCTCTCTGTGCTTCAGCAAACATTGTCCTTTGGTAACGTTTTCACCGCAAGTTAAGCTGTAAGTGGTAGCAACCCGGAGCACGAGTTTGGGCCAACTTTCCTCATTATTACAATAATTATTTTGTACCCCGAAAGCTTGGACCGCCGTTGTCTCCTATTTATATCACTGGTGCGTGTTCCAGGAAACCGGTCTGCTTTCCTCTTCTTGACGTTTTTTTGTGGCCCAGGAAAAACTCAAATTCTCCTGTGATGTCATTTTGCTGCTGCAGCTGTTTGCCTTGCGTCTCTCTCGCAGCGCGATTTCAATCTACCAACTTAACAACACGACTTTCAGAAAAACTTGCAACTTTTAGTACTCTTCCAATACTCCTAGCCCCAAAAAATGCCAAATTACTGCTCTGCCACGGAGCAAAAAAGGTAAATACATGGGGGTGGAGTGATGATCATTTTGTTGGGATTTCACCCCTTGGGGATCACCAGTTGGTGTGCAAATCAGTGAAAAAGCACGCCAACTGCCAAGTTGGTACCCGAGTTGAACGATTTACCAACTCATCGTGTGTCAAAGTAACTTCTTGCTCAATTTCCGCTCCGCTACGTTGTCTCCGCGACCAAGTATCAGCCGCCAAACGAGCCAGATGGTACTGGAAACGCACACAAAACTCAATCTTTGCTCCCTACGGTGTGCTAAACTGCTAAAATGCGGGTTTTTTCATCCAAATAAGTTCCTCCCCTCGGAAAACGCTCTCTTCCTTCCCTGTATTTCTCGTCTCTTACTTTTCTTCTTTTGTGAACCGAAAAGCCCACACCTTTCTTGACTTTTCTCTTTTTTTTATGTTTTAAGACGCTGCAGGAAGAATCAATGCTCGTTTCACCTAAAGAACGGAACGCGCCCAGAACCACGCTCGAAACAATGCACTTTTTTTCTACACTTTTCTTTTATCCCGAGTGTTACATTTGTGAGAAAGTGTAAAACAAAGAAGTATTTTAGAGGAGCGTTTACTTTGAAATTCACAAAAGTAAACTATCTAGTGAATTTCAGTCACTTCACTAATGTCATAACACACATGAGGCAAATGACCATCATGCTTTACATTTTGACGATAGTTAACAATCTGAACCAAGCTACACGACAACGAAATTAAACAAAAATGCAAAAGGTAAACTAGAAATAAGAAGGAAAGCTAAAAAAGATGACAATAAAAAGTTAATAGGAGTGGCATGACGATTTTCTACCATTCCTTTATTTTGGGGTGAAGGGATTAGTGACGTCAGAAAACGGAGCACCATATGGAATTAGTCAGCGTTTAAAAGATTGTTTTTCTTTCTTTTTTATTTTTGTTGGACCTTTGAACTCTTGTAAGTTTTCATAAGTTATTTAGGCCGTGTATTTTTCCACCGATCCAGAAAGGTCACAAAAAGAAAGCGAAGGGAACAAGAATAATGAACGAATTGGGGTGAACAGAAAAGGTTAACAATCCACGTCTTCATTTTTATTTTTTGTTACACAGCAACGATTTTTTTTTTGGCTTTTTGACAGTTAAGGTTTTGAGTTCAAACTCCTTTCAGACGGTTTCTGCACTCTGGATTTTAGATTTAAATTTTTCGAGCTACCCACGCGAGAACGTGGATACGCGAGATAATTATCTCTTATGCTTCATTATAATAATTTTTTACTTCAACTTGGAAACTTAACAACAGAAACTGCGTAATGCCAAAAAAATGTAACAGAGAAAAAACTTTTCGGAATTAAATCCTGAAATTAACTTTTAATATTTTTCAACTGTGGGAGGGGCGTGCCGGGGACAACTAAAGATAGAAAAGACAGGTAAAACTATGTGACTAGATGTTGTAAGACGGAAAACTGGCAACGGACGAGTGACAACGTAGAAACTTTTTCGTCGTTGATTTTCTATTTTTGGAACGAGACCTTTTTCCTTTCTTTTGTTTATTTTGAAGGTGGTCGATTTCTTTTTCATTTTGCCTTCGTTATTGACGTCCATTGGAGAAAATAGTTTTCCCTTTCATGCGTTGAACTAAGCACCTATCTTAGGGACATGACTGCTTCTCCCTTACGGAAACTAAAAGTGATTGTCTTGGAGATTGGCAAGTTAACAAACCTTGCAGCGCAAAAAGTATAAATAAAAAATGAGGCTTTGTTTCTGTTCAGAAAGAGATTAAGTATAGCAACTTTTCCACGCGCTACAAGACCTAAAAATATTTCACGTGCCACACGTCTGACGTCTGTTGACGTTACGGTGACGAAAATGTATTCACGGTTGATTTTTTTTTCAATAAAAACGAGAAGGTGAAAGAACAAAGAATCGGAAAGAAATGTGATGTTTCCAGTCAAAAGTTCTCGAACGGAATGTACAAAGGATATATACTCAATATAGTGCACCAGATTTGCATTTATTTTTTAATGCTTTAAATTTGGTTTAAAAAAACGAGGCTCGGAAAGACTATTGTTAAAACTAGGGTTCAAAAGTCGGGTATCCCTAACCTCCGCACTTGGACCACATACAGAGTTCCAAGTCCGCCGCGTACCAAGTTTTATGAACCGCCCTGGGATCTTGATGAACCATAGTAACCTTCAAGATTTTACTACCGCATGGCCTATTATAAAGGTAGGGAGTATTTTGCCTGGTTGATGATACTTTAGTTAAGTTTTGTTCCGACCACTGGACTGCATCCTAGTTTTGGGCTTTTTTTAACGCATTTGCGAAACAACGGACAAGGAGAGAGTCTACAAGAAAGCAGACGAAACATTAACTCTTTATCTGTCATTTAATTATATACTATTTCACAAGCACGTGGACTGAATTTCAAGCTTGAAGCACATATTAAGGTACGTCTCGAAGTAGAGAAGAAAAGTTTCCAACATAATGAGTTATTAAAGGAGGCCAAGTTATGATTTGCACGAGCGATGAAACAGTGTAATCAGACGCTGGAAACCCCTGCACCCAAAACTTCCGTCAAAAAATCTAAATTTTCTCCTTTGTTTTACTGTAAAAAGGAACCTTCATTCAAACAAGCATTCACTTAGTTCCCCTTCCCCATGCCCCTTCGTTCTGCGTATAGTACTCGTAATAGTAAATCAAGACAAACTATAGCATTGAGCAACGGCGAATATTCTTATCACAGACAGTGCTGAGAGGCTATGAAAAATTCACTGTTGGGTAACAATGAGTGTACCCGTCGCGGGAGCTGCTATGGCTTTGCGAACTGCAGTGCACGCGAGAGGATCGCAGTGGGACGCCGATCACGCAAGTGTCGTGATGCTAAAACAGGATCCGTTTGCTCAAGTCGTTTTTCTTGGCGAGTACTGTGCATTACCTGAAGTCTCAACATTTTTTTCTGCGGCCTTGGCCATTGAGCACCATGAAAGCTGAAGTTAGTGAACTTATTCTTTCCCGAAAATAGTAAGTTAAAGTTCGTTAGCACTGAAACGAAAATTTGTCACTATTTTTAAGGGAAAACCCAGCTGTTCAGAAAACGTGTTCAAGTGGATTTCGGAGTTGCTAGAAATTATAGCCTACGATAATTCCAAACCTCACTTTTCGTCTTCTTTTTCCCAATTTTGAGACAGAGTTATCTTTCGACAGATTCAAGCCCTCATTAGCTTTCAGTTCCAATCCCGAATCCTCCTAACAAAACAAGGAAAGGTTGTTCAAGTGGACAAGTCCTGCTTGACATTCAAGGTAGAATTTCCAACAAAAAAGTAAAAAATATGTATAAAAAATGGTACGGGTTAATATCGTTTAAAGATATGTCCACTTGGCGTGCGAATAAATAAGAGTTAACAGGAAGATATTTTCTTGTCAAATATCATTCAACAACCTTTCAAAATCCTTAATTCCGACCGGTGTTACGGATAATTTTTAAGAATTTTTTTTTGGAAATGGATATAAACAATGAGAAGGGAAAAGGAATGTGATTATTGGTTGCAGAAGTGAATTTTTGATGACGAGAAGCTCTGAAATAGCTCCCGAACACGTCTCTTGAATACCCCATAACGCCAAAAAAGAAAAACAAGACCAGAAGTTTTAAGGAAGTCTATGCGAGTTAGGGAAAAAGAGAGGCTGGTAAACCGGTTACGGGCAAAAGAGCATCTCGGTGTGGTATTCATATGCAGAACGGGTTTTCGGACGACCCAGAACCAGATTACCAAGACTGGTGCTTTTCTATTAACACGAGACAAGACTGGGCCCATATTGTATGGAGGCGTTGAAGGAATGGACCCCAAATTTTCTTTTTGTTAAAAGTTTACTGACATTAGCTCGACCCTTCAAAGTTTTTGCCTCCTTTTTTTTCTCTGTAAGTGGCAGTTTCGTTAACCTTCATCCATCATTCTTATCATTCAGAAGTTGACTCCGTCTTTTATGAATGTCACCCTCCGCCCCCTCCACAAGATTTGTGTTCCACTTCCCTTCCTACTAAAGCCACAAAGCATCGAATCTTCAATGACAATTGAAAGCTGTTCCTTAAGTGCTGCAAAATTGTTCGTTTAGATATTGGTATTTATTCATTGAAACGTTTATTTTTTTATTAGAATATCGAAGAAAATCTTGAATGTCAGAATCTTAACGAAACTTCTGAGACTTTCACGAAATACTGAACCTGTTTCAGTAAAGTATTAGAAAATGTAAATTGCAACACTGAAAATTATTTTTAAACACTAAAACTTTGCCTTGTATACTATTTTTTGAAGTATATTAAAATTTCTAATTTAGAGATATATTATAGACTTTTTAACTAAGTTTTCATTGCAAAGATTCGCTTAAAGAATTTGCTCATTTTCTCAAAATTTTCAGCAGTAAGTTTCATATAATTGGAAATCTTGTAAATACTGTGTGAACAACTCGTTAGACAGTGACATTAGTTTCAAAGATTAGAAATTTGTATAGAGAAATTAAAGCAGTTATTAGCTAGGGAGAAATTCCGAAGACTTGAGTTGAATATTCACCAGGAAAACATTTGTGACTTTGAAACAAATTACGAACGTGCTCCTAATTTTGAAAAAAAAGGAGTGGTAGGACCAGACTGCCCCCGCCCCTTTTTCTACCTATATGTTGTATTAACACTTGACTGCTTGGGGAAAAGATTTGCTGTATCGCCTTCCCTTTAGTATCCTAGACCTTGAATCCTTCCACCAAGAATCAAAAGACTTCCTGAAGTGCGCACAAGAAGTGTTTTTTTTTTTTTTTTTTTTTTTAGCGCTCTTTACCCTTTCAAAATCTCAGGACGCCGCCTACCCCTCAACGTTGCAACCGTTTACCTTTAACCATTTACTTTTCTTTAACCATTTTCTCATCGTATCTCATAACAATTACCATAGCGAAATTGGTCTAGCTGAATCTTTATTCAGAAAAAAATGTATGGCTTTAAATGTTTCCCTTTTTTGGTGAACCGTTATTGGGCTAGGTAGAAAAAAATATCAATTTGAATAAAAAGCTCACCGTGGGCAGTCCACAAGATTTTTTTCTTTACAAGCTTCCTAAACCAAATTTTTTATCGTAAAATCTCTTTTTTAAAAAATTACCTTTGCTTATTAACAAATATGATGCAACTTCTCGTGCAGAACTCGAAACCGCCCTGGAAATTTGATTCACTCATTTACAAAAGAAACTCCAAACCCGTGCCTAACTGACCACCCAAAACTATCAACTATCGAATTCACCGTCTTCAGCCACTCGCGAAAGTGACAAGAGCACGAATTCGTATACTTCTTACAAGTAATCTTAAAACATAAATTTTGTTTTACTAAGGAATGTAGGGTATACTACGCAATTTAAACTTAGTTGGTAAGAATTGCGTACCTGTGACAAAGGGTCCAAATGAAAACCTCACACACGATCATAGAGGAAAAAATCAAAATGTTCCTGGCTGAAAGTTGTAAAGATCCTGTGGATACACCACTAAAAACGCGCTTTCGCCACTCAAATGTCCCCGTTAACGAAAATGTCTCGAATTACATTCAATGTAGGTAAATAATTGCTAACTGTCCCAAGTTCGTTTTAGGTAAGCTAAAATTCCGAAAGTAAGTCGAATCTCTGTTCGTCACCGTGGCTTTTCGTTTCCAACACACGCACACATATATGCACTACAGTTCGTCCCAAAAGTTCACGTGGTGATCTTATGCTCTCAGGTGAGATGCTGAGCGTGGACTGCTGACTGGCTCAGACCTGTGTCTTGCCCTTAAAGCCTGAAGGTGTCTCTTGCTCCTCTCTCTTCACTTCTTTCTCTCTCTCTCTCTTTCTCTGTCTTGCCTCTCTTTCTCCCGATCTCGTTTGCTGATGGGTTGATGATGGGATTCGATGGGATGGGCAAAGACCACCCGAGATTTTTAGTTTTTTGGAAAACAGTTGCGACTACGAAAATGAAAGGCTTTTTACTTTGCACAGTCGTTCGCCAACTTCTTCTCTTATGACTATATTTAGGAAACGTATAGAAGAAAAGCCGAACAAATACAGAAGAAAAGTGTCTGACACTTTTCCCTCCTTTTTTTCTCTTAGTTTTCCACCTGTGGTGGGATGTCCACCAACTTGAAGACACTGTATGATTAAAAATTTTGCGACAAAACTTCTCAATGCTTTGATATTGGATAATTTACTGCTATTTATTGGTTCTGTTTCGTCCAGGGAAGGGTAGTCATTGGTTTATCTACACTAAAAGGAAGATTCATGGGGTAATGCAATCATTTGGACATGGAAAATCGAGATATATTGAGAATTTAAAAGAGTTTGGGAGAAGTGAGGCGGAGAAGGAGCGTGGGAGAGGTTCCTTTTTTTTTCCTTTTCGCCAAATAACAGAAAGGCACGTTGCCAGAATAGTGATGAGAACAAGTCGACCGTTCGGCTTCAGCGTGATAAACACTTTATAATGATATGTGTGATAATAATGGGGGCTGACGACATTGTTGAACATGATGTGTCAAATGTTCGTGGACATTTTCGAACCTCTTTTTTCGTTTCATCGATCCTGAAGGATCATTGAGTGCGTACTGATATTCTTTCCATTTCTTTGATTTTACATTTTTAGTAGTTCGAACAGCAAGGAGATTTTTTTACGTTCCGTGGTTGTCGAAATTCAATACCAGCAATGATTGTTCCTTACCACTGAGCTGCACTGACAAGCACATTTGCTGCCTAAGTTAACTTGGAATTGATAGTCCTCTGAAATTTATTTTTTCCTCAATTTTGATGGAAAACTTTCATTCCGCGATGAAACATTTCGACACGTTTAGCTCGGTCATAACGCATGTATAAAAAGTTCCAATTCCCAGCAAAAATAAGATTACTGATGTCAAACTACTGGGATGGCTGTACGCATTCTAATAATAGCGTTAAGGTAGTTAACATGTTCGGGGGAATATTTTATCGGAGTTAGTATAATTAGAGACTTAGCGTGTGAATATTCAACTTTATGCAAAGTTTTCCACTTGTTTGGGGTTCCTGGTGGAAATAAAAAAAAGAGAAAAATGACAAAAATGACTGAATGCGTAAACAAATAAAAGAGATAAACATCAGGAAATGGAGTGGGGAAATGGTTAAATTGTTGTCATGTTTTTGCTGGCCATTTAATTAAGTTTGAATGCAAGGGAAAATGGGTCCAAAGGTTGAACAGTTACAAAAGGGTGATGGAAGCGTGGATAAAAAGGCAGAAACAGAGACCAAAAAAGGTTTCGACACCTTTAATATATGTCCACATATGTTTCGGAAAGGGAAAGGCAGAAATAAGGTCAGTTTTAGGTTAGGGAAGAACCTTTCGACGAATTTGCACTTATTTTTAGAAACGAAATAGGGCAAAAGTCCTTGAAAGAAAGGGGGAAGAGAAGCATGGAAAAGAGGTGTACGATTTTGCAGACAAAAATCACCGCAATGACCAAGAATTTGGCTAAGACATCCTGCACGTAACGCCGATCTCCACTACGTTCCGAATTTTCTGAGTCTTCTGATAACGACGTTAATTTTTTTTCAGCCGTTTATACTTCTCGACCCGCTACCTCTCTATCCCACTTTTTCTGTATCTGATATTCATACGTGTGCCTTCCATCGTCGTATTAGATTACTTATGTTTCGAGACTTTCTTCACAAGTGCAACGTGAAACGCAAAATTTATATGTGCAGAGTATTTTCTAGTTTTACTTATTTTTCTCGGACGAGTTATTCTGCTATAGATTTTTTGTATCGTGTTATTAATTACCACTCAATTTTTGCGTTTTCTTCGCGCTCACACATCTGTGAAGGTTTATTATTGTATTCCCTTTTTTACGTTATATATTCTTTAACATTCTTTGACTTTTACATTATATTCACTTAGCAACTCTCAACCCTGGAGATGCTGTTTGTTGACCACGTGATATGAAAATCGTTACAGTGGAACAAAAGCTCCAGCAGCGAAAAACGCGTGGCTGAAAAAGCAAGAAGCCAACACGTCATTTCGAAACGGTTTTTATGGGTTGCAGTGTGTGATAGTCGTACTCGAAGCTTCCTCGCGTGCGAATACTTGATCCCTCTGGTCGGCGAATAGGTTATGAGTTCAAGTATTGACCATGCAGGTAGGAAATGTAGCGAAAATATCACAAAGGAGGGGCAACGAGCTTTAAGAAGGTTATATTTGCGCTTTTATGCCAAAAAATCTTTTCTGACTAGCAACCAACATGTCAGCAAGGTTTAATTAGGCTAATATCGTGCTCATAAAGGGAATCTGAGAAGCCTCGACAGCAATTAATTAACGCTTCTCCTTTCCATTTGACGTTTCGAAGACTCTGAGAGTTAAAACTGGGCCATACTTTGCATTTGAAAGCGAAGCCAACTTGTCGCGCCTGACATTGAAAGGATCATTTTCCACGCGATTGAGCTTGCTCGTGGGAGTAGTGCATTAACGGCTCTCTCGTGTGAGGTGCAAATTGAATCTTGAAAGTGAGTTTTGCTTTCGGTGGTAAAAAGGTACATATAGTAGAGCAGAGACGTTGATCCACGTGTCGTTAAATAGAAGCACTATGCAATACATCCTCACCAGACCATAAGCTTGATCCGTAGTAACCTTGGAAGTCCCGGCTTTTTTTTTCCTTGTTTCATCCCTTTCTGCTCGCAATTTTTTCTGCGGCATGAGTATTTCTAGTTAGCGATTCAAATTGCAAACTTGGTAGCTCATAGACTACAGGTTTTTTTCAAATATAGGGTTTTCCAGTTTGGGTCACGTAAAGCGCCAATAGAGACAGCCGAATTGTCTAGAAGTCTCTGAATTAAAAATTTGTATACGGTTCACGGTACGTGGTTCGCAACATATATGAACATCTCGGCTGATCATTACAGATGAGGCAGTACCTGCATAAATTAAAATGAACTGAATTGGTTTTTGGCAATTTCAAGCAGAGCTAACTGACTGTTGAATTCAAGCTCTCTATGGCAATTCGGTTAGCGAATTCGACGAAAACTTCAACGTATTGCATCGAATTTTATTCCGACCACAGTGCCTTTTCTGGAAATGCCAAGACTTGACTTCACGTTGGCCACAGAGAGCAAATGCCGTCAGTAAAACTCGTTAGAAGTCCAGATTTTTACTTGCAAATAAAATTTGTTAGCAATTATCTGCCGAAATATTCGTTCGCCAAAATTGCTGTTGGAGTAACTTGTCGTTTGAGTTTTCACACTGAGTTTAAATAATGTAATACCTATTTGAAAAGCTTAGTGAAAGGCTTCTTTTAGTTGTCTCGAGACTATCACTTAAAGACCTTTTTGGCAACCATGGATATTCGTGGTTGATTTGGGAGCCCGTAGTGAGTATACGAGCTACTGGTTAAGAACGAAAACTCTCTTCGTAACGTTCGGCCGTACTTGGATCAGACCGAAAGTTTCCGTAGCGGCAGTCGCATTTGGTCTACTCACATTCATTGTTGATCACGGCGAGTGTACCTGAATTTGGTTAGTTCTCATTATTCAGTGCTAGCATTACCTTAGGTAATGCTAGGTTACTTAGCAAGGTTATAGAAGTTAAAGTAATAATGCCATAGTTTCGTCGATGTAGTGACCATTTTACGACCGTGATCGTGAAATTTAGCTTTGGCCTCATTGAGTCATAATAGTTCAATTTTCTTGGAAAACATGATCGTAAGGTAAGAATCTTAAGAACAGTTTTACGATGTGCTTCCTCGCAAGATTGGCGTCTACCGTATTTATTAGTTCACAAGAACTTCAATGATTTTCTCGGGAGGTGAGTAAAGAAGGGCACAAGAATGGGCTACGGACAGCGGGATTTCGTGAAAGGTCAACAACGGCATGTTGAGCTATGTCAGGCAAGAATCAACACAAAGCGCAAGTTTTCACATTGTCCCATGCCACGTCGCATGTACCGGTGGCCTTTATCAGAATTCATAATGGAGTTTCGTCTTATCTTGGACTTCTCCATTACTCAACTTTCCTTTCACAAGAGAATGTTCTGAATTAGGTACTGTACGGTAAAAAAATAAACGAGGGAAACAAACTGAAAAGGCGTTCCTTTTCTCCTTCAATTTCAACCAGAAAGTAAGCTTTAATCCATTCTTAAGTAAATACCATTTAGGAGCCTGCCGCTTTATAACGAAGAACGTTTTGACGCATTTTGATCTCGTTACTGGTTCAATTTTTTCGACTTCTTCTTGAAATTTCCAGGTACAGTAGTGTAAAAAGAAACGTTCGCTACAAAGGACTTCATTATTTTGGACATATTGTAGGCTGCTTTCTTTTATTATACACACTAATGTGAATTCAAGAAGTGTAAAGGACCAACAAGTGCTTAGTTTTTCTGACAAATTACAAGAATACCGTGACTCGAAAACCTCTAATGTAGTCTCAACTTAGCTTAAAATGCGTGTTGCTTAAGACAGCACGAATCAAACTTGACAACAAATTTGCTGAAGTACGAAGCTGTACTGTAAAAAAGGGGTACCAATAAATGGCCAAAAATATTACCACCTAAAATTAAAGTCGTAACCAATAATTGGTTCCTGATACCAAAAATGAGCTTTACTTACCAAATGATGGGGAAGCGTTACTAAAAACTGGTACTTGTCACCAAAATGTGGCAAGTTTTTTTTACTGTTATTGGAACACTTCCCAAAAATCTTTTTTTTTTTTTTTTTTTTTTTTTTAAGTTTGCACTGAAGTGTCGGCGTCGCATGCCAGTATGCCGTGTCGTCACGACACGGTCAGTTCGACATGTGTTAATTTACGCTGAAATGCTAATAAAAACATAGAGGCACACACAAACCGGGGGGGGGGGGGATGCGCTTTACACTATGAACAGGGCACTAAGCATGGCTTTCAAAGAACATAGCTAAGTTTCAGTTTGATTATTATTAATAGTAAGCGTTGTTCATTAGAAAAACTATACCTGCTGAGTCCAAAGTAGTTTCTGTTTTAAGAAAGAGTTGTTTCAAAATAACAGAAAGAAGAGCAATGCCCACTCAGGCTGCGATTGGTGAAACTGCTTGTGTTGTTGTCAGCCGACACTTCAAGTTAAGTAGCGCCCTGCTTCGGGTGTCGGGCTTGTGTCATACTGCTTGTGCCGGGTTTTCGGCGCTTTCGCTTTTGTGTATGTCGTGTGCAGCGTGTTTCGACACACCGACACGCCAGCGTAAAGCCAGCATAACGATGGGGTGAGACAACACTCGAATGTTGGAAGTTTTAGTTAATAGTGGTGTTACCTTTTGATAACTTTTTGGTGATTATTTTAAGAGTACTGCTTGTCATTGCAGTACAACATTATGTTCGTGCGTCGAGATAATGATTTGGGATTCGGGATAATGCTTGATTGCTGTAATCTTCTGTTTTGTTGAATTGTTGATGGGAAAAGTTGCGGATGTGTTATGAAATGTGTACAATGTGTTAAGTGCTTATGTTCAGTTCGTTCTGTTGAACGTTGTGACTTTATGTATTCTTTACTACTATTTCCGTTGTTTTGATGCAATTTTCCACTTTTAATATGAGATTTTTTTTTACGGTGTGCAGTCTTAGAATATAAACCATGATGTTCCACGGCACATTGTACGAAAATAGTCACAAAGATCGTGCGAAAACCGTGTGTCTTTGCCAGTTCAGTGTGGACAGTGCCCACAGCCTTGCTCTTAATATCGGACAAAGACATAGTGTGTCAAAAAACAAATAAAAATGGGGTAATATGTCATCTTGTTTGATGGAAACTTTAACCACCAATGATTTTACTGCAAACTATCTAAAGTAACAAAAATGCATGTCAAAATGAGCAACAGAATGTTATAGAGTGTCATTCTACAACCAAGAATGGCTACTAATTTGATTATAAAATTAGTACTTTCTAATCAAAGTGTGTGATGACTCATTAGACTGGACAGGTACCAGTTATTGTTCCTTCATATTTTTCACAGTAAACGGGACTCAGCGTTCATGGTGACTAAAGCGTTCGAGATCACGGTCTATTTAAATGACTCACAGACCAATAGTCTGCAAATTTTTGTAAGACGACGCGCTGTCTGATATCGTTAGACGTCCCAAGAATGAGACAGTAACGAAGCGACTGCATGTATAGTGTCTTTCGTCTACACTTAAGAAAAAGAGAAGGGAGGGGGAGGGGGAGGGGGTAAAGGTAAAGGACAATTCTTAAGACATGGTAACAATTGAAAATTCAGAACAATGTGTGCATGGCTATACACAAACGAGCTTGCAGTGCTTTGTAGACAATTTCACAGTAACCACAACGCATGCTTTCGTTTTGCTGCTGTTGTCTATTCCGTGTCATTGATAATTTCCAAACAAATTAATTCGCGACTAGCACACTGACCTTGTTGTTTATGAACTCAGCGATCTTCTTCTATAGACAGGATCAAGTTATCTTTTTTTTGTTAATCAAGAAATAAAGAAATTTGCTGTACGTAATTAACTGGGTGCAGGAATCTAGTCAAATTCTTATTTCAGTGGTCTTTCCTACGAAGGCTGAACAGGAAGAAGGGGTCAGTGGGAACGGCAGGCAATTGAAAGAGAAAAAAATACGAACACCAGCAACTTTAGTTGAAGTATTATCATTAAAATTGTTACTAATTAAAAAGCGTTATTTGTCAAAATGAAGACAAAAAGAAATTAATACGCAATGAATTCTGCAAGGACGATGAAATGTTTCGTTGCTTTAATTAAAATAAATTATAGTAGACTAAACTTTTCGAATCCTTTTAAGTTGCATTATTTTTTCTGAGCTACTTTTAGTTAATCATTTTTTATAAGTTCATTGTCTAAAGAAGCACGATGGAAATCGTAGAATCTTTTGTGGACATTATAGCAAGTCCTTTACTGTTCAACCTTTACATTGTCGTTTTTCCTGTCCTGATCCCAATTAGCTGTTCACCCAATTAGCTCAAATTTTCCTTGAAAGGCGTGGAATCTCGGAGAGTGACTGGGAAAGTGTCACGTTCTGCCGTGCCGTAGTTATTGACTTCAGGTCAAGTTTAACTGCAGCCTTCCCCTCTCTCAAAATAAAGATAAATGGAACAACTCAGAAACCTATTCTTGATGAAAAGGAATCTCATGGTGGTTGTTATCAAGGCGCCTTTTGTCAACGAATGACGCCACTGAGGGAGAGAAATAGAGTGAGAAAGACTTGTTGCTAGGTATGCTAGGTTGTATGCAAATGATTTTTTTTCTCTCCTTCCTCTGCAGTCTGTCAGGTACGGGCATATATAGAAGAAAAGAAGACGAGAATCAAGATATTCCAAAAATGGGTCGTTTGTTGTTAAACGTTTTGCCAGCGTCTCGACGATGCTTTATGCGTGCCATGTTTCTCCTTGACCGAGTCAAGAAACTGGTCCTTTTTTATATTCACAATTTGGATGTATAGCAAAGTCAAAAATGACCGAAGAACATGCACAACACATACTGTCTATTATACACACCGTTTTTTCTTTCATTGCTTTCCGCCTGAGCCAGGAACACAAGGTTCGCTTTGGTCAACTTTCACATTGTTCACCTGTCTTTACTTTTTTTGTGTGTGTAAAATTAAACTTCCATTTTCATTCTCATGCATAGGGGCCCCTTTGACAAACTTCCATTTCCAGACGCATGTAGGGGCCTCGTTGACAAATTGCTATGCTGCGAATTACGAGAGACTTGGAATTTCTTTTTGGGTTAAGCAATTCAAGAGCTTAAAATAGAAAAAAAAGACACGGTTCAGTTGTTTTCTGACTTTAACATTCGTTTAATTTTCTATACGCATTAATTCAGACTTTTATATTAATAATAGAAGTAATAGAAAATCTTCTCTCTCAACTTTCTCTTCAGTAATAAATTGGGTGACGTTTCAATATATTGATATAAATAGTTATCTTCCCATTAATAGGTATAGGTACACACTAGTATATAATAAAAAATGGTTATCTTTGAATAAATGCAATGAAATCTGCTTGGTTGCCTGGATATCATCTACTCCAGTAGCTTAAAACGGTCACATTCCTATACTGTAATTTATAAGAATCGTCCACGGTGAAAGGTGCCTCACACACACATTTTGGGGTGTCTTTAGTATTACAATTTGGCACAGGGAAGAACCGATTTATAACGAATTGCTACGTAAATTCTCCTGAAGTCCGTCCAGTATAATCTATTATAAGGAATACATTTTCACATACACACCTGGAAGGCTATACCACCGTTTTAGTTCACAATTTCAAGCTTGTTATTGCTGTAAACACGCTTTTGCCGGTCCGACATTCAAGTAGCCTCACTTTTTGGCGTACCGGGCTGCCTATATCCAATACTCACTCCTAAATCCCTTCGTTTTAGCTTCGTTGGCACTCGCATTTTTTCGGATCATATTCTGCTCACAACTGTATGCTGCTGACTGAGAAATATTTTTTTTTAATCAATCTGAAAAGCAATTTTCGATATTAGAGATTCTTTCACTAATCATTACGTAATACCTTAGCGTGGGAATTCTTCTTAATACGCTGGATACAGTAGAGCGCAGTTTCGTTATGGCGAACAATTAATTTGGGACCGAACCACCAATGTCGCTTGTTTAATCTCGATCTAAGCTCCAATAGTCTTTCATAACAAAAATTTTTCCCAAATTATTATTGTCATACTCCATTTTTAGTGGCTACATACACAGATTACGTAACTTAAACTTCCAAGTTCAAGTTCCAATCATCGAATATTGACACCCTTTCAAAAAAGATTCAAAATCGTTCACTCAGTCTACGTGTTCCTACGAAGATCAAATTATGGCAGAAGTCGAAGGTTTTTAAAAAATGGGGACAAGATGAGAAATAAGAAGAGGACTCACAAAAAGTATTTAGAGTTGATAGGCCAAGTTAGAGTATTGAATGAAAAAGAAAACGAAATAACACAATAAAAAAAGCTTGACTAGCAATGAATAGTTCTTCTTGTCTTACCGCTTTTCTGATTAGTGTTTTATTAAAAAAATAATATTACAGGCTGTATAAGGTGGTAGAGTAAAAGAGAAAAGCTTGCCGAAGCCCATCTTTGGTGGTCGCTCGCGAACGGGGCGACTCTAGAATGTGTAATTTTCCTGTGTCTGGGGTCGCAACGCTATTTCTCCTTGATCATATGGAAATTGTTCAAACGCTGGTCAGTAAGCAAGATATACCAGTTTTTGGGTACGGGTTAGGCTTCCCAGCAGAAGAAGAATCCCTGAGCTTCCCTAACATCTCCTTTTCCTTCCTTCCTGTTTATAACAACTAGTTTTTTGTGACCCTTGTCGGTTTGTCGGATTGGGGGGATTTCTTCCTTATTGGGTCATCTTCGTTTATTGTAGCTTGACAGGTGAAGGTTGTGGAGAATGTAGTCTTATTGGATTTCTTGGGAGACCAGAAAGTTGGACACGTGAAACTGTCGGGAATCCTTCTGGAAATTCGCTTGCATTAGAGATACACGTTTTAGTATTTCAAATTAATTACATCAATGTATTTTTAATTCTTACAAATCCTTAGACGTTATTTAGTATTTTCTTTTAAAAATAACATATACAAATAATCTAATAGTTTTTCAAGAAAGTTTACATTGTACAATGCATAAATACTTAAGCTATAATAATACTTATGCTACATCATAAAATATATCCTTGGAATACAGTCATTATCAGTTTATAAAGAATTTAATTGTCAAAGCATAGACAATTGTAGTCAACAAAGTTCATTGGCAAAAAACTTATCACAAAGAAAACGTAACGCTACTGTTTTATCTTTCCTAATTCTTGTTACTTATTTGACACTGTAAACGTAGTTTAAAACAATTTATTTATTTAAACTCGATTGACACTCAAGTGTATAATAATTTTTTCCGAACTAAGCAACACAGACGGACACTTTATATGTCATTTGACAATAGTTCTTTTATAGACGGAACCAATATGTAAAAACATAATTTAATTCCATTATAATATTATATTCAAAATATTATCAGACAAAAGTTAGCTAGGTATAGTTCAAGTTGTGAAATGTTTTTAGGGACTTTGTCAAGAAATTACTAAATTTCGAGTTGTGTGTATAATTAAATACTTCCAGACTTTTCTTCGCTACAAATTACGAGGCGTTAAAGTTTTCATTTGGGAAGAAAGTTGGGTAGACAAAGTGGTAATTTTAAAATAGAGCTTGTGAAAGATTGAAGGTAAGACGAAAGGTGCGTGCTGTTACACAACAGTAGAAGGTGTGGTTGCAAATTTGTAAGCAAAAAGCTAGAGAGATGAAAGCTTTTGAGTGATAAATGTCCTGATTTTTCGTCGTTTTCTTTTATACTCGTTTTATCGCGTGTTACAGGTAGCGAAAAACGGGAGAAAACTTTATTACCCCTTTTTCAATCTTTTTAAGATTTTCTTGTTTTGTAATTTGAAACTTTATTATTATTACGACTTTCGACCTCCCGCCATGCCAAAATGGAAACAACCACAACGAAAAAAGGAATACGGTGTGGGTACTTTTTGCATAGGCAAGCGATAGATCAACAACCCACACCTTCCACTCGAAAAGATGCATAAATACTTTTGGAGGGGGATTTTTTCTACATTTACCTTGATCGAGTTCCTCAATTCTTCCCCTTCGCCTACAAAGAGGAAAAGGAAAAAGAATGACGGGCCTTTTCACCTTGTAAAATTGTTTATGAAGACATCATGCTCGTGGAATCGTCCATTTCGGAAAGTTTCCCTTTCATTAACCTATATTTCACGCTGGGCAAAAGGTTGCAAGCTGCACCTTCTCTGTGCCAATCCATTGCCGCTAGCCAGAATCGTGCATTGAAAAACTGACGTCATCCAGTTCCTTAAGGAAAGACGCTGAAACGTGCAATAAACAGGTGCAGTGTCAAGTGCGACACCCAACACATATCTTTTTACCAAGGATTTCTTGAGCTTCGTTTCTACTGCGCAACCTATGATGCGTGTTGAATTAACACAAACTGAGTTAACTCCCGTTTCCACCGGCACACGAAATAAGAAATGAAGTCAGGGCTGTGGCCGACTATAAATGTACATTACATCTTTGTGAGCTTCAACAATATAATGGAACATCAGTAAACTAATATGAATATGTTATTGTTTTCATGTTTACTTACCACCAGATCCGTAGCCAGGATTTTTGATTCGGGGGGTGGGGTCAATATGCAATTTTATTGGACACTTCGGTTTCGCCTATGTTCCCCATCATAAAATCAAAATTTCGAGGGGAGGCAACCCCCTAACCCCCCTGGCTACGGGCCTGCTAACCACATAATTTGTCCCTATTCTCGGATTAACAGTTCCATGGACAGCAAATCATTACATGCGTGTAACTGATCTCATCTGTAAGAAAAGCAAAAGACGATTATGTGTTGCTTAGCAACACAGTTCATCTTAAACCAATGAAACTGTTGTTCATTTATCATCTCATTGATTTGTTCATCTGCTATTTATAATACACGCAAAAGTCTAATTATTACTTAGCTTAACTTAAGTTGACCCAACATACGTTGCCTCAACGTTAAATAATCGAGTAAGGGCTGGAATCGTTTATTTCAGTGAGTAACGATTTGGAGCCCCTAACATTAATTTTTACTATTTAATGAAACACTACGTAAGAGGACTGTAGTTACATTTAAATCAGCCTTCGAGCTGGAAGAAGAAATTCAGTACGTCTGATTCTACGGATGAACAGCTGCATTTCAAAGATATTTCCTTCAATTCTTTAAACAAGAAATTCATCCTCTGCAACGTGGCATGTTACGCTAGCATTTCAAGTTAGGCTCACTACTTTCTCCACCTACTTTTCATCTTTATAAAATTTTTCTTTCAACTCTCCACAACTAAGCATAACATTTCGATTAACAGTTGACTTAAATCTCAACAGATTTGTCAAAAAAATCGAGGGGGATGATGTATTACCGAAAAGGGGACAACGTTTCCACTGTTAGCCCAGTGTAAACACTCGAGTTGACAAACTTTGCCCGCGCAAGCTCATGTAGAAATGGTGGTGAAAACGCAGCCTTGGTCATTTCTCTTTCATCCTCGGGAATTCCTCCACGGGAATTCCTCAACGGGAAATTTGCGCCAATTTTTATTTCACACTAAAAGTCGATTTTGCATAGATCTACAACATTAATGGTCAATTAAAGAACACTCGCTTCTGGGAAATATGTGAAGGTTACATCATGTGAAGAAATGGACAAGTCCCCGAGCATTCGTTTGGTTGGGGAGCGTTTCCGGTAGCTTGATTTGCATATCCCATGTTGAGCAGCGGTAACTTTTTTAGGTTGTTGTTCGCGGAGGTTTTTCGTTGGGGAAGTTCTCGCTGTCTGAGATACCTCTTAACTTTTGGGTGGCGAAAGAGGAACAACTCATGTGAGGTCTTTCCTTTGCCTTGCGCTCGCTTTCTTTATCGGTGCTGGGGAGGTAAAACCCGACCCTGAATATTTCAAGCCTTCGATGCTCGCACACGAGCATATGGAGCAATCAGGATCAGATTTTGTCACGGGGAAGGGGATAAGTGCTCGTAGCTTAGGGGATCTCTTAAGAATTCATTGGAAATGATGCAAAAACGCTGGAACTTATGTCGAAAATGGAAAATCTGGTTAAATTTTTCTTCTGAAAGCGAACAGAACAGAGTGAGAGATTGGGGCGTTAATCCCTGCACCAAATCATGCCGAGATGGAAATATTTATGCGCAGTGTGTCCTGGTCGTGGATGGCCTTCACTCAGTTTCCAGGTTTAGACAAAAAGGAAATTAGGATTTGGAGGATGTTGACTAAGATACAACGGTTTCCTCCTTTGGGCTACAGACAGTAACCCACTGCAGCTTCTGGATGACCTCGGAAGTAATTGAAACGAATATATGTGTCTTTGTGTCAGCTATTGTCTTCTGCGAGAAGGACTGGCTTTTTTTTTGACGTTTCCAAGTTTGTCATTCCGGGACTTCCTGGGGGCTGCAGCCAGGCGAGGGATTTTTAGTATTGTTTGGTGGCACGTACAGAAGCTCATTATGAAGGCAAATTTTTTCTTCAAAAGATGGATACCGTCTGTGCAGGCTGAAGGTCCTCTGCGACAGGTTGGTTAAGATTACACGTAACAGGTACCATAGACCTGTTGAACAGGGAACAAACACGCTAAAAGCGCGATAAAGGCTAATAAGACATTTGATTGTCAAAGTTCGTCCTGGAAAAACTGTAGAACATGTTTGGATGTCATAGATTAGCTTGAAAACATGACAAATAAATACACTTTTTGTAATTTTAATTTTTAAAGAATTGCTATTGTTGGGGTAACTATGAATACGCCTCTCGCGCAAGCTGCATGGTGTTCGAAAATATTCACTGTTGGTGGCAATGAATTTCATAGCTACGCGCTAAAACGCTATTTTGACTCATTTGAGTAGTCAGGAATCCAGAACATGCATGAAAGTGATTCGAATACGGGATATTTTTTCATTATAAAGAAAGACAAAAAAATTTTCCACAAATTTAAAAAAGAAATAATGCATTCAAACAAAAGATCACAAACAGAATCAAACATTAAAAGAAACGATTTAAAGTTTATCCAAAACAAAAGAAAACGTTGCATACATTATTGCCGTCTCAAAATCATGTCAGCGCAATATCGCAGAAATTAGTGCGTTATGGCTCGAAAGGTGCGAAATTTCTGGGGCCGGCAGTAATGTGTTATACACTACACTTTCTTTTGCTTTGAATAAGACTTTATATAGCTCCTTTCAATGTTTGATTCTGTTTCTGATATTTTGTTTGAATGCATTGGTTCTTTTTAAATTTGTGGAAACAAAGTTTTGTCTTTCTTTATATCGTGGGTTTTATATAAATTCCTTTGAAAGTAGTAAATGCTTGGAAAGATGCATTACAGCAGTGCCTTCCACCAAGATACAATGCTAAAATGCAAAAGTAGCGAAAATATCTCTAAAAAACTTCTTGTATGAGCAAGAGTCCAACAAACTGCTAATATGTTTGCTTAAAAGAATTTCCTAACCTTTGCTTGGAGTCATGTAAAAGCTGCAAAGTAATATTGGAGATCTAAAATTCGTCCTGTTCAATGCAATATTTAAGTGAAAATAATATATAGTACAAATCTGTGGTGTCCGTATACTTGTCTGCGAGAGAACGTGCAATAATTACGGGGATGTGCTCTTCTCATCTGAATGCTTCCTTTCCAAGTTATCGAAGGTTTGAATTGTACTGTAGATAAGTTTAGTATTCGACGGTATTTAAAAATTTCATGAAGTATAACTTGTATAGACCTTGCAGTTTACTGGAACAGTAGACGGTGCAAAAAGTCACTAAAAATCTCACGGTTGTTAGCGTGGAGTGTTTTATTAACAGACGATAAATAAAAGGATGAAGTTCTTCTTGTTTTCCAAGCTTTTGCCAAAAATTAAATTAAACAAACAGAAAGACAATTACAATATCGACTAGATATTTTTATCTTAACTTTTCAATTACAGATTTACAAATCAAAATTTTTAATAATTGACTAAATCGAATTATTTCAGAATAGCAACTTGCAACACATATGTTAATACTTTTTCGTCCCTTCTAGGATTTTAACATATTCTCAGTGTAGAAACTTTTTTTTACACGAAGTTTATTTTCATTGTATTTTTTTCAAGTCATCGGTGCTTTGTCAAACTTCTTAGCAAGTCAAATCATGATGAAAGTCATAGTGCGAGTCAAGGCAAGGCAACTGCCATGAATTTAAGTCAAAGTCACCAGGTTGACTCGGCTGGTGCCCAGGTGTCTGGTACATACAAACTCCGCCTCCTTCAAAAGCTGACACGAGAATTAGTTATTGAAATGCTTAGGGGCAGATAACGATCGGAACGCGCAATTACTACGCCGTTGAAGAGTCGCTTGCCTAGCATGTTACTTGCAAAATTCAATAAGAGAACAGGTGCTTACTTATCAGATTACGAAAATGAATGTACCCCAGAAAGGTCAGATCCCGTAGCTTGCACAAAAAGTAAAACACGCGTTCTATGCGAAAGAGAATGTGCTTTTTTGTGATGTTCACTATCGTGCGGTGATATTTTTTAGTAAAACGGTTTTGGGTTAAGTAAGACAACGAACACCCCACTCATTTTCACGATCAAATTTGTCAGAATAAGCATTTACAATAATTCCACAAAAGTCCTCTCAGTATGGGAGAGAGCTGTTTGTAGCTATTTGTAGGCACAAACTGAGTTTTTTCATGGAGTCTATCAACAATGCGTTGTTTTGCACTTCTTGACAAAAACAAAACTGAAAAATTCAGTAATGGAATTTTATTCACTATTTTCAGTGTAGTAATTCTGTACACTTGGTGAATTATAACTGAATTATAATTGTTTGGTACGTTTTTCCTGAGGTACTATTCTGCTTATTGAGCTGAAATAGTAATGCACTATTACAAGTCTACTGCATTACAGAAAACTGCAAGCACTAGTAAATCTCGTAAAATATCTGAAATACTCGTTACGTTTATCATTTAATGTTATTTTTTGTGAGTGTGTGGCTTTCGACCATATACTTACATATCCTTATTGATTTTATTTTATTATTGCGATACCAGCTAACGTGTACCGTAAACCGGGGTATTCCGAAAACGTGGGGCAACAAAGAAAATTCTACAGGAAAAAGTAAGCCATCTAATGCTCCTCAACTATGCAACGCAAAGCAACAAATGAAGGGCCGCTTGATTCAGCGATAATAACCTTTCGTAGCACCAAAATCAAGTTTGGGTTTTGATACACTTCCGTGCAAAAAGAAGTTGACTTACAAGAGATTTTTTTTTTGTTGCACTCGTTGAGATTTTCCGGATTTTCACTAAAGAAACACAACTAGGACTTTTGGGGCTCCATTTGTCAACAAAGATGCTTAATCGTACCAGTCTTTCTGCTGCCTAAACCAAAACACTGTTGCAACCTTTTGCCTGCTGACAAATTTGATGCTAAAATTACACAGTGAACGTGGACGCTTTTCTTACATTATGGCTGTTGCGAAGCTAGCAAACGCTACCTAGCTAGTGGCGCGCGTCGGGGTCAGGGGCGGACGAGACTTACGAAGAGAAACGCATGAAAACACAATTAAAATACCCTCCACCCCCCAAAGTTGAGAAGTCTGTGCGGATAGACAAGAATTAAGCAGGATTTGTAATCAAGTGCTAATGTGAAAAGAAATATAAGTTTTAAGAAGTAAGTACGGGAGACCGGGGCACATCGGGCAGTTTTTCACATCAGAAGACCTGGAGGGCTTAGTTTAAATCATTTGTAACTTTTTCTTAGGAGTTTGTTAGCTTGACCATTCTACTTTCTCTATAATTTTTTTCGATTGCATGAAGGTTAAGGATATATTTTATATCTTGTTTCTTCTAAAGCTGGTCAAAAGTGCCCAAGCTGCCCCAACAGCGAGTAGGTTGGGCACTACTGCGGGGTCGGTCGGATTTTTGCGTAGCTACGAACTCCATTTTAGAGTCCATGCTATGTAATTGATGTAAATATCTTGACAATTGTACTACAAATGCTATGGAACTAAACATTTAGAAAACCAAAGCTGATAAAATGAAACAAATACATATTTTTGTACCCCTATTTCATGCCTGCCAGCCTGCGTCAGTATTCCGTGAAAGGCACCTAAAAACGTGTGAACGCATTTTATTTCGTATAAACTCGCCTATATTGTTGATTTGAAGGTTAATAATACGACTAAGATTAGTATACATGTTATATCATGGTATCTAACACTGTCAAAAATTCATTTTGTCCGACCTCCCCCGTTGCCTTGGTCTAAAATAAATTAATAAAATTAAATACACAAGTAAAGATAATTATGGTAATTCTGGGTCTATTTTGTAGTTTAGTACTGCAGCTTTCCTTTAAAAGTTTTTCACGTAGCTGTGTTATAAACTGTTGGTAAAAGCTACAAATAAGTGATTTTCTCAAAGATTGGAAAACATCCCGAAAAACAAAAACAACAACAACAACAAATGTCTGAGTTTCCAAGGTAGTTTACGATTTTCATTCGAAGTTTCTGCATACTAGCGCATTCACGTTTTGAATGTTAGGTAATTTTTTCAAAATGTTTTACTCAGGGATTGAGGAGATAATTAGAATTTGTCCAACCTACATCCTAGCCAAGGTGCCCCAGTCTCCCCTACCTCTTTTTCTGACGATCTCTTTTCATTCATTTTCCTCCTAAGATAATTAAAGTACTTTCTTCCTCGAAAACCGTTAACCGTGTTCAACTGATCCACACTAACGACTCAAAGAAGGAAATTTCTCCGAAATGCTACTTTACAAATTTTGTCGAACAACTTCGTGTTCGCGTTCAAAGTTGGACTCATCGCGGGAAAAACTTTGAACACCAACTTCTGAAAATACGATACTCCCGGGCATTTTACAGTGAAACGAACGTAAGAAGCTTGGTGTCATTCTGCAGAGCAATGTACAGAATCAAAACTTTTCGTTTCACCTAAAAATTAGACAAATGTTAAAAAAACGAAATTAGAAAGCCCCCTCGAAATTACCCCATTTTACATTATTATCCTGTCGTTATGGAGACTTCTACTGTAATGGAGTTTGTATTAATAAATCCGAGTAACGAAAAAATAATTGTAAGGCGCTAGTTGTAAACTTAGTTACGAAGTAGGTGTGCTGTAAGTTAACTAGAGTAGTGCGTTTATTGTATTGGGCAAATTATTAACTGACATTGGATTAGGCGCACCGTACAAAGTTGCAACCGTTTCGCATGCGCTTTAACCTAGAAGTACAGTATAGGCGAGAAAACGAATTAAGGAGAGGCCAAATCTTCAGTTAAGCACGCCACCTTTCGTGGCGATGGTCGATATTTTTTTCCACGTGTTTGTGTGGTTGAGTATGGTCTCTGATTTGCATAAACGATAAACATGTGAACGCGCCGGAAGTCCCTCGCTGGGAAAGGATTTATGTTCAATTTTCTTATCAAATGGCAAAGAAATGCTGGTTGCTGTCTTGTTTCGGGGTTTATCTTTCCGTTAATGGCCTCTCCTTTTTCAATCCAAGCACGCGTTTTTGTACAACAAGACATGAAAACCTTCTAAAAGTGTTTGAAACTCGTCATTGTATTGACAAGAGTTCATGTTGGACAATCGTTCCCACCTTTACAAACACGTATCACAGACTCATCATCAGGACAATTCGTATGGAGATTTCTCACATGTTCAAATGGGAAAAAGCTGCCACGTCAATAAACTCCCAAAGTACAATATTCAAAGTGAAAAAAAAAAAGGCATGGAACGAATGATCATTCATTCAAATATGGGCTAGGCTTCTTGGTGCTCGGAGCAGCACAAAAGGTATTTCCACCGTAAGTTTTTTTTTTCAATTGAATAATAATAAAAAATCCCACTTAGGATTTTCATTCATTCACGCAAGAAGTTTCATTCATGGACAGTTCTTCAGTGGAAGAGAGAACGAGCGAGGATGCTTTTCATTTCTTCGTTTTGTGAAAGAAGGATAGGATAGAACCAACTTGAAGAGGATGGATAGGAAAATGATGGCACCCATGGAAGCTTTGTGATGCGCGAATGTCTCGGGAGAAAAAGACACCTGAGCTCGTCAGTTGTAATAAATCGCATGATGTCCTGACGTGCGTGGGACACCCTGCCGTTTTTCACGGTGGATAAAAGATGCTAGCTCGTCTGCTGCCCAATTTGCATACACCTGAAGCACTGAAAGAGATGGAAAACCGCCAGTTCGGCATCACTTTTTTCAACTTTGTAAACAGAGTGAGCATCCCTTCCAGCACGAATACTAGAGGAGCTTCTCCCAACCTAAGTTTTTGATTGGATACGCTAATGAACCTTCCCGTAAAAATATAAACGAAAAGCGGAAAATAGCTAATAAATGCTAATGCCGTATTAAGTAAAAATAAATTAACTTTGTTATTTTTTTACACAGTAAAACTCGCATTTATCAGAAAACGACGAACTTAGGTTCGTAAGGAAACTTCGAAAAAAAAAATCGGTTAATGAAGATCCTGCAGAAACATTGCTCGAAGAATTATCCATACTGAGTAACTGAGTAAAGTTGTCGGTGGACATTTTTCACTTTTGTTGAAATTCATTAGAAACGGACATAATGAGGCGTGTTTTATACATTTGCTGTAGTGTTTGTTTATATCACGGCTCATCACTCAAAAGTTAATCATAACTAAAGAAATCTGAAGCCGTCAGTTCGGTGACATTGGTGACGAAAACTGCATTCACCTGACGACGGAAAGGAAGCATTTTCCAGTGTCAAAGAGTACTTGAATTTACCGGTCAGAAAGGTAAAAACGAGTGAAAGCATTCATTCACCTTTGCCAACTACCAGCTTCTGGCTTCGCACGGCTGTGAAAACTCACTGCCATTGATAGCGTTTTTCTTGAATAAGTTTTCCAAACAGAGTGTAACACTGCTCGCAAAGAGAAATATCGTGACATTCTCAGTAACTATACGGAGCTTGCAGGATAGATAAGTACTTTCAGTGTCCTTCAAAGAGCGCGTGTTAGGAACCCCGTTCAATTAACGTCACAATGAAAGCTTCGGCATGGTCTTTTATTTTTGTATTAGTTATTTGCTTTCTTGTTCACGGGCATTATACATCCAATGTAAGGTTTCTGACAGATGTCATTTAGGTTATCGAGCGTTCAGTACTTATTAGTTTACTGTGCTACTTATTATTCTATGTTATGAATCGAGCTCTATAAAACGAATCTACGTCGATTAATCGCGTCCAATGAGAGTACTGTCGCTAATCTTAGTTACTTCTCTTCTTTGGCATGCATCAATTCTTAATTTTACTAACCAACGCTCTACGTTTCAATTAACTAACTGAAGTTGTAAATGTTAGTTTAATTCGCTCCATCACTGAATATGTTGTATAGTAATAATTGTGTATGGTAACAGGAGGCGAATTTTTTTAAACTGAGGAGTGAAAAGGGAACACAAATCATTAATTCTTTGGGAGTTTCTGTATTAGCATTTCCTATTGCCGAACCTCTTTTGCTATCTTTTCATTCAAAGGGTTACCGAAGTGTTCTATCAGGAAAACTCCAAACAAAAACCCCAAGAGCGAGAGAGAAAACGCTCCTCCTGAAGATCCATGTGTACTATATGGCGCTTGCCTCCAAAAGGTGCGGCTGATACATGAAAACAATCACGTTTTCAACTTGGTTAAGCCCCCCGCTTGTAAGGCAAAGGAGGCTACAGTTTTCGACAAGGTGGCGATCCAATCTTCTTCCGTTACTTTAGCTAATTTCTCATTGAATTTTTAGCTGCAAGGAGCGGAAGTTGAACCCATGGGCGGGTTGTTTATACTCCTTTTTTATTTACAGCCTGAACGTAAAGAAAATAAAAAGCAGAAATAAGAGACTCCGGCGCTTCACTAAAAAGCTTTGGCTGAAGATAACCTGCATGTCAAGTAGTCTTTTAACGCTTCAGCCACTCCTTCCTAATTTCTTTTCATACGCGCGGTTCATAAAACTTTGGCAAAAGACGAGTGCTTTTCTTTTCTGTTTCGAAAAAGAGAAAATCCATGGGTGTAAATTACCAGTACCCACCCGAAAGCCTTTCTCACTTGTCGAAAAATATTCTACAAATACACAGAATCCCTTGAATCGGACAGCATTCCACTATTTGGTGGCCGATATCAACTTGTTTAGTATTTTATCCTGTGAAGCTTAAACGGCTCACGTAATGGCAAGCAAAGGCGGCATTCTAAACGGGAGTAAAGGAAAAACAACAACGAAATAAATTTCAACAACAGTTAAGAAATATCGAAAATATACAACATTTTATAAGAGCAAGGGCGACTTGTATCAGGAATTGTACCATTTATGCCACTATAGGGAATTCGCTTACTTTTGTACAGGTGCCTCAAGCATGAAAACTTTATCTAACCTAACCTAATCAAACTAAAGTACTGTTGACGTATGGCGCATTTCTTCAGTGAAAATAGATACACACTCAACAGACTAATCCCGAAAAATAAACAACAACCGGGTTACATTATGCCATGGTATACTCGGCTCTATTTATGATGCAATTTGTATAAATTTTTTCCCCTTCCTAGCACTGGTTCGTTCTGTCATAAAATGTTACTGGATGATCTTTACTTTACTTGTATTAAAGCTATTGGGTAGAATCATTCCACCTTAGAAGTCTCTGGGGACGAAAAGAGTGTAACAGGGGGTATGTTAAAGCTGCACTAGAACTTAAAAACAGTAAACGGTAGTTGTGAGCAAAAAAGTCTAAGTTATACCTCACCAATGGTGAAATAAGTTCTATACACTCAATCAAAGCCATAATATACCTGCGACGAACGTCATCAAGTCATTCATCTTGTTCAACCAAACGAAATGAATTCACTAAGCGTGTTCCAGGCTTTGTGTACGTAACCAAAATCCAAGAAAGACAATTAGCTCCGGAAATTCAAACAGGAAAAAGATGTTGTTCTCCCCACATTTGTTTAGAAAAGTAGTAAAAGGAAGTGAAAACATTTGTCTATGAGCAGAGACAGAAAAGAGAGCCCGAGAGCCATCCATCTTCCACCCATACACAACCTATCAAATAGCTTTGTGTGTAGAGTCAAGGTTAAGCCAGCAAAAACTCTACAAACCCCGGAATTAGGTTTCGCCTACTCACAGCACCACACGTACGCGCACGTAAAGAATGATAACATGGACTGAGGGAGGAAATAGCGTAATTTAAACGTCGGTGTTCTTAGATACACCAAAATAAAAATAAAAACAAGGCATGAATATATTACACACCTTTTTTGCCCCCAACTTTACCCGGTGGTTAGCATATTTAGCCATGCAAATCTTCCACGTACCGGTGTAGCAATGACATTACCATGAGAAGGAACTCATTTACTGGGCTGGTTGGTTCACTTTTTTTTAACTTTCTGTTTTTCCAACCCATGGAACGATTTGGATTGTGCGAGGTGAAACGCGATCTACAAGAAACAGTCAAAGAAAGAAAATATTTACCTTTTGGACATGGGCATCAGTATCGCTCTGGAGATCCTGTAACCTTTTTAAGTAATCTTCTTGTCGAAACATTTGACGTAAAGGTGAGCTTCCCCGTCGAGCCATGTACCCGAGTAAAGTGCAACAGCGCGCACGGACTCCGGCTTGCCGGTGGTTTAACAGTCGCATCAGGTCTACGCGTTGATTCCGTTTTCCACCTGTTGAAAGTGTTACGTCAGCGTTCGTTCTTAGAACAGGATACTGAGCGCTGATGGTGTGAGAAACACATCCAGTAGCACTCTAATTTTTACAAATGATACGGAGAGAGGGGAGTTGCTTTCAACGAGAAGATGATCTCACCGGACAGGAAAATCCTGGCATTTTAAACAAGCTCCGGCACTGCGCGTAGATAGATAACAGCAAAGAACGAATTGAAATTTCGGGCAGGTTAGATTGCAACCGAATAGTTTTCCTTTGAGGTCAGCTACAAAATTAAACTTGTGAAAATCTTTACTAATCGGACGTTGGAAAATTAAAACACGTTGAGATGTTTGCGTGACTATAGAATTCACAGTTGCCAGCAATTAATGCCCCCCATCATTGTGTAGTATTACGGTAAGAATTGCGTTAGTGCAGCTACTGCGTCTTGAATGGAACACTGCTTCCTTAACAGTGGTTCGCATTTCCACGAAGTAGACCGTGGTGCGACGCGAACATTAATTGTTCCTCAAATAACTTACATTTTGATGCGACAAACTTTTACCACAAAGAATTTCTTATTGCAGTAATGTAGCAATTCACAATTACTGTATAGTGAAAATCATGTTTTATCCTACTGTGAACAAAAACTCAAGATTAGACTACATCTTGTTGTATATTCTTCTAATAATTTGTGATAAAAAGCATAATTTATTGTTTCTGCAACTTTCTGCTGACACACTAAAGATGCTTTTGTAAGTTTTCTTATATATTTGCAGCCGTAGTTCAAATTTGAAATATGTGAGGATTAATAACAAAGTATTTCATTGTAATGAAACGACTTTTTTACTCGTACCCATTTTGACACAATTATCGAAAGCGTGTCGTGGAGACAATATCATTCTCTTAGTCGATAGAAGTCTTAAAATGGTCGAATCCCTACGTTTTCACAATGTCTTCACGAAACCAATCAAGTATTTAACTTAATTACAATTATAATGAACTTAATTGCTATTAAATTAGTTGTTTCTCATTTCTTTTAATCGTCACAGCACTGTTGAAAAGAACCACACGGGTTAACCTGTGTTTCTTCGTAAGAAAATTAAAGATATATCGATTCTTATCCTTGTGGAATGACAATATACGCTTTGCTAGTTTACAATATTAGAATATGTATATAATACTCTATGATTTTATTTCCAAATGTATGCTTATACAAATTATTTTTATTACAGGATATATTTTAATTATCTTTAACGGAAAATGCTCTCTTTCTACTCACATAATTCGGAGCACGCAATTAGAATGTAATATACGCACCACGCCAAACTACATGAGCGTTAACTTCTGGAAAAAAAAGAAAATTAAAATATTGAGTTTTTATTGTTCTTGCTACGCTCCTGACGTTACTCAAAAGATTAAATGTAAATTACTCACACTATCGTCATAAAGTTTCGGAAATCATCTATTAGTGTACGACACTGAATACGCTAATTTATGGAAGTGCGTAAGCGTAGGTATTAAACGGGAGGAGACACACCTAATTGTCATTCTACACCACAGTAGCGATAGTAGTGTCCCGTTCTCCTTTCTCTACTAATGGGACATTTGTTGCTACCTGTAGTAAAGTACTCACAGAAAATTTCAGCTTTACCTTCGAGAATTCGAGAAAACACTCAAATCAATTGTTCGAGTGCAGTCTTCTATAGCTGTACTGCTTTTTTTTTAGAATAAACTCAGAATTACAGTAAGCTCGCTACAATATTCATATCACTCTTGAAAAACTTTCTCGAAAGTTTCCAATTTTTTCTCGCTGTCAACCTTCGCAACGTTTGATCTTTTGTACGATCCCTTAAACCGACGCAAGGATATAGAAAGACTGCTGAAAGCTTCCTCCTTTTCAACCATTTCATTTCAAAATTCTCAATATTCTCAATCAACGGTAGCTAAAAGCTAAAATGAAGTTAGAACCTAAAATGGGCTTTTAACTTATCCGAAATGCTCCCAATGTCACACAAAACCATTTCTTCTGCCTTTCCTTTGTTCATACAGTCGCCTGTGTAAAGTACTTATGCATCGCACAATAGTCCCATCCGATTTTATCTTCCCTAATCCTCCGTATACTTTTCCACAATTCATCCCTTTCAACTTGGCCTATTTTTAAATGCAAAAACTCATTTCCCTTTCCAAACAAGAACTCAGAACCCTTTCTTGTTTCGTGATGGCAATCCGCTCCAGCTTTACTTGTCTCAACGGCAAAACTTATTTTCTCTTTTGTTCCTTTCGCGGTTGCTATCTCAAGACCGCCATGTCTATTCCTCCACGAGATAAATAAATAAAAGTACCAAATAAATATAAAAAAGAACAAACCTCCAGGCAGAAGAACTTCTTGGACTACTGCTCCGTTATCCGGGCACGATCGTAGCACATGGGCGAGTAAGGCCAAAATATCCATGACAAGTCTCACTTTACGTCGATCCTGGGCCAGTAGCCTGGACAATAATGGTCCAGCGCCAAGTACACACAAGGCATCGCAAAATTGCAACAAAAAATCCGCCCGTTCGGCATGAACCAAACGAGTCAACAATGCCAACAGCATATCCAACGCTTGTAATTCATCAGCCGTTAGTTCAGGCAAACTTTGGCCGCCATTGTTCTCCGAGTCGCCATTATCACTCGATTTCTCACTCGAAGTATCATCCTTATCCTCTCTGTTTTCATCCGCTTCATTCTCTTCCTTTGTTTCTGCGCCATATCGTTGCTCTGCGGTGGCAGCACTTTCGCCCCGACGCCGGGCCAGCAGTTTGCTCGCGTAAAGCAAATTTGGTACGACTTTGTTGTCAAGGTAAACTTGGTAAATGGCTTCCAGGCTATCTGGGGAAGAGACGTCACTAAAAGGAACGGATAACAGTACGGCAATGCGTTCAACAACGGCTGGAGCCGCTTGAGGGTTGCGCAACGGGCTTACTAAAACAGCTACTAGGTTGCGTAGCTCCAACAAGGTCGGAGAGCCCTCTACAGCGTCCTCTAAGGTGGAATCAAGAAACTCGAGCCACTCGTCGTTTTCTAGTGGACGGGAATCGGAAGTAAGGCCGTAAAGGGGATATTGTTGGGGGCTGGGAATGGCTGCTACGGCTGAGGGAGGGGCTAAGAATTTGGTAGGGGGAGGAGTCTTGTCTTTTGAGTCGAGGTGGAATTGACTGACGTCGACTCCAGTGATGGTCATGTCAAGTTCAGGAAGTAGGGGAGCTTCGGTTTTCGCAGCAGAGGCGTAATGTAAGGGACCTTGTAAGCTTGCGGCAGTTGGAAACTGTAAGGGCCAACCAGTGGGCGTGTCTGCGTTGAGGGTCTGGACCTGACCGTGATAGCGGGGCGCAGTTTGAGTAGGGGCGCTGTTACGACGTCGTTCGTATTCTTCTAGTTTCTGTGCTGCTCGAGCAAACAGCCTAAGTGACAAAAAAAGTTATCGTTTTGGTAATCTGTGATTAATTTTTTAATTATCTTACTATTGTTTTCAAGAATAATAAAAAGTGTGCAGTGAACTTACAATAAGAAATGATGACTTGAAATCAGAAAAAGATAAAAAGCGTTAAGCTACTGGCAATTTCGTGCTTGAGTACTGTTGCTCCAATGATAAAACAATTTACATCGAAAACAATAATCTAGAATGATCAACGCGGAACAGTTGCGAATTTTCCACGAACACAGGTTTTAGCCCTTTGTTCGCGTGGTGCAAAAACAATTCGTTCTATTTCGTGATGGCCGATATTATATTTATACATGCTCTTCTGGTGCTAATACGAGCTAAATTCAGTACATACCATGCATTTGCAGTTTCATAAAGAAACGGGAATAGAATTGGATCCTTGCTTATTCGATGCTGCTTCTTTTCCCACATTGCAAACATACAGTGTAAGATGCTTTAATAAAAAATTTAAAGTAGACTGCTAAGTGACAAATAGGTCGATAAGGTACATTAGAAAAAAGGCGTGAACCAGAGTAAAATTGGTCTAATGTGAGACTTAGTACTGCCCAAACCGCGTAGCTTTCAGGACAAGGAGGTACCGCTGTTACATTATAAATGGACAATTATATTCACATATTATAACTAATAAATGCTTTCACACATTATACCTAGGTTGCGCAGGCAATCGTTGAGCTATTTCTTGTCGCTGCAACTCTTTGGCTAATTCTTCAGAGGCTGTTAGCATTCGTGTTAATGCTGGTACGGCCATGGACTTGTCTAAGAAGCAAACACATCGACGTAATTAAGGAATTGATGAATGGTTTCTTTTTACCTGTTTGGGGCAGTACGAGCACGTTCCCGGCCACAAAAGGATGTTCTAGCAGCGCTGGCCATGTGAGGCGTTTGCGGCTGTCTTTTTCGAGTAAACCCTACCGAATTCAATTAAACGTTTGATATTTCATACTAACAAAGACAAACAAGTGATAAGACGAAGGTATTTATACTTGTAATAAACTCAAACAATCAGCAGTAATATTCGTCGGCCAATGGATGGCATCGTAACGGATTTTGCGAATGAGTTGGAGCAAAGAGGTGGTACAAAATGGAGGAATTCCCATCAACAGTTCATACAAGATGCAACCAAGTGACCTGAAAGATTAGGAAACATTTCTTATGTCAACGTACGTACGTGACCGTGCGCATCCGTACAAAAGTATTTAAAAAGGCGTGGGGTATTTTATGTATGTGAAGGAACAATAAGAAAAAAGATCTTTACCAAAGGTCTGCGTTATGATCATAAGGTTTTTCTTCGATAATTTCAGGTGCCATGTAAAGGGGCGTCCCTTTCACTGAAGTTAAAACGTAAGTGTTGAGATCCATGGCGCGAGCAAAACCAAAATCACATAATTTCACAGTTCCCTTTTTGGTCACCAAAATATTTTGGGGTTTTATGTCACGATGAAGAATACGATGAGCGTGTAAATAATACAAGGCTGAGATTAATTGGCACGCGATTTCTTGCACTTTCTTTTCGGACAGTGTTCGGCCTTTGTCTAGCAGATCAAGTAGTTCTCCATCGGCAAACTCCGTAACAGCGACAACCTGAAATTAAAGGTAACAATGAAATCAATGATATAGTTGAATTACTCAATAGTGTGTAAATTAAATAAGCGGGCATTTCCATTGCATTATACAACTAAACGATATAAAGTTAAATTAGATACATGCGTACCATTTATATTGTCTGTGTACTAATTTGAATAAGTCTGTGCTTTGTTTAACGTTAATATCCTCAACCTTTTTCAGAAATGTCCACAGCTTGTTGAACGGATACATTTTGTTTCTGAAACGAGTCGTACTGTTATATTCCTGTCTTAAATAAAAAAAGTGGTCAAAACAATATTTTAAACCTGACTCACAATACAGCTTAACTTTAACTTTAGCTTGAACTAATATGGTTAATGATAACAAAAACTACCACAACAAACGAGTTACACAAAATGTGTCAGTGAACGAGGATAATATTATCTTGTTTAAAAATAAACATTTAACAACTGTAAACGAAAGTAGTTTCTGCATTTACTTCTTTGCTGGTTTCGAAAGCTCCTAACATGCTTATGATATTTGGATGCCGGAGATTTTTCTGAATCTCACATTCTTGCCGCAAACTTCGCCATTCCCTCTCAGGTCTTCCAATCTAGGAGATATTATCAGTTTATAACAAAGCACTTTAAAGCATAATACAAAACAGAGTTTCAGATTTATATTTACTTTCGGAATAAACTTGAGAGCGACAACATTCCGCGTCTTTTTGTACCGCGCCTTGTAAACGCGCCCAAACGAGCCTTCTCCTACCATTTCAAGCACTTCGTAATCCTCCATCGTATTTACGATCCCCACTTTGGAACAAATTCACAGTAAAGTGCACTAAAAAAAATGTTTGTTTGGGGTCCAAATCAAAAACTGAACTTGAAAACAAGACGTTGCCAGTTGCTTTTCTTCTCTTCACACTGGCTTCAGGCGCTTTGAGAGGAATCGTAAAAGAGAGGAAAAGTTCATGGGGACCTTGAGGATACAGAAAGTGAGCAAAGGAAACAGACGAAGAAGAGTTGGTGAATGAAGTAAGCGGGGAAAGGTAGAAGGGATTAGGGGCGGAGTGGCTCACCACTGCGGGTGAGAAAACTTTTGCAGCCGGTGCCACTTTCGAAAAATTAAGAGAAAATTTGTAAACTCCATTAATGGAATAAAGGGGAAACGGTGCAGTTCAAATGTTTTTCTTATTTTTATTTTTCATTTCGTGTGAAGATAAACCTATAGCATGAAATACAGTCAGGAGATATGGTGCGTATTCAGGCTATTAAACTTGATACTGACAATATCAAGAGAATAAACATTAAAGCTAAGGGATCGTGAAAACCAGAGTCTCTACCGAGTGTCCAAAATTTTCAGGGGGAAGGCTTCAGTTTTGGGATTTGGAACCTGCACCGTTTTTCTTTAATTCGTCTTTCGCGAAAATACAACTGAGTTTTGCCTGAGCTTAGGAAAAAAACACCAAATGAAATTATTTGTTTCTTTTTTTTTCATGGTAAACAACCGAGTTGACTTAAATTTTTAACACTTCAAATATATAATGAATTCAACTGAATTTAAAAAGTATTTTGGTTTTGATTTGACATATTTTTTAATGATGTCCACAGGGGCGTCACGCGAGAAACCAAAAATTTTGCTTCCAGAAAATTACAAAGAATAATATATTCGTAAACGAAACAGCTCAAATTCCATAAGGCATAAAAGAAGTTAAATAAGATTCATTACTTAATTAAACACAAAATGGAAGAGTAAAAAATTATTGGTACCAAAGGCCAATTTTGATTGTAAAAAAAAAAAGATTTTATCGCATCTTCAAATTTCAAAATAAGTTCGTGCAATGAGTATTTTCAGAATTTTTGCCTTGTGTCGTCAGTGACCTATATAGTTACGTGAAGTGCAGTGTCAAGTAGTTATGGATTTTAATATCAGAAATAGAATCCCGCGCGTGGCCTACAACCCAGCTATATTGCTTTAGTTATATGAACCCTTGCCGAACTCATGGAAAATTATGGGCTTATTAACCTAGTCAAATGTGCTCGACCGGCTCCAAAATTTTTACAGACTTTTTAATACCTTTCCCATCTGAATTACGGGCCAAAGTAGAAAAATATAAAGAGGTTGTGGCGAACGCATAGGTTTGACAGTGGTGGGTGAAAGAGCGTGTTGGATGACCAAGTTGGTTATCTCTAACATAATTAACTCCGGTAAGGAGGCTGTTTTAGTTCTTAATTTTTTGACATGGCCAGTGCGGAAGTAAAGAAAAGGGCGGACAAATAAACGAGATGTATAGAACATAAAACTATACAGTGCCCAAGACCTCCATAGCACCCATCACGTTTAGCCTCTTATGACAAATTACGTCGGAACATTTTTAGTTTTGTGATTATTATTCAAAAAAAAAAAAAATAAATAAGAAAGCTCTTGACAAGTACATTTTAAGTATGAGTTATCCACACATCTTCAGGAATTTGTTGGAATAATGTTTACTCAGACATCTTCAGAAACTAAAATTAATACTTCGTTAAGAATCATAACTTAAAAAACGCACTTCAAAATCAGCGGTCTATATCTTGGCTCGACGAAAATGGTTTACCGGCCGTTGTCTACCTTAGCTTTCTTGTATGGAAAACCTGTAAGTTTTTGCTCCTTTCACTACATTTTCTCTTTGCAAATCTCTACTCCATTGGTCACTGTAAATATATATTGTAAAGCTGAAATCAATACAATATAAATTTAATTTTTAGATAGATCGGAAGGAAGTAATGAAATAAATGAAAATATCTCAGTTGCTTTCCCAGAAAGGTAACTCTGGTTTTCGAATACAAATATTGTAACGAAAGAATGTGTTTAGGTTTGCTTAAATTTATCCGAAGCCCATTGTGGAGAATTTGGTAAGAGGAGAGGACAAAGGACCCTGCGTTGTGATTAGGATAGGCTTAAGGGTAGGATGGGTTGGTTTCTTGTGGTAGAGATGTACGAGGGGTATCTTAAGACTCAGAGGTATGTGAGATTACTACTAGGAGTCGACGAAAATACCACTCTGAGTCTAGAAGAATACTAGTCTATTACTACGAGAATACTACCACTTCTTCTAGAATACTACTCTATTTTACAATAGGAATGACGAGCTTATATACACAAGTGAAAGGACACTATACGGGATAGAAAATTAGTGACGTTAGGAGAAATCAACTACAATAAGCGGAGAAAGCATACAACTTTCAGAGTGAAGGGCAATACAAAGGGGAAGGATTAGAAAATAAGAAAATAGATACATCTCAACAATACACAACAAGGAATTTCACACACCCATCATCCGGGGCCCCTTGCATGTGAGACTCGTATGCTGGGAGTAAGATTACTGGCGTCCGCCGAGTCAGCATGGCTAGGCACGTAGACTTGGCGGGGCCCGCACTCTGCTTTAAGTTAGTTGCGTTGATGATGAGCAGTTGAGTAGTGGTAGTAGTGGTAGAGTGTGTTGCGGCTGTAAGGTAGTGACCCGAGTTGTGTTATTCGCGAAGGCCCGGCACAGGGCAGAGCTATCCCCTTTCAATAGTAGAACACGAATACATGCGTAAAACCCCAAGCAGACCGTTCCTTTAAGGACCCGACGTGCTAAAATCGTACCTACGACGAAAGAGCGCGTCACAATTGGTGCATCGAACGGGAACGGTCAGGTAAGACTTGGGGAATCGAGAACATTAAAAAAAAAGACGGGGGGGTAAGCTTTTTAGAACGGTCAGGGCTTAGTTGTGATTTCCAATGAGCCAACCCCTGTTGCGAAAGTAAGTTCGGTCATCTGCCCCGTCACCACCCGAAGTGCAGCACACAGACCTCTAGAGGAAAACCAGTCTCCTTCGCCCGAAAGCAGTCCTTCCACCGCTTACAAAACAGTGGCCATGCCAAGTCAGCAATCTCAGCGCGAGCGCATTCGGCGGGCTAAGGAGCCCAAAACTTTCGAAGGCAAAGCAGGCGACGATCCCCTACGACGGTTAAGGGACTCCGAAGCCGTCGCCAATTACAACACCTGGTCCGAGAAGGACAAACTGGCCTTCGTAGATGTCTACCTCACTGGACCTTCGCGGTCATGGTTCGACCGAACGTACCACCACGGTACCCACCCAGCGGGCTCGTGGGCAGACTGTACCAACAGTTTCAAGCAGAGGTTTTTGGGGCAAAATTACCGTCGTTATCTCAAGAAGAAGCTGTTGAACAGGTACCAATACCTGGAGGAGACCCCCGAGGAATACTACCACGACGTATTAGACCTCTGCGACCAAATCGATCGAGACATGGCTGAGGAAGATCGGCTGGTGCACCTGCTGCACGGCCTGCGACCATCATTCCTGGAGCAGATCCGAGTTACCCGCCTAATGACGTGCGAACAGTTCCTCGAGGAGGTGACCAGTGTCGTAGAAGGGCAAGATCGTGCGCGAAAATCTAAGTGGGCTCGAAACGTCTTCCCTAGCAGCCGAAAAGCGGAGTCGGAAGATGAAGAAGAGGCCCTAATCGTACCTTCGCAGCACAAAAGCCCCGCAGTACCGAAACAAGTCAGAGCAGCCGTCGCCGCTGTGACCACACCGACGTCAGATATCGAGACCATCGCCACAGCCATCGCGGAGAAGTTCGGAGAAGTGTTGTCGAAGCAGCTGGCTGGCGTTCTGGGAGGAGAACCGAGGATTCGTACACCGCCCACACGAGGTAAGGTTGGCCATCCTTTCAATTACTCCCGTACGCATGAGGGAGAACCGCTCTGCTTTGCATGTGGTAGGAGGGGGCACATAGCCCGTAGGTGCTCAAATGGGCGAACGAACGAACAAGCTGGCCCTGGCCACGCCGTAGACGGTGCTAATTCATTCGGGCGCTCAGGGGGAAGCGAGGGACCAAGAGGCTTTAGCCATCGAGGCAACGCTAGAGAAAACCTAAGAGTACAGTACCTTCCCGAGGGCGGGACGGGACATTCAAGTAATTGACAGAGTACCAGCGAGTATGGGGAGGGTAGCTTGTGGGCCGTTACCATCCCCGTACCTTGCTATAGTTGCCCCAACCTAGTCACGGAAAACACCCTCTGTAACGGGATACCGGCGCTAGGTCTCATCGATACAGGTGCTTTCGTAAGTGCTGTATCCCGAGGTTGGGTGCAAAAGCATCGAGTGCCATGTGTACCATGGCAAGGGCCAACCATGATCGTCGCAAATGGCCAAGTCGCCGAGATTTTCGGCGGGGCCGAGGTCACAGTTGTCCTTCACGGAAGCAAGTTAACTACTACAGCGGTTATCCTAGGTAACGACATAGGTTTTGCCGACGTTATCATTGGCAACGACCTCCTTAAACAACTAGGCCGAGTGACGATAGAGCACGGCGAGGCTGGCCATCGCACCGTCGGTGCCCTCTCTTACGCTGCATGCTCCCGCACTAAATCTCACATTAACTAGTCCCCTGGCCAACCTCACCAAACCCCGAGTTCCCCAGTTGGAGATATTCGATGAAATGATCGCCGAAGCGATTTGTGGCGTAAGCGAGTCATGGACGTCAACTTGGAAGCACTTCCACCAGGTGATCAAGACTGGTCAGCGCTTCGAGGACGACCCGTTGGAAGACACCCATGCTCCTATTGTTAGATTGATTATTGTGTTTAGTTGCGTTATGTCGCTGATGTTCTTGTGCTTTCCTATTAGTGTAATGGCATTGTGGTACATGATTGTGAAGCCCCAGGGAGTATTACGAAAACGCCTCGACCATCTAGAAACCAGACTCAAGGCGCATGAAAACTGTGTAATTGTACCCGATCCCTTGTAAGTGGCTCCCAGATTGATCCATGTGACCCCCCATTTTGTGAGTTGCCTTTGTTTGAAATGCTTTCCTCCTGTTTATCCAGCTAGTAGTGTAATAGGTGATCCATTTATGTAGTGTTATGAGTAGGCTTCACCGAGGGCGGCTGAACCTAAAGGGGGGGGGGGGGGCAATGTAACGAAAGAATGTGCTAAGGTTTGCTTAAATTTATATGACGCGGCCATCCGAAGCCCATCACCCGGGGCCCCTTGCATGTGAGACTCGGATGCTGGGAGTAGGATGACTGGCGTCCGCCGAGTCAGCATGGCTAGCACGTAGACCAAGTTGACTTGGCGGGCCCGCACTCTGCTTTAAGTTAGTTCCGTTGATGATGAGCAGTTGAGTAGTGGTAGTAGTGGTAGAGTGTGTTGCGGCGGTAAGGTAGTGACCCGAGTTGTGATATTCCCGAAGGCCTGGCACAGGGCAGAGCTATCCCCCTTCAATATTAGAACACGAATACATGCGTAAAACTCCAAGCAGACCGTTCCTTCAATGACCCGACGTGCTAAAATCGTACCTACGACGAAAGAGCGCGTCACAATATTACAGCCTGTTGTCATTTAGCATGCTTACGACGTAATTATTGTAACGCAAAAAATGTGCTCAGGGTTGATAGAGGTAGTGTGGTAGGGTGACGTTCAGTATACGTCTTGGGCACTGTCACTCCCAAAGCTCCTTGGATGCCTTCCTCGAAGCGTCGTCTCTGGAGACTCGAGGTGGAACGCAAGGTGACTGCGAGAGAGTGACAGGTCAAGGTTAAGGTAAGTACATAAAAGGTGAAGGTGAAAGTTGGAGAGTTAGTGGGGAGTTGGCGTTAGAAGAGGAAAGTGGAAGGATTGAGTTAGTCAGAGTCGAAGGAGTGAGTGAGAGTAAGTCGAGGAGAGACAAACGGGGTGAAGAGAGAGTAGAACAGTTGTTGCGTCGTTAATGGGTTGCGTTGTTAATGTGTTGCGTTGTTGAAGTGTTGCGATGGTAGTAACAAACGTGTTGTAAGCTTAAGTTAACCCCACTGAATACATCTATATCCCACAAGCGGACCGTTTCTTAAAGGACCCGACGTGCGAAAATCGTCCTCCCGACGAAAGTGTACGTCACATTATGATGCAGCTTCTGTTTTTTTTTTACACTCCCGTGAACTGCCTGTTGTTGACAAGTGATATGAATTCTCACATTTAAAAATTGTCTTTTGTGTATCTATTACTTTGGCAGGCTTTCGCTTATTGACGGACTTGGGAGTAGATGTCTTGGAGTGTTGTTTCGGATCTCCTATAGGAAGCTGTGTATACCGATTGTTATGTATAATTGATTATTGTATGACTGATTGATGTAAAATTGATTGTTATATATACTGATTCGATCATAACATAATTTCTTTACTCTAAATTTACTTCCCATTTAGGAACCTTTCTTAATCTATTTCTTTCAAGGTTTCATAAATAAAGTCGTGTAAATGGTGGCGCTAATGAAGACTTGCTGCTTTTGTATTTCTCCTCGAAAAGGAACCATAACGATAGCTGCGGTCTACATCGTAAACTTTTCCTAAAGCAATGAGCAAAATACTAATTTTCTTGTTCACAGTAGAACCTAAGCTTGTTACTTTTTTTTTTGTTACTGACTTGAATCATTACTCTGTGACCGTGCCGGAGCGGCACCTACATGCACTTGTGGTGTTTTTCGTCGCTTCCTCTATTTACTTCACTCTCCATACAGTACTCCTCATCGGAACAATCAAGGTACTACATCAAATTTTAGAAAGAAGAACTATGTTTTAGTTTCATGGACATTAGAGCATGACCGTGGATATGTTGCTGTGAAATGTCGTCGACTTTCTTCGCGAAATTTTCGTATTATTTATTTTTATTATTAACCCCATTTACATCGAAGTACTTTCACTGGCGGCCTACATTGTAGGCGGAATAACTGAACTATTTAAGATTTCACTGAACTTCTCGACAACCTTAAACAATGCTTACGATCTTTCTTTGGAGTTCTTTCTTCCTACTTCTGGTTATGCATAGTTTGGGCACGACAACGTGCAATTGAAGAATCACGCGGCGAGATTTATGGATATTTCAAAGCTTCGATGTGATGAACTACTGTTTTAATCTGTGCACGAAAACCAACATTAGTGTCAACAGGATGAGACAAGATATTTCAACTATTTGAAAAGGACTACACAAAGCTCCTGCTGTTTGTTATTTTGACTTTCAGTGTTCTTATTTTGGGTTAATACACAAGCAACCAACTCACCAACTTAACGCGGGCTAGATAATGTATTGTGACTCACTGTTTCGTCGTGGGTACGATTTTAGCACGTCGGGTCCTCAAGGAAACGGTCTGCTTGCGGGATACGCGTGTATTGGATGGGGGTACAGGGGATAACTCTGCCCTGTGCCGGGCCCTTACAGATTACAACACGTTGGTCACTGCCTTACCATCGCAACACACTACCACCGTTACCACTACTCATTATCCACGCAACTCACCCCCAACGCAACTACTGTTCCACTCTTCGGCTCTACTCACCTGCTACTCTCTCTGTTCAACTCCTTCGTCTTTCCTTTTCTAACTCCAACTAACTGAGTTGCCTCTCCCCTTGACCTTTTATCTACTTACCTTAGCGTTGACCTGTCACCCTCCCGCAGTCACCTTGCATTCCACCTCGAGTCCCCAGAGACGACGTTTCGAGGAAGGCATCCAAGGAGCGCCACACACCTTAACACACTACCTCTAGCAACCCTAAGCACATTCTTGCGTTTCAGTATTTTAACCGTTCGGAAGCAGATCTATAAGAGTATTCCCTCTCTCATTAAACTTAAAAAAAGAATATTGAATTCGTGGGGATATGAATAAAAAATGCTCAAATATTAAAAGGAACGATAATCGTAAATGAAAGGAGAAAGACAAATTTTTGGCATCCCGCAAGCATGCCCAAAGTTTTACTTCCGTATTTCCCTTTTGTTTGTGAAGCTGAACTGTGATGTCTTCTCCTGCCTCCTTCCTGTTACACTAGGGATATTTTTTATTATTTTTATTAAAAGAATCATGCAAGATCCTTGGATATACTTCTCATCTGTGTGGGCCACTTTTTCGAATTATCAGCAGAAAATCGCGTAAGCTGTGGCGCTGATGATGCTTTACTCTCCATGCGTTTCTCCACGGAAAGAACTCATATTCATCGTTGCGCTTCGCGTCGTAAATTTTCGAAGTTCAAGAGAAAGATAAAAATCATGGCATTTTCTTGCATGACGTACAACGTAATAGTTGTAATTTTGATACAGATGGGAGACTTTCTCCGTATTACAACGATGATGGAGTAAATTCGAAGTGCGTTTGTGGCGGGTATTAATTCTTCGTGTATTTGCATCATGCTATTCATCATTGGAGTAGTCAGACAATTGAAATTATTATTATCCAGTACGATATAACAGTTTAATTGACATTAGTTAATTAACCTGAACTTGTTTAGCTTAATCTAAGAGTGCTTTCAGACAATCGATACCGCACGTATTTTTGTCTCCGGCAGTCCGGCCTTATGTTGGGGTGTATCGTCGATTTCATTAATCGGATATGCGTCGTTATCAGATACATCAACATTGAAAAAAAATATTTACTAGTAGCAAATCGAAGCCTAGTGATGCCTCATACAACGAACCAATCCGTTCCCGGAGAGAGGGTCACTGTTAAAAGCGTTCTTCTAAAGAGACGCTACCTCCCATAAGATTATATGGACATCGCTTTAATATGTTCCAAAACCCATTTTAGTATTAAAAAATGGCACGAATAGTGAAAAAAACTGAAAAATACTTCCTAAAAATGTACATTCACTGAAATGGAGTTTGTCATCAAACATCTAAATTATTTTAGTCTAAGATTATCTCAAATCGGAGCGTTGCAGATCATGCGCAATACAAGGGAGAGATCTGTCTCCTGTCTTACATATCTGCCTTCGTAGATGACTTCCCTTTTTTGGAATGCATTGCCTAATCCATTTAGTTTCGTTTTATTCTAACTGATCTAATATAAAACAAATTATGTTTATTTCTTCCACAATCAAAAACGTCAAAAATACAGGATATTTTGCAGAAATCACCATTTAAAATTTATAATTGGATTTTCTAGTCGCTTCAGAATAATTCTTTGCGTTATTAAACAGTCTGTAATCGTCAAAAGAGCAGGGAAGCTTCTTTAGATTTACTCTAAATCTACGGCATTCAAATGAACCATGAAAACTTTTTTCGTTTGGTTTCGAGGCGGTCAATGTAGCTGTTACGACACATTGCCGTTTCGGCTTTCTTTTTAGTTCTTCATGCTTGCCCGTCTTTCCCTCTGTTAAATTGTTTCTAAAATCTTTGTTTTTGGTAATAAAATTAACAACTGCGCTTTGAATAAAAAAAAAAAAACTGTTCCTGAAACCTGAAATCTCACCTAATACAACTGGTTATGTTTTCCAGTCGCAGTTTGGCTAGGTGAAACGTTTCTTTCAGAGCCAAAGACAGCGCTCCATGACTAGATTTTCTATCGTTTCACCTTCCTCTTCACAGAATCTGCACAAAGAATTATTCCTCAACTCGAATCTGTACAACCACGGTCCAGTCTTGTCCTTCCCGCATCTGAGGCGTAATACTGTAATAGCATCTCTTTTTCGTTATGTTTCTCCATTTGTTAGATTCAAGATTCTCCGTTTTCAATATAATGTTCTTTGACGTATTTCACTTGATCTCGTATAAAAACTCTTTTTCGCTGCCTTTTCTAATGAGTATTTCTATTTCGTGTCTTGTCACAAAAATTCCTTTTCACATAGCTGAAGATTCTCCCTTTTTTTCGCAGATTTATCCGCTGCTTGATTCCCCGGAATACCTACACGCGCAGGAATCCGTTACGAATGAATTGCTGAACCACGAAAACATTGTTATCATAAGCGAAAAGTAAAAATCCTAAAGAGTCAACTGGGTTTGCCAGGATTTACCGTTTCGAAATGAAGTCAAACGACGTATAGATCAAGACAGGAGTAAAAAACAAAAGCTGACGCAGAAGTAATGACAAATGAGCCAATCAACAGGTATTCCGCCTAGCAATGTAGTTGCAATGTGTGTTCAACAAAGAAAAAGTAAACATGCCAATTTGCGCTTACTTCGTCTAAATATTACACTTTCAGATGGTCGAAGTCGTGGAAGCGACCTATTATCGTCTTCAGCGGTCCAGCTGCTTACTTACCTTTCCAGAGGCTAATGTTAGAAAAATTTTGTTGTGCTTATACGGGCAAGTACAGGACCCAGTCTACAAGCGCTTTTCCCCAAGCATTTTTGTTTTATTTTAACAATAGAGTAGGCGGATACTTCGAACACATATCAGTCCTTACTAGGAACTTTCGAATTCTTATTCCATTTCTTTTGTGATTTATTTTCCGAATTTCTTGTCATCCCAACTTACCGGAACAAGTTCTTTTCTGTCTCATTAACGGTGCATATAAAAGCAAGGGGAAATATGGCTGCTTGACCTTCAGGAGGTTGGGGGTGTGGTGAAAAATTTTAAAAAGAAAGAAAGAAAAAGAAACTTGGAGAAACTAGTCAAACATTATTGTCTTCGTCGCACTTTTTCTGTAAAAATATCCCTTTTTAAAAATGTGGGGGCAGTGTTGCTGGCAATGAAAACAAGCTCAGTTAATTAGACTTTTTCGTTCATTTCGATGGCCCTTTTTCGTTGTTAACAACAGGTCGAGCAGCATAAGCCAAAGCGTAGTTATTGTTGCATCCTTCGCAAGTACCAGGAGGTCCCGGCTGACCTCTGTGTCCGGGAAGACCTAGTTTCGTGAGGGAAAAATATTCGTTTTAACGAAACACGTTTCAAGCTGAGCCACAATAAGTCTTACCCTGTTTTCCCGGTTCGCCTCTTTCTCCTTGTCGTCCAGGTAATCCAACTCCTGGAGGGCCTGGCGGACCTATTAACGGAAACAAATTACGCATGAACTTTGGAAGACTCACAACTCGGACGGTCATATAAAATTTGGATCGAATTAACTTTAAGTGGGAGAAAGAATAACACTTGACTTGGGCCGCTACCTGCTTTAGACAAAATTCTGCAAACCTGCATTAAGACAACGCGGAATCTCGTAATGGATTTTTGAATTGATTCCTCAAGTTGCATTGAGACGAAACACGAAAAAATCATTTGCCCCAAATGCTTACAAGAGGACACGGTTTAAAGCCCTACTGTCATGAAATTGTCCTAACCTAGAACTCGGCACAAGAATCGAAAGCGTGCCTCTCCATTAATTTGCTTTTTACTCCTATTCCTTGTTTCTTCTCAAATGACCGAGTGGTCAGTCCTAAGGCTGTTCACTATAGTAGATAAGCAATAAAAATACACAGCAAATGGCTACCGTATACTTCGGATCCCGACACAGTTGGAACCTTGGCTAAAAAAAATTAAGAAAACTTCGATAGTTTCGAAAGTCTAAGTTTTTCACTACTAAGACTGCTTCCATGAAGTTTAACGGACTTCGATCAATAAGTAAATTCTAAACCGGTACACAAAACACTTTATTTCGAACAGTTTTGAACTGTTCAAGCTTAGCTTTCCTTTTATTGTATTTCTGATCCCCTTTCGTTTCAAGCCTAAAAGTTCCTTTGTCGAAACATTGGCAAGTCTATCACCCCTGACAAACAGACTTTAAAGACGAAACATAAATTTGTATCAACAAAAAGCTCTGAAACTGCACACAATAAGCATAAACTTCAAGTAAACCATTTGGCTGGGAAAGCTTTGAATTTCTTCGCTTTTTTCCGCATTCCCAGAGACGTACAGAACATGCAGGCCAGCCCACGCTATTACACTAAAATCCATAAGTATTAAAGTGAGCCCCAATTTTCTACACAAGCTAAGTTCTTTTTTTTTATATCTTGCTGGTGTTTCTAAGCATTACCAGCTTGCTTCACTCGAATGTCAAAACTCGAGCTGGACGGTCCGACTATAATATAGAATCGGAAACCAATCGACGATTATATTGTGGTTCCTCACAATTACAGAGATGAAGCTTGTACTATGGCTTATTGTGAGCTTCATTTTCAAAAACGTACTTGCTGGTACGACCGAAGTGTCGTGGAATAATTTTATCTCCAGCCCACGCTACAGAAACACTAAAATCGTAACAGAAAGCCTTGCCCTCCTTCAGACGCTATACTTCGGAAAACGTAAGTTTTTAATATACGATTAAACTAAATTTATGCATTTTGAAGAAAGCGCACTAACCGTAATGCGTTTTCCGGCTTTGATATTCTTGTCTAAAACAGAAAACTCGGTTATGGCCACAACAATGCTGTGTAGCCAGGTCTGCGCCAACAATGTGCAATGCTTGAGTTTCAATGTATATCCAACGAGTGACAGCCAAGTTTGTGAATTCTTGTCAGAGAGTTATTGTAATAATACCAAAAGAATTGCACTCCAAGTTTGGCCTGGGGGTGCTGTGTGGGACAAGCCGCTGCGTGGAATGAGTCAAGCTTGTATTGATCAACACCTAGCGAACCAAGCTGGCAACAACGTCTGTGAAACTGGACGTTCTGGGTGTCGAAGTTCAACAAACCTATCAGATGATCTGTCTGCTTGTAATGATTGCGTCCAAACTTGCAAAGATTGCAGAACTTTCTACAATATGACAGTCACTGGTACAAAACATTTATCCAAATACTGTGCGATGAAACTAACATTGATTAATTCTTTCAGGCTTCTTCAGATGTACCTTATGGCCAGAAAGCTCAGCTCAATCGCCGATTTTCACCTTCTGTTTCGGACCAGAGCTTATCGTAATTAAGAGAAAAGTTTCTTTGTCTAACGGTGCTCTTATGGCTAATTACCGAATGAGTGTGCAAGATATGCACCGAATTTCCCGACTGAACATTTACAGCATTTTAACCATGACCTTTGAATCAAGCTTCACTAGTTATACCGCCAGTTACAAAAATTTCGTGATTGATGAGACTGGCGCGCTGATGAATATGAGCTACGTCGCAAGCAGTGGCACAGACGGATTTAGTCTTGGAGGAAATGCTTTGAAACGTTCTGTGTGGATAGAAACAGATTCTACAAATACTTGCGGCTCATTTTGGTTCTTGAACACGACGCTAAGTTCGGCAACAATGCAATGTCCTGGCGGGGACATTGGCATCCTAGGTAGTGTGAATATCAATGTTTCACCAAAACGAACTGGAATTCGCTGGCCGGCGGCGACCGCCGCAAATGAAGTCCTCTATTTCGTCGAAATCAAGATGAAATAGTTCAGTCAATACAACTCACGTTGAGAGAGAGCACCGCAAACCTTTTGCGCACGCTTTTTCATTAATACAATGTAAAATATACAACACTAAGATATGCCACAAGTAAGCACGAAACTTGAACAATATGCAAGAACTCGAACCAGTAATGAATCACCAAGTATTGTGAGGTGATTTTTCTTTTTGGCAGAAGTAACTTTAAAAAGGGTACTTTTCATCACAGGTTAGCTATGGAGAGGAAGTGATTATTCGGTTACATCGCAACAGCAGCTATTTAGCAATATTTCACTTGGTTAGTGAGCTGGGATCAGACCTCGCGTGTCAGCTTGGTTTGGGATGTGTTCGTAAGCCCTGTAAGATTAAGGTGTGGGGATGGGGCAGTCAGGTTAGGGAAATTCGCTAGAGGCAGAATCGCAAACACGGTTCGCCGGTGGTCAAGCTAACATTCTTGGTGTTTCGTAGTTTAGCATGGTGCAGCTGGCTCGCGCTGCCAAAATTCTTCAGTGTAAGCGCGTCTCGAGTGTAAACAGTCAACGACGTGTCAATAGTGTCGATAGCGTCGTTGTGCTTACGTGCAAAATATTTGTGTTTTGAAGTTTTCTGTTGTTTTTCCATGCGTTCCGTCTTTTCAAACTTTTCCTGGGACGTGTTGTTCTCTTCCGTATTGTGTTACTGCCTGGTTATAGTTGTGCTTTTTTCTTTTTCAGTATGTAGTTCGAATTGTCGACTGTTTTTCTTGTTAGTTGATTTCTCAAATTGTTTTTTTTTCTTGCATTGCCTCCAGAAAGTTTGTATGTGTGCTACATTTTAAGAATTACACGTATAGTGGCATATGTCTTATGTAAGTTTTTGTTTTCTCTTCTCGTTTAGGGGTCAGTGTCTTACGTTTTTAATAGTTAATTTTGCTCCGGATTATTTGTTACTTCTCATTTTTTCGGTTTAATCGAGTAGGATATAACTGAAAATGCGAAGGTGGGTGTCTATCACTAGTTCGATTTCGATATTTTTAATCTCTAACGAAATTAACAATTTATCTCGTAGTTTTATTCTTTCTGTTATGTAGAGTTAATATATTTGATTGCTGCTACAAGAGCAGTAAATTTTCTTATTCGCATAAATATATACTGGTTTCATTATTTCATTTCATTTGATTAATTAGTCACAACATTTGTAGTTGTTTATCATTTATTGTTTTCATAATTTTGCGCATATTTCGGTTCATTTTATTATCCCTTTTAGACTGTTCGAAGTAATTTCAGCATTGAACGTGATTATCTTCTAGTAAGGAAATTTTTTCGAGTTTTTTCGTTTTTACCACAAAAAAGATTAACGAAATGTACGTATACCAAAACAGCACCTTAATTGCTCATACTATCTGGCTTTACGTCTAAGTGCTCTAGCGTTTAAAACTGTTTCTCGCACCTTTTACTTAATATGTAGTTCATCAAAGTATTACCGACAGTGACTATAGTACGTCAAGTCAAGCGAAAGTGCTAGCCTCAGTATTGCCATTTCCTGAATTTTTTGCGTTACATTTTCAAGTCTTCGACCTTCCCGAAGCCAACTTGTCCCGCTTACTCGACAGACCTGTCGTCTTGTTCGATGATTATGCCTCGGGTTAACGTGAAATTGGTAAGAAAGAGAATGCATTTTACCTTGTAAGCCAATAGGACCCATAGGACCTTCGATGCCGATTCCAGGCGGTCCGCGGTCTCCCTTATCTCCTCGCTCTCCTCGAGGTCCTTCAGGACCAGGCGGTCCAATAGTTCCGGGTAGTCCAGTGAAACCTCTTTCGCCTGGCATGCCATTTTTACCCGGTTCACCTAACGCCCCAAAACAAAAAATGTTAACATTGCTTTCAAAACAGTTTTCCTTAACTAAAAAGAGTATGTTAGTTTCGCCATCCAAAAAAAAGCTTTCCCAAGCCTTTAAAAAAATGTCGTAGCTTTGTGCTTGTAATTTTAATTTGGCAAGTGATGGGAACCGCAGTACAGTACCTGGGATACCCATTGGCCCTGGTGGGCCTGGCCGGCCTACACGTGCTCTGCCGGGCACTCCGGGAGGACCCACTAATCCCGCGGTAAGTTCTTCGAATTGATCTACGCATGCCAAGTAGTGCCCCGGGGAGAAAATAAAAAACAGGGTGTTTTTCTAATTAAGCAAGTGCGTATCCATGCAACTCTAACATCATAGCATCCCCTTTTAGAGTCAAGTAACGAAAATGCACGGCCCCGATTTCTTGCTTTGTCGTTCTGTTTATCATGCCTTTGTGGTGACATCCAGGTTTGTTTCACGTGGAAATCTAAAATAAGTAAAGTTAAATTCAAACCTGGAGCACCCTGTTGACCCTGAGGACCAGGTTTGCCGACACGGGATTTTCCGGGGAGACCTGGCGGTCCTCGCAATGTTGCCGTCAATTCGGCTAGTTGGTCTAAAATGCGCATTAGTTTCATGTTTTCTCGTTTTAAAATACGTCATGATAATTACTTCGGAAAGAAACGAAATTTTAAGCTAATCATTCAAAATTGAAAAGTTTAAAGTTCGGTGGTGTACGAATCCCCTTAGGCCTGGACTTACCTCGAAGAACTGAAGCGCAAATATCTCTGAGTTCGGATTCTGAATAACTGCGACCCTGGCAAGAATGTTCAAGTATTAGAACGTTAAGAATTTAAAATTCACTAAAGAAAAGTAACAACAATACACAAAATGTACGTTGGAGCTCAGTGAAATAATTGAAACTTACAGGGGCACCGTTTAAGCCAGGGGTACCGGGCAATCCTCGAGGACCAGGTACGCCCTAAAAGAATGGGATAAATAAAATAAGCAAAGAAGTAATAATAAATAAACAAAAGTAAACGAAAAACAACTTGGGCAAAATTCATTAACGATAGTTTTTCGATATCTAAAATAAACCAATGTCATTTCTTTCCTTAGAAAGACACTGGTATGTCCACCATTAGTTGGAAAGTCGTATTTACTTGTAATCCGGGCGGTCCTTCCACTCCAGGCAATCCAGCAGAACCTGGGGCGCCCTCTGGTCCCCTTTGTCCGTCAGCGCCTCTTTCACCTGGCTGAAAGAGATAACACACAAAAAGAAGTAATTAACGAAAAGGAATTTATTATGGACCAGACACAACTCTTAGTAAGAAGTTTTCACTGATTGCAGATACACAAATCCAGTGCAACAATACAAAGTCGACTTTAGTGTTAACGTACGCGCAGCATAGTGAACTTACCAAACCAGGGGGGCCTGGTAATCCAGGAGATCCAGCAGCTCCGGGTGCGCCGTCCCCTTGTCGTCCAATCAAGTGAGACGGGTAAACTGCAGGCTCACCAGGAGGACCGGGGGGACCTGGGGGACCAGGCGGTCCGGGACGTCCCATCATTCCAGGCAAACCTTGCGCACCTGGTTGACCACTGTTGCCTGGCGGGCCCTAAGATTTTAAGTACACATTATAGTCGAACCTTCTCGAGAAAATAGTGTAGGGTATGTCTTACAGCTGGACCGGGCGGCCCTCTGGCGCCAGCTGCTCCTGCAGAACCTGTTTCACCTAAATATATAGATATTGTATTGGTATGAGAAATGTCCAATCCCTTGGTTCCGACAAGGAAATTACCTTTGTCGCCTTTAGGCCCAGGTCGGCCAATAATTCCTTGTACACCGGGTTTGCCGTCCAATCCCTTAATATTTTTTTTTTTAACGGAAGGAATTAGTACAAGTGAAGTATGACATACAGCACAATCTAGCTATAATGAACCCATTTTTAACGAGCTGTCTTCCAATTCCCATAATATATAAAAGTTTACTGTATAAAGAATCCCGATAATTAGATTTTTATTTTACCTCACTGTAGGTTCGTTATAGCAAGATCTAGCTGCATAGTAAAACACTTACAGGTGGCCCTTCAGGTCCTCGGCTACCAACGTCTCCTTTCTCACCTTTCGGACCCTAGGAAGATAATACAGAAGTATGTAGGAGCCTTTACAAATCAACGAAGTTAGTTGAATTATAACACAAAAATATTTCTTTCCTTGGGTGGAGCTATAGAGATCACGTTTTAGAGGCACCTCATTATTTCATAAGTAAATAAAACAACTAAAAATAATCGAAGAGAAAACACGAAATAGTTGCTTGCTTACTTTTTCGCCCTCGGCACCTTGTTTGCCTTCATGACCTTTAACGCCTGGAAGGCCAGCAGGACCAGTCGGACCAGCAATACCCGGTTCTCCCTTTTCACCTTTTTGTCCATTTTCACCCCGACTGCCAGGTGGTCCTAAGTAAACCCATTATTAAATATTTCGCAATGTTACATCTGAAACTGTGGTTTTCTAGCAAATAGTAACGAAGCATTACCTGTTGGTCCTTGCAATCCCGGATCACCGATTCTACCCGGTGCCCCTGGACTTCCTGCTGGTCCAGTATCGCCAATAGGTCCTTTAGGTCCTCGTTCACCTTGTGGGCCAGGTAAGCCTACCGCACCCTACTCAAACACATCCTCACTTGCAATAAATAACAGTTAAATACTTTTTGTATAATTATACCGGCATTCCAATCAAACCCTGGGCACCGGTCAATCCAACAAGTCCTTGCAAGCCAGGTTCACCCTTTTCTCCTTTTCCACCAGCAGGTCCCATCGGACCTGGTTCGCCTCTCAGTCCGTCGTTACCGGGTAAACCAGCCGGCCCACGGTCACCTAGTTATCCCATTATTAACGTAACTTCAGCGTTCTTAGATTTTCCTTATTCTTTTTCACCTTTATCGCCTCGAAGTCCGCGTTCACCAGGATCACCACGCTCTCCGCGCTCTCCTCTCTCGCCTGTTGGGCCAGGTAAGCCAGGTTCTCCACTTGGCCCAGGAGGACCCATCGGACCAGGGATAGTCACACCTCCAGATTGCGATCCGGGTCCAGGTGGCCCAGGCGGTCCGGGATTACCCTTTAAAAGTAATTAAGATTATTAACAAATTCTGCCTGTAGCTAATTAAGACCCACTCAAACAAAAATTCAATAATAAATGAAAACATAGGATTAATAAAAAATATTAGTGAAAATCTGCATGTTAATCAAAGTAAATAAAGAAACAAAAAAGATGAAAGTAAAAGCAGCAAAAATAATATAATACGTTAATTTTACAAACCAAACAAAAATACTAAGCTAACCGAAGTTATATGTAAACGAAAGCAGATGAAAATGTGGAAGAAAAGAGAAAATAACAATCTGAAGAATAATAATTTAAATTGAAAAGGTAATTAAACTGAAAACAATTGACAAAACATAGCTTACTGGTGTACCAGGCGGTCCTCGTACTCCAGCCACACCTCTTTCACCCCTGTCGCCTTTCGGGCCGCGTTCTCCAGGTGTGCCATCTTTGCCGGGTAATCCGGGTGATCCAACTTCGCCTTTGGTAATACAATTCAAGAAAATGTGTACGTGATATTCTCACTTCACATAAAGAGAATATTTTACCAGCAATGCCTCGAGGGCCTTGTGCACCCTCAACGCCCGCGGTTCCAGGTTCGCCTCGTTCGCCAGGTGGTCCAACGGGACCAGGAGGCCCTAAGGTTATCGAATACGAGAGGTCAAAGTGTCAATACGTGATAGGTATGCACACATTTATTGTTCACTGTTTTGAATATTTTTACCAGCAATGCGTGAAGCTTCGCCAGGGATGCCTGGAAATCCCCTAGGTCCTTCGACACCTGGTTTGCCCGGAGGTCCGGAATCTCCCCGTTCACCCTTTTCAGCCCTCGCACCTGGTTCACCCTTGTCGTAGATATTTTTTTAGAAACCAATCCAAATTTATCGGAAACGTGATGACTAATAAAAACTACTACATATCGTAATACAAAGCACTGAGTTAGTGTACCCAACGAACATATTGGGCCCTTATAAAGTAGGAAAGCATTAAATCTTCTCGCATCAGAAGACTGAAAATCTTAACTTTAATTAAAAAAAATAAATATGATCAATAAACTGTAACACTATTCGCCGTAAAAATACAATAAGGAATGCACCACAATTTATTGTCTAATATCTTGCGTATAAAATTATTACACTTCGCTTCCAAACGCAATAATAATAAATGCAAGGAAGCTTCTCTCCTGCGAACGATAATTTATTCACGCCTTAGAATTATTTTGTGTAACTTAAATCGAAATCAAAAAACGCATTTAAAATTTCTAAAAATTAAGAAAAATATTTGCGAGACAAATACTGCCAAAGCTTGCTTACTCGATCACCAGGCAATCCGCGCAAACCAGGTTCGCCCCTTTCACCTTTTTCACCTTGTGGTCCTGGACTTCCTCGCGCTCCAGCTAATCCGGGTAATCCAGGTAGTCCCTTAAAAATTGTGAGAGAAATATTAATTGAATCGTATCTGTTTCTCAACATTAACAAAGGGAATGGAAAATAAGTGGTTACTTGTTCTCCTCGAGAGCCAGGCTCACCCCTAACCCCTTGTAAACCAGGCAATCCGGCGATTCCTTGCAAACCACGTTCACCAGGTCTTCCAGGGGGGCCTGGAGGGCCCTATTTACGATTTATGAAGTTTAGTAAAGACTTAGAGATAAGTAATAACGGCTGATTTTATGCAAAACGTAAAATAATTCTCACCGCACTTCCGTTTAATCCAGGGGGGCCTTGAGGACAAACCGTCTGGCAATTGGTGACTTGTTCCACGGGAGCCTATACGAAAACTTACATTCAGGCTTACGGTAACGAGTAAACGATGGTGCCAATTAGCAGTTAATAAGTATAGTAACGGGAAAGTACAGAACAACAGCAGCGAAAAGATTGTATCTCTTTACGAGCTTTGAATTTCAGATTTACTAACACTAGCACGCAAATTGGGCGAATTTATTGTTTTCGCGTTCTAGAATTCCTACTAATGGCTTGTCACGATTACAGGTACCAATTAGCTTGTGTATTTCTTATTGCGAAACTCTCATTAGTTGGAGGAATAAAACACCGTTGGCGGTTTCTTTTTAGAATTACAGTTCGTTACATCAATTTCATTTAAATAAGAAGCTTGCTGTGAGTATCTTTTGTTTGAATCTTGCATTTTTGCTCGCGTCTTTTCTGTTTTTATCGTAGAATAGATGTTACTGCACTAATACAAAAAGGAAGCAATAAACGTGTTTCGGATTCCATTGCAGTGCGCATCGAATTCTTGGGAGCCAGGTCTACTTCCTTTTTTATTTTTTAACGTTTGTTGTAGTGTAATATGTTTAACATTAGGTAGAAATCGAAACATGCCAAGTGTTACTACGCTAACGAGTTGCATTTCGCATAAATTTAACACTTGCAGAACACCTTCAAGTAGTTGCTTTAATTCTCGCGAAATTCTTCGCAAAATGAAAAAGTAAAGAGGCAAAGAAAACTGGCAGGTCGTTACATTGACAAGTCGCTCTACTACACGCTTCCAATCTCGTGTTATCTGTGGCAAAAGTTGGCAACAATTTCCTTGCTTCTCTCTAGCTCTGTGATGCTTTTTCTTCCGTGTCAGCTTGACGAGAATGAAAATAAGCATCTTTAACATCCAGCTGCGTTATTTCAGGTTGGAGGGAAAAGCTTTAGCTTTCAGTAGGGGGCAGACCAACAGCTATGATAACAGTTGGCAAGTTCGTTCGAGAATGCTAAAGACTTGTTTAAGCAACTCGCTGGGATCTTTGCCAAAAATTTCCCTACTACTTTCTTTACATTACCTACGAATGTTAAATTTGTTTAAAAAAAAAAAAAAAAGAAATAAGCAGATGTGAAAAACGCCTAGGTTTCAAGTGGGGACCCCAGAAGAAGAGTCTTGAACAATAAAGGACGAGTCTGGAACAGAACAATACTGCTATAAAACTACGTAATAAAACTTACGGCGGGTAATTCGTCGCAAGTCTCACGCTCGGGACGCGAAGGGTCACAGCTCATTACCATCCATTGCAGGTCAATCTGTTCAGAAAAATACATTATTTTCTTTCCGTGACTAAACCGCAAGGAGGAAAAATGTGTTAGTTTTAGAACACAATAAAAGAAGTAGAAACCTACACCCTGTTCAAGATGCCTCGGTGTCCCCTATACAGTGACCGTAAGTATTGCAATATTTACAACATTTAACATTTTTTGCTTGCAAAACCATCGTAGGCATAGAGCCTACTGACATTTCTGTTCACTGAAAAGATGACTGTTACGCTGTTGTAATTATTGAGAAGGAGAGGACAATGAATTTAAAACTGAACATTTTGTTACAAAACTTGTTACTAAGTGTTTTAAATTTCAGTCCTTAAAGTTCGTTGAATTTTAATCTATTTTAATTCTGAATAATTTATTTAATTCAAAATATTAAAAAATACATTTGAACATGTTCACATTTCCAAAAGTTCATTTGCGACGGTCATTATAGAGAAAGTTTGAAAAATGGTAAAGGAAATGTTACCGGAACGGTGCGTTTTGATCCGGATACTTTGGAAATGGCAATTTCGCCGTTGGTGTCGATAGGCCCTCGAACGTCTAAAGGTAATTCATCGCTGTACTCGCAATCCACGTAAAGCACCACTTTCTCACGATGAACTCCGAAATGGATCTTGTGCCATTCCTTGTCAAAAACCTGAAATATTACAAAGAAAAAGTGGTTAATGCGAACAAGGCCGTATTTAGGTGGGAGGGGGGTTAATGAGGGGTTAACTCGCTCTCCGGAATGTTGACTATATAATAGGGACGATGGGGAAACGCCAAATGTCAAAAAAAAAATGCATATTCTTCCCCCTGGAACAAAAATCCTGGTTACAGTTCTGAATGGGAATGTACATTTTTTACAATAATGATATCTAAAAGATTTAGTTCGCAGTTGGGTAGGAAATAAAAGCTGAAGGGACACAAATAAATATTGAAAAGGAAAGTATAATTACTTTCGCTCTGGTGAAGACCAAAGTTTGCAGTTTTCCTTGGAAATCCGTAATACCGAACTCAATGGCTTGTTTGGTCGGATTAAGCGTCACTTGGAATTGGGGTTTCTGACGCAAATCGCTAATACGAATAATATTCCAAGCCGTCTTCGGAGGCTTGGTCGTTCGGAACGTGCAAATGAAGGAGAATTGTTGAGGCAAGCCTTGTGGAAAGATGCTCCTACAATTAGAGCAAAAATTTATTCACTATCTCTTCTTTCGAGTGAGAAATAACCAACGTCTATCGCTTTTTATGCGATAGTTTTTCACGAGTTCTCGTCTTAAGTTTTCACTTCATACATAATTTCACTTACATAAAATTGTTAGAAATAAAACGCATGCAGTTTATTATTGTTCTGTTTGAAAAATTATCTTAAATTCATTACTGTTACATTACTACAAAGAGTTTCTAGGAAAGAGGACTCATATGAGAGAAACTGCAGTTGAATATCTCCAATGCATTTCCCCCATCTTGTCGCTAGAGGTGTCATCGAAGTGGTCGCCATGTCTATCGCATTTGTTTACTATTCCGTGAGATCATACAAAAGCAAAGGTATATAATAAAATCAAAAGTAATAGATTACGTGTCTGCCTGGAAACTGGATTGCTCAGGAGAGAACATGACAAACTATGCCTTTCACGCATGTTAAGCATTTTATGTGTCTCACTTCTTCTATTGAGAAATGATCTTTCACATAGACACGTATCTCATGTTGTCTTGTAGCCAGCCACTCTTGCAAAAACTTCTGTATACTTGGCTCAAGCATAATTGGAGTCATGGCGACCAATCTATTGGCACCTCAAATTGCGCAGACCCGAGCCGAACTTGAAATAACTTGCGCAGGTCGTCCAATAAACGGAGTCATTGCTAAGCTTCTTACGAGTATACAAATTCTGACCGAATTCGAAAAATTTTGGTTAATTTTCTGTTACACACCACCTTCGATTTGCTTGTTTCACAAGCGCTTCTAGTGGGTAAAAACTGCATTAAACTTACAAATAAACATTCCAAAACTTAATCTGGACCTAACTTAACCTGACGTCGCTAATCTAGCATAGTTTAATCCAGCATAATACCTATCTTTTTTGGATCAACTTTGCCAAGGTTGCATAGGCGCGTTGGAGTTAAATACGTTAAAAGTTGTTAAATTAGGCTAGGTTTCGTTAGGTTAGGTTTGGTTAGGATGGGAATACTAGAAACGGGACTGAAAAGTGCCAAACTTTTTAATAAAGAAAACTCGGGAAATTTAGAATGGCTCACTTTCTTTCTTTCAAGAGTTCGGTCTTATATTCTTTATTTCTTCTAACTGAAAAGAAGTAAAGATTTTCTATTACCGAGTGGGCACAACCAGATCAGCTTTCTTTTCTAGTCGGTACGCCGTTTGCAGTCGACTAGATCCTTGTACGCGGGACACGCCTGGGTATTGCGTTTCCAGTACGTCCAGTCGGAACTGACGAATGAAGTCAAACGCTTGCAAATCATCCTCGCCAGGCCGGTAATCGGAGCACGGGCCGTTTCCAAAACCGGTTAATTCACTTATTCCTATTGTGCCCATTGTTTTGCCATCCAACAAAGGAAAATAAAAGAAGTATACAATGCAGAATGACAGAAATATTTGAAATAAAAAACAACAACTATGAAAGACAATTTTTAAACGATTTTCACCAGCAACGCAGTTTGATACACTATAATCTTCCCCGGAAGGAAATTTTACCTGGCCGAGAGTAAACGGACACATCTCCTCGCTGGGGGGCGGAGTCTGTATACAAAGAAGCGTTTCGAAGGGGGTTAGGAAGATTTCTACCACAGTAATACAGTAGTGTATCACCTAGACTAATAATGCTAATGGTTTTAAATTATTTTAATGTTCAGACGTGGCTAAAAGTTTCCAAGGTGCTAAATTATTGAAGAGGAATTTTCCGTCCATTTAATGAAAAAATAAAAATCGAATATTCTGCTTTTTGAGGACTAAGGCGTTATTACGTTAATTGTTTGTTTAAATAATTTGATTTCTCTCCGATAACCCAGTTAATGCTGTGTTTTCTGTATCTTCTTAGTGTTTTTACCCAATTCATCTTCAGCTTCTGGTTCGATGCCCTCAAGGTCTTCATCGATGCCATCGTAGTCCCCTTCACCACTGTCATCTGTCCATGAGAGAAAAGGTGTCCGAGAGAAGCCGAGGAAGTTACAGAAGTAAGGTAAAATGAAGACAGAAGGTGGAGGAAAAAAATAGTCTCTTTTAGTCGCTCATCAAACTCAGTCATTTAGAAGAATGTTCGCTTTGACGCGTTAATCCATGAGTTAGATTTCATGCTTTGTTATGTCCCGAGCGTTCACCCAAACCCTGTGGATTTACAGTAGAATTCCAACTATGCCAACAGTGATACGAAAAATTCTTGACCTTATTGACTACCACAGTGACGCCACTATTGGCTTGCGTACTTGATAAACTAACTTTCCGGTTCCTGTCTCCATTTGTGTTTACTTTAAATATCATCTATCACTTCACCTATGATGACCTATAATACATTGGGGTACATCACAGCTCAAAGCCAAATAAACCGCTTCTTCGTACTACTCAAAATCAGCAACAGAAAAGAGATATGAGAACCGATATAAAACGAGGTAGGCTAGACGTGTAGCACATGTCAAATGGTTTAGAAGACATTACATTAACTATTTACCATTTGGACGAATTAAAATTTTAACACATGGAAAAAATAGTTTTAGGATCTTGTGCGAAACGCATTAAGGTTACGATGAGCCACTAAAGTAGCTCTAAGGTACATGAGCATACACTGTAAAAATGGGGTACCAATAAATGGCAAAAAACTACCACCTAAAATTAAAATCGCAAACAATAATTGGTTCCTGCTACCAAAAAATGAGCTTGACCTACCAAGTGAAGGGAAATTATTTCTAAAAATTGGTACTTATCACCAAAATTTGCTAGTTTTTCGCTATTATTGGGAACACTTACCAAATACTCGGTAGTTTTATTTTATTCTTTCAACGTCTGGTGGCTTTGAAGGTTCCCACTCCCTCTCCGAAGTCTGTTACGTGTGCTCCCCTGCTATGAGTTCTCAGTACAGTTAGCTGTTTAGTATTTCTCGTCCTGTCTCAAAATCAGCTTTGCATATGGAAAAACTTCACACGATCTGTGTTGTGTTGTGTATGCAGGATACTGCAGTGCTGTACTATATATAATGTTCAGAAAAGAAACGTTTTAAGGGACGGCCTTATGCTAACCGAACGGAAATGGGCAACAATGAAATCTCCCCTTGAATAAGCGTTACGACGGGTCATAGAACATTCGCGTAAGGGTGGAGTGAGAAAAACTCGAATGTTGGAAGTTTCAGTCAGTAATGGAGTTACCACTTTTCGGTGATTATTTTAAGAGTACAGCTCGTTATTGTAGTGTAACATTATTTTCGTGACTTGAGATAATGTTCTGAATTCGGGATAAGGCTTGATTTCTGTAATCTTCTGTTTTTGTTAAATTGGTGTTGTGCAATGTTGCTTTTGTAATATGAAATGTCTGAAATGTTGTTGAGTGCCTAGGTTCATTTGTTATGTTAGATGCTGTAACTTTAAATAACCTCTACCACTGTTTTCCTTATTGTATCGTTGAACATATGTGTATATGCGTATATTTTCTTGCATGTTTTACTCATACCTAATCAAAGGTGTAATCTTGTATTTTGTTCAACTGATGTTATAGAAAGTTGCAGGTGTGTTATTATGTGTCGCATGTTGTTTAGTACAAATGTTCAATTTGTCTTGTAGAATATCGTTATTTGCATTCGTGATTGCTGCTCTCATTGCTGTGTCGTGGAAGTGTCGTGTATTGAAGTGTTGGACTTCGTACCATTTTGGCCTCATATGTCTTCAAAGTTGTAATGTACTGTTTTACTGTTATCGTCTTGATTGCTTTTATCTTTCTTACAGTTGTACTAAAGGATGCTGTTATCTATTAATGTATATTATATAATTTTGCTGATATATGTGGTCTAAAGAAATCTAAGATTGGCGCTCTTCAGGAAATATAATCATTATTTGGAAGTACATACCATTATTTGGTGCTCAAATCTATCAATTTTTAGTTTCGTGATGTCCCTGTTTTTTTCTACCTTTTTTAGGGAGCGTTTCTACTACCAATTATTCGTAGGAAAACAGACCCATCCTGGTTTCCGTGGTTTTTAGTACAATTTGCCAACATTAATAGTGGGATTTTCTTAAACAGTGTATGACAAATTAAAAATGTTCCTAATCTAAATCAGGCAATCCGGTGTCAAATGGAACACTGGTAGCCTGTTTTTCCCTAGTAGGAAGCTTGTCAAACGAGTTTTTGCTATTGCTTTACATGTATTAGTCTATTATGAAGTGCTAATTAACTAAATTATGTGTACACAAGTACTTGTTTAAATTAAATATACGAAAAGAACAACAACTTCTAATACACGAATAAATTTTATGGCTTGTGTCTCATACAAAATTCGCTTAGGAGATGTGGTGTACAGTTTTTCACACATATCTATTTGGAACTTGTACGTTAAGTAGATTTTATAACAAAAAGTAACGAAGTTATTTAAATTATTTTTATGCATATCTTCTTCGCTTTCCTTAGTACTTTGCCTTTTACACCAAGGCTTAGGATTTGTAAAACCTCCTGCTACCTGTAGTTTATGGGTTACTTTTACCTCAAACGCATGTGTTTTAATTGACCCGCCTCCTGTACGCACTGCTGTTTAATAGCACTAGAGCACTGTTTGCAATAGAGCCTAATCCATTTCTCTTTCGTTTCACTTGACAAAAATCGAACAATGTTTACGTTTTATTTGTTTCTTTGTTATTTATTTTATTTATTTATATTTGTATTTGTTTTCTTTTAGTCCACATTAGTTGACATAATTGGAATTGTACTTAGTGGATTAGTAGTGCAAGTCACCCCCGAGCAGTGTCACCTTACCTTAAAGGGGCACGTAACCCTTGGTAAGGAAACTTGGTGACCCAGTTCTCCCATGGGTCCGTCGCAGTCCCATAAAAACGATGCCTCTTGTTTATTCCCAAACCGTCTTGCATGGGTTAGTGTTAATAATAAATGTGAACCTCGTTTGAAGTAGTGTTCCAGATCAAGTTACCAAACATTTCTAAGTAGGCCTTACTATAGAATCTCCTCATCCCATTACTCTCTCTCTCTCTTTCTATGGCCCCCTTTCTGGAAATCGTTCTCGAGTGCTCCCACACACATAACATATCCACGCTTCTATGTAGCCCAGAAGATCGTTTTATACACTTGTTAAGAGAAGCAAGCCACAAGTTTGCCAAGGAGCGATGATGAGCCAAACTAGGGCGCCTGATATGACGTGATGCAAAACCCAGACTTGATAAACTATTAACGGGTCAGTCGTTCACTTTTACTCGGCCACTGGATCACCATGATGGCTAATATCTGCTCAACGAATTTGTGGTCTCTTTTTGTGGGTGGCTTTTCGGGGAGGGGAGGTTGACCCATATAGTACCAAAAAATCCCACACACGTGGACGTCTGTCTGTTACGTACATTGCCCATACCCAACATGCTAACACCCAATACTCATTCCAAATATCTAGAACCTTGAAATGACTCAGGCACTTGAAAATCCTTTGAAATGACAAAAATTATTTTCTATTAACGAACAGAACAATTCCTGTTATTGATGTACAACTGTTCCAAATTAGTTACTTCTATTCGAACTGAAACTTGAATTCATTCTGAGTTTTTGTAATGAAAACTACCTGCTTTCGTTTGGAACTCTCATTTTAATTTTGTCTAATCCATATTGTTTTCGTGTGATTTTTTCGAGGGAAATTTGAACGAAATCGGGGGAAAATGCGTTCAGGGATGATTCTACACTTAAATCGATTACTGTAAATGCTTAAGTTCCATATAAATATTTACATCAAAAGTTAATTGACCAGGAACAAGATATTTTTCTTAATTCTCTTATAAAAGTTATACGTATTAACTAAATTCCACTGAAGACATTTCAAGTTTATTCTGGCATGGTGGTATAGCATGTTTCAAAATGTATGAAGCTTGAAATAAACTGAGTTATTTTTAATTTTTTTGCCTAGAGGATCCTCCAGGTTTTTCGCGTCCTCCGTTCAGTGAGAAAAACGAGTTCTTAATCAGGCGTTGCTGTGTAAATTGCACATGCATGACATGCACGTTTTCCCCATTGCTCTTTCATTCTCGTTGCGTTTGGTTATAACTTGATTTTTAAGAAATTACTTTTACTGCGAGTTTTGTTTTTACCTTGTGCTCGCACTACAGGACTGCTAAGTAGCACCAGTGCTACACTCAACCAAACCAAACAGTTCGTCAGCGCCTTTCTGCGTCTTCTAAACGAGACAAGAAAGAAAAAAAAAATATATAAATAATAATTAAGATGGTCACTATTAATGTTTATAATCTTAGGAAAATTAGACATTTTCTCTGACTCTTCTCTTCGAACACTTTGTAATTTTAAATATCATTTGATTTTTTCCAGTTTTTCCCCTGCTTCAAAAAGCTTGTTTGACAGAAAGTAAAAAGTATGTAATAGTTAGTGTTAAAGCCACGCATAGAGATGTGTAACAAACGGTTAAGCAAAAAAGGCGACGTCAATTAGAAGTTTGAAAGACATTTTTTCTCGGCTATTTTTGGTTGTAAGGTATTAGACAGCTGGGACGGTTGTAAAAGTAACGGACATAGATCCTTATTCGTCGCAATTCTGCAATTAAAGTTTGCTGGCCACGTAGGAAGCTGAATATAAGCTGTCTGACCACGAAAGGCAATTAACAAGTCAGCTTCACTCACGTCCTTGCACAAGTCCTTGCTCTTTCGCCTGTGTCTCCTCCTCCACATAACATTCAGGATGATCGTCTACCTCTGAGAGGTCTTTTCACAGGCCCCCAGGTGTAGAAATGATGAAAGAGAACCGTGTGGAAGAAAACGGAGAAGGAAGTGCGATTTGAAAAGAGTAATCGCCCGTGACTGCACGAGGCAATCCGGTATCGTGCCACATTCCATTCAACAATAGCAATCTTTTTTTTTCCGGATAACCCTTCTCGCTCCTTCGTTTTCTCGTTTGAAAGAAAAAGATTTATGAGAACTCCTCGTAAGCTATGACAGTGGTAAATGAAAAAAGACGGATAAACCCCAAGGAAAAACTTGTAGTCTACTATAGAAATTCGCCCTGTTGAATTTTCTTTCCTTGGAAAAACGTCGTAAGTCAAATAATTAAACCATTCAAACTTATTCTGACTCCAAAGTTTGACAATTTTAAACAAACTCTGCCTTCTCCATACGAGCGATTAGTTTACAAATTAAACATTTAATTATGGTAAATAATTCATTCCTTACAACTGAATAGTCTAGCTCTTGTTTTCGATTAGTTGTACGATTTTTATACCTTTTATTTTATATCTTTTCTATGTACAGTTATCTTCAATTGCCTATTTTATCGATAAATAGCTACAATTAGCTAATACTATTACAGCCGATAAAATTCGACCATGATTTTATTTAATATAAATATGATTTATACGTACTAAAAATAGTGCTTCGTATGCTCGACTTGAGCCGGAAGAACCATGATTATCTCAACTCGAGTAATAGCAACTTCCGATTATGTCAGTTATCGTGACGCAATTATTAATGTGTACAGTCATCTCAGTTGTTCGCTGTGAGTCTTCATTCACGTTATTTTTGTTCACATATAACGAGTATGACCAAGTTAAGTCTGCCTCATACTCTTGCCTTCTTTGCATTACTCAGGCAAAAAATGCGGACAGAATTCATTGTTGCGAGACGGAATTAAATTTTATTAAAGCAAACGATGAATGTCTTAACCGCACGAAAGCTTGAATATTTACTGCTTGAGACAGTGAATGTTTTTCATAGAGTAAATTCCTACTTAGTGAAGTTGCTTTGATTGTGAACTCGTAAGTAAATCCGACAAGAAAAATAATTTAAGCGTAATTACTAATTGACAAAATACAACTCGTTCGCTGCTACAGTTTGTGAGCAATTTTGCTCTTTAAAGTAACAGATCTCCTTTTATTAAGCGTTTATAATCAGGTCGTATTAGTTTCTGAATGTATTAACTACTCTTGATTCGCTAAAGTTGCAATAAATGGGAGTTCTACGACTTTTTGTGCTATAGCTTTCTTCTGTAATTTAAAAGACCGATATAATAATTAGATTAAAACCAGTCAAGTCTCTCGAATGATGCCCTTGTAATAATATTCCTGCTTACGCTGGTAACAAGCATGTATTCGAGGTAATTTTGATTTATCAGATATGCATATCTGCTATCCTAGGACTTTTTCTGTCCATTGCGCAAGGGTTGTGCTTCGACGCGAAATCAATTCTGCCAACATGTCTTGAGCAACCGGTCATCAGTTAACAACAGTATCAAAGTTGGTTGGCAAGCCGATCGAAAGATGTAAAAACGTAAACGATGTGGTTATTTTTAACGTATTTCAAAAACCATATTTTTAAAGATTTTTTTATGCTTCTATTTATTTTGAAGCTGGCAAGCGTTTGGCTTTTTTCTGTCTTTTTGAAAAGAAATGATCACGAAATCAGGGGAATTAGCGTATTCTACACGTATTGTAATGTACCTTTCACACAACATGCACAATTTACAATAATGTAGTTGCATGTATTGGAATTGATTATGCACCGTTTTATAAATAAAAATCATTTCTAAGGTTTACTGTTCATGCTGTCCAGCACTTTTAAAGTATTGACGAATCGGATCACTTATGTTTAGTGAGTGTTTCAAACTTGAATGCCTAATTCACTCGGTCACAATGATACAATAAGTATTGTTACATTCTTGGAGCGTTCTGCCACCTGTTGCTATAAAACTCAAGGTGTGAAAGCTTTATTGACATAACAAAATTCGCCTTAAGCATTTGAGCACTTCTTTTTACAAAAAAAAGACACTTTGACAGAATTAACGCGTTTTGCTATGACGGGGAATAAATGGCAACAAAAACTGACATTTTCTGCAAGTGGAATATTGCACACAATGACGTTGGCGTTTTTTTCTTTCAAACAAGAGAAACGCAAATTTTTTTACAAAGATGACACTTTTGGCTACCACACAGTCGTCAAAATTTACGAAATCTTAAAAATAATTTCAACCTCTTAAAAGAGCTCAGGTACCGCAAATTGCTGGTTTTGTCCGCAGTTTTTTAGGTTCTTTTCCTCTGAATTATGACTGAGTTTTGTAATGACGCCAACTTTATCCAGTAATAACAAATCGTCTAATTTTTCCACTTCGTGTGTTCTGAATAGGTAAATGACAGTCATATGTGCACTGGGTTGAGTATTAATACCTATCTCAATTATGATAATCTATTTTCTTCGCATTATGCCAACTGGAAAGTTTCGTCCGAGATGCCAAAAACGAGAAATGTTCTGAAGGTGTAAAACTGGACAAGTAGTGATCTTGTCATTAATTAAGAAGCAGAAACATGGAACGGTGAAGGCGATTTATCTCGCGCTAGAGCTTCGTCCTTGTCAAACTTGCTTCGGCAATATAAAATGTAAGAAAAAAAAGCTTGTTCTTTTTTACGGTTGAGGGATTTTGGGTACCAAAGCGCTTTTACTTATCGGATGTCGTATGGAATAACATTGTGACGTGAAGGAATTAAGGCGACAATGAAATTATGGGGATTTTTATACAGAAATATTTTTATTGGCACCGTAACCTTTCTTTAATGGGGACGAAAATCTCTTTAGTACCCAAGAGAAATGAAAAGACAGAAAGCAAAAAGCTTTTAGCGATGAGGTGCCAAACTCTAAATAGAGACGAATTTCACGTGATGAACATTAATTTCCGGGCTTGTTGACACCGACCAAATAATTTATGACTTTTCTCTCCTCGACTTCTTCCACACCAATTTCATTTTCTTTTCCTTTCCCAATTTCTTAAATCCGCAGTCTCAGCTTAAGCCCGGACGTGATTCGTTTTCGTGACAGACTTACACAAAGTTATGCCGAGCTTTTGTTTTGTAAGAATACTGAATTTTTCTACAAGTTTTTCATTTATTCTCTTGGAATATAAGAATACTGAACTATTGATTAAAATTTTCATTTTTGTTTTCATTAGACGAAATGAATACATTAAAGAATAAATTATTTTTTCTTCTCTCGTAAAAAAGACAGGATCGGAAAGATAAACAGACCGCATGCAATTCTTTCGTATCAGTGCAAGTACATGTATTACCAAAGTGTGAGTACTAGTTTTAAAGAGTTTGTAACAACCAAGTGCTTTTCGCCCACGCCCTGGTACATTCCCGCCCTTTCTTTAATAACAATAAAAAAAGCATGTCTCGATTTTATGTTAGACATGAACAAACCACTTCGCTTGACAGCCACGACTTTTTTAGGACTTTCTGCCCTTCGATCCTAAAATGGTTAACAATCCACAAAATGTCTATAATGTACTGTAAAACTGAGGCAAACTGTCATTGACTCCATTTCATGATATGTTTAGTCATAAAGTGAGCCTAAATGTGGATGACGGGGACTCATGTGACCATAAGAATTTGCCAAAACATTTGACGATGCTAAGACGACTACCTCGCTATAATGAACTTTCCGTAGTATGAAATAAGCTGAAAATATTAACGATCATGCTTTTTAAGATTCCCAGAAATTTCATACTTTTTAACATTTACAAAATCTGGGGTTTTAAATTTCATTTACGACAGTCGCTACAAAAAGGGTCAGTTATAGCTAGATTCTAAACTGACGTGTTCGGAGTTTGGAACATATATATTTCGTATTATCTGAACGAATATACGAGTGTGACCAATGCTCTTTCTGATAATAGGGCGAATTCCATATTAGGGTTTTTAGTGGCAGCACTGAAGTAGCGTCCTAACATAAGTTATGCTAGGCTACGCCGTATCTCATTGGCGGCGGAGCATGAGGACTGCCGTGAGGTGTCGGAAAGCTTTGACTTACATTTTAATTACAGTGGTGCTGTTAAGAGTACACGACAATGAAATCTAACAAAACATCTCCAATAGCTTTTAAATGTTTCACTTAACAAAATACTCATTGAAAAAAGCTCGTTCGTAAAGGCTGTAACTGTTTGTCAGTAATGGGTTCTAGTCGTATAATAAGCTTTGGGCAACCCAAAGAATATTGTGCATTCTAACTACACGAGACTTGCGTAAGTGGTGTCCATTTCATTGCCACAGCGGTCTTAATGAAAGGAAACGTTTCGTTCTTAACCTTTACTTCCGTGTCTGCAGAACATAGCGTGGCCTTTCCTGGGCAAGCCATTGAGCAGCTCTCGCGTCAGCAGCTTTCACTTACACCAACAATGAATTTACGTAGTCGCTGCGATATTCCCGCCTAAGTCATGTTAGTTTTTACCCAGTACTGTGTTCGGTTTGGCAATGTGCTCTACGAGCTTGTCTGCTTTCATTGTTGACTCGTTTTGAAGTTGTGCAGATACGTGTTTGAAGAAGTAAGACTTTGACAATTAAGCTCATACTAGTTTAGACTGATTAAGTTAGTTGTAACACGGCGGACCACAAAACGACGCTGAGTCTTAAAGTGGAGATACAAATAAAGGCAAGTTCAAGTCAAATGATAGCTTGTTCTTGGTTTGTAATCGTTTGAGAAGGTGTTACAAAGCGAACTCTAATATATTGAGCAAATTGTTTCGTTATTGCCTTAGACGAAGCTCAACATCACACTGTCTTTTCTTTTGTTATTACAAAAAGACTTCGCGAGCTTATTGCACAGTAGCATCTCGGTATAACAAACATCCCGGACACATTTAACCTTTCCTAATGTCTGACTTTTTTTTCGCCTGAGAGTGTTCAACTCCTCTATTATAGCCGACAATTCGTTATAAAAGGGGTTCTTTGTAGCACAGTTTTATTGCATTTGACATGTCTGGAAACTAATGATGCAATATCCAAATTTTTGCCCTAAAAAGCGATTTGGGAGGTATAAGTAAGTAGGCGGGGGGTAACGGCTAAGCTTACAACCCTGTTTTCGAAGAATTTCAGTCCCAAAAATATTTTCCAGTGACTTACAAAGCTGAAAATATTGCAACATGTCCTTGAGTTATTTTCGCGTAACCGTTCCAATTTTTCGTTGTGTTAGATATTTTGTAAGCTTTACATTCCTGGAAACATTGCAAAAGGTTTAGAGTCTAATTTTGCTCTGTGTGTTTGAAGGAGATTTTGGAAGATGTATTTAAAATAACACATTAAAAGCTTTGAGTATGACGAACACTATAAAATTACCGAATACAAGTATCGTAATTTAAAGTTAAGAGATGGGAAAGTGTACAAATCTAAAAGAATTTTTTTAGAAAAGATTAAAAGTGAAACGTAATGTGTTACCTTCGATATAGAGCAGCTTGGCCCATTATGTTTATTTAACACGTGAGTAAGGATCAACGACGTAAGTACTGACACATGGAAATATTCTTCCGGACCACTTGCAATTTCCGTAAAAGATGCGGGACAAATTAATAAACACCAATGCAAAATTGTTGAGGATGGACTCTGAAAGATCTCTTCCTTGTCCTCCAAAGTATTTTGGTATATCTGAATCTTTTAGCTTTGGAACACTCTTCAGACTAGAAAAAGAGGGGGAAGTCGATTTTTTTTTTCCTTTTGATTTGATTTTTCCACAAAATAGAAATGTGACTGGAACAGTTGTCACGAAAAATTGGAGTCGACGGCGGCCGCGGCTTCGGGAATTTTTCTCTATGTGTGTGTGTATCCTGTCCAAATGACAAGTGAGGCTACACACATCCACTAGCAACCACTCCCGGACACTACACTGTGCGACGCTGATGAGTCCTTAGCTAGTTTTCTTGCGGGAGAGTGAAAGAAAGAGGGAGACAGAGAGAAGAGAGGAGAGGGAGACTCAGCTTCTCAGAAGTTGCTGTGGCTCCTTGGGATGCGATCCTTTTTGAACTTTCGCTTAAAACTTTAGCTATGGGTAAGCTTGGCGCTAGCCGAAATGCGTCTTGACTTTGCGGTTCTTTACAGTCAACTCAAAAACCTCGACCTGTCGACTCCCATCACATTTTTTGCTTTTCTCCTTTACCCTCTTGTTGAGGCTCCCATGAAGTTTCTCGCGCCGTGAAAAAGGAAGGTTAGTAAGCCAAGTTAAGCATTAGAACAGAACCTAGTATGTTAGACCAGCGATTTCACGGACTGTACAGTACTTCTCAATAAAAACAACCCAAACAAACCTCCTTTGCCAACTACACGCCACCTGGGACCCAAGCTTGAGGCTGCGGGTCAAAAGCCTTCGAACAAGTTTGGAATGGGACGCGCTCGTGCAACTTTCGTGACGTTAGGTGTAGGGGAGTTTGTTGGGTTCGTTTTTTTAGCTATATTGCACCTTGAAAAGGTGATAAAAAGCTTGATATTTCCATTTATTTATTCATTTGATATTCGCCCAACGCAGAAAGCAGCGAGTTTTCTTGTGACGTTCCGTTTGCACAGTGGAATCGTAACGAAAAGAACCCTTTTGGATCCAACTGTCGGCTACTTTGGACTAGTTAATGTCCTTGTCTAATACAAAATGTATAGTAAACGAGTCCGATGTATGAACTTCTAATGCAAGAAAATCTTTCTATAGATAACCCTTTGGCGGACATTACAAAAATTGCCTGGTTCTATCCAAAGTTAATTATATCGATTACCACACGCCGACTGGCCATTGTGGTATTGTGGCAAATGCTGCGTGGGCCGGTGCCGGAAAATGCCTTTTGGGTCGCGGCTTACTTAGTCGAAATAAAGTTGAATAAGTTTAGTGGGGCCGGTCTTGCGAATTTCGATTACCTTTTCTTTTTTACATATTTACACGGCCTGTGGTCTTTTGACTTCTCTAAACAATTCGTTGAAAAAATGGTCCCCTTACTCCGAGATTGTACTGCATAGAAGCTAATTGTTTTGTCCCGAATACGGTTCGTTGTAGCGAAATTCTATCTAATACTGTCTAATTCTGGCTAAGTCAATCCGTAATACCCGGACTTCCTTACTGGCAGTAATACGGTGCTTTCCCTTTAAGAAGAAGGGCTCGAGCCGGGTTAACGATTTCGTTTTCAGCGGAAATTCGTCTTATCAGGACTATGATTTGCTTAAATGTTACAAAATGGGACTGTAAGCTTCGGTTCTAGTTAAACGGAATTTCATCGTAATCGAACTCGACTTAAGTAGAGTCTACCGTATTCAGTGAACTTATTTTCAGACTTCTTAAGCAATAAAATGCGCAAGTTTTGCAGACGTTCTTATGAGTTACAGCAATACAGTTCATTATGCGTACAACCATGGAAAGATTAATAAACGTGAGGTAAGGTTAGACAAAATTAAGCTTTTCACAACGTCAATATCGTATTTCCTGATTAAAAACATTTGCGAAACGAACTAAAGGAGAAGGAACAACAGAAAGCAACGAGCTCTAGTTTAATAACGGCCATTATGGAAATTTCTGATTATGTCAATTACCGGAACGCTGTAAGAAAACATTTTTTTATCATACTGAAGCAAACACAATCCAAGGAAAATTGAACATAATAAGTGCACCAAGGCTGTCTTGCCCAACAATTAATATCATTATCGCCACGGGAATTACTAAGTGACTGCAAACTATAATGTCAACAGCGAATATTACCGTTCAGAATTTTTCGGCTTCATGCAAGTTACAACGAATAACATCACTGTATAATTGCGCAACGATTTCATATGGTAACGGCAACAGTGAAAGGTTCCAGTTTTTATTTAAATTCCTTTTTACCGTACCAAATTAATTTTAACTATATTCTGTCCAGTTTCAGAAGAATACCCAAATCTTTCAAAATTTGGTTACTTTGTAAGCTTGTTCATCACAAGTGAGTCCCAGGTACTACCTTTGAAATGTTTTACGTAATTTTTAAGAAAGTGATGCACTTGTAAACGCCATCTTTGAAACTTAATGAGAATGCCTTGTGAAACTAGACATTTGCAAGCGTAGTCAGTCTTAAGTCGGAAAGAAGAATGAGGTTGATGAAAGGGTAGTTTTATTGACTTGAAAATAATTTTAAAAGTTTAATCCATAAAAATTATCGGATTAATAATTTACAAATACGAGGATGAGTCGCGATATGTTTGAAAGATCTGAATGAATATTCCGCCCCCGTTGACTACTTTTTTCTGTCGTGTCCTTTTGTTTTTTGTTTCCTAAATTTGTGTGTATTAGAAGCTTCGTAATTCGTAAATTAAAGTTATCGTGAGTTGACCAGTGAGAACCGGCACAAGTTTTCTTTACGTAAAAAAATCAGACAGACATTTCAGCGTACCAGTTGTGTTTATAACGCGAATGATGATGGTTTATTGCACGGTGCAACGAATTAGAGTTTTTGGCCACGGCATTTTAAATTCGCGAAGCACAAGTTTTTGTCATGCGGTCAGCCAACACTCCTTAAACTTTTTTGTTTCAAGTTACATCAGTGTAAAATGAAATGTCTGAAGTCACGGTTACCAAAGTAATCGTGCTCACTTCATCATATTTGTTCTTTCTTGGGTGAAAATGGCAAATGGGCGGGAAATAAATTCTCACTTCTACAAGCCTCTCACGGTCTTGAATTTTCTTATTTTTATTCCTTGAGAAACCTAGACAATTTATATTTATTTACGGAACTCCACCTCCTTCCAAAACAAAAGACTAAGAAGCGCACAAATATGAATAATATCCTTTTGTTCCTTGAGTGCTTTCATTCACAAAGCTATGATTTGTTTATGTATGGAACAAAGAAAAAAGGTGAATCTTATTTGTATGTTTTGCCCTTCTTTGTTAATTAGAACAGGGCGATGACTCCTTTCTGGTGAAAATGATAGGGAATTAGTATTGAACGACCGGAGATTTCTTTTTTTTTTCCTTTTTTTTTCCAAAGCTATCCTCATTCTTGTTTGTCTTTGAGACGAGATAGCCAAACGAAGTTAATCGTTTTTAGAACACGTAATCTTGTTACTACCTGTTTAGGAAAAGACTATTTCACATTCTTAAGACCGTCGACCAGTTAATGGTTTAGCCAAGCTTTGTAACATTGTCTACGATGATGGATGAGGAACATTTGTTTAGTACATAAAATTTAACAAGCTACCCAACACGTTCCTTTGTAAACGTCAACCTCAGATCACGCAATGTCATTACGTCATTTGTAACAACCTAGTTAATTTTTTCCGCTAAATTACTTCATTAGAACCTCCGTCTTACGGACATAGCATTGACTAGCAACGTGAACCAAAAATGAGCCTTTTAGAACACATCAGAACCCCAATTATGCCAAAAACAATTATAGCAACTACCTAACTGACGCAGTTATCAGCCTATGTATCATATTCGTGCGTTTCAATTTGTACTGCTTTCTTTTACAGTTGACTTTGCCATATGTTTCAGTGTACAATTTAACGTGTGACACGTATTTAAGCCAACGAAAAAAAGCATTTTAATTCCGAAAGGATTTTGGGTAGTGTTTTTTAAAGTTCTGTACTATACGAAGGATAAAGGGTATTTTAATGGAACTATGGCTAAAATTGGACGCTTACATATAAGGCGCTGTTCTGCACACAATCACACATAGTGGAACCTTTGTATTACTCCAGCAGTTCGTTATAAAAGGATTTGCTACAGCAAGACTTCACCTCCTATCGCGTATTAAAAAAGAATCACGGTCCAATCGCAGAAGATGTTTCAAGAGAACCTTCTGTTCCCAAATTTCAATACATAACGGAGAAGGGTATTTTTAAGAATTTCTTTAGTTCAGCGCCATTTTGACATTTTGCACTTTCCAGTTCCCTAACTCAACAAACAAATTGAACATTTTAACGAGAATAACCTTTCATTTGGTCTGCTACATTTATTTATTTGTATATCACTTTATATTTTATTGGGTAAAAAGGCCATTTATCACTGTTAGTACAAAAGATTAAAAGGTATCTTCCACGCATGGCGGCGTGTCATGCTGAGCCCTGGTAGACCACCAAAGTCAGCATTCAGAAAAGAACGGTTTACTTCTTACGGTTTCGTGTCTATTACAATACCCTTTTAGGCAAAGGTACGCGTACCTACAGCAGCGATATAGTCCACCAAAATGTATTACACCTGTCACAGTATCCCGTGAAGTATCACTGATCGCATATCAGAAGTCTACTTCATTTATGTTCCACAAAGTTAAATATTTTTCTAATAGATTATGTTTTTACGCAGTTGTGGCTGATTGAAACCGTTTTCTTCGCAGTATTGGCCCATTGAACTTGACATGGCGCCATCGAAGCAAGACTTTGAGTTTCAACTTCCAGCATGCTCAGTTGTAAGATATTGTGCAACACGAAAATGGACATCAGTACTAGTGCCCGTGCTGAATTTTTATTGGTGTGCTTGGGGTACACGTACTGCTAGTATTGAATGATGGAAGATGTTACGTGCATTTATACGTTAGTTGTATCTAACGCAGCATTCCGATGATTGCACCATTTTTTTCGCATGGTAGCTTCTGTTTACTGGAAATCGGTTGCTGAAACGGTCTGGAAGAAAAGAAGTGGATATGTTTTTGTTGTGCCTAGGTTTATAGTCTCTGGCTCTTATAAAAGGATCGTTCACTTTCTTGTGGTGTCAAAAGGGAGTGCTCGGGATGCCAAAGTCTATCTCCATATCAGGACGTTGTTTATTATTGTGAAGAGCCACCGCCCTAACTATTAAGTCGTGTTGACCCAAACTTCTATTCCCGCTCTTAGGACAAGTTCGCTGTTTTTCTTCTTTCTATCCTTTAACTCTTTTTTTATTTTCCTTTCTTTAATTTTACTCGGTAAAAGGATTATTTTCTACTTCTTAGTAGACGAGTTTGGTAGGAGGATTAGGCCCCTTTAGTGCGCACAATACCATGCAGGAACTCAGAAGAAAAATGAATTTCCCAGTCAACAGTTGATGAGAAATACAGGCTAGTCGAAAAAAAGGGTCGTCCTAGAAAACTTTGGCTGTAAAAGTTGACTAAAGCGGAGCGTAATGATTTCTCATACGATATTCACGCTCATTTTTGCTCCATGTCGTCACTGCAGAATGATCATGTTGTCAAGAACAGATGCTGAATTGAAGAACTGGAACTAAGAAACATTTTTTTATATATAAAAAGTTTTCTACCCAAGTTGTAATTTAATTAGAATAAGGATCATTTTACAAACAAAGATTAATCATTTTCAGTTATACTTGAAAGTAAAGTTCACCTTCAAAAGTTACGTTAATTAAATGGAAAAGTATGGTAAGTTGCTATATTTTTCTTTCTAGAAGTCGTACACGAAATATGCGAATTACTACGACTATTTTTATGCTCCTCGTTAGTTTTTAATTATCCTACAGCCCGAGAAACTACAAAATGACGATTTGAAACAATGCCTTAAAAAAAAGTATGACAAAATCAGAATGATCGTTTCTAAACATGCTTTTCTCAAAGTAATAACATCAAAGTGTTCTCAGCAATTGTTCAATTTATGGAAGCAGCCAACGTCTTGTAAATAACTCCCCCTTCCTACCTCCCCCCCCCCCTCCCTTTTCCCCAAGTGTACTAAGTACACTTCTCTTTTGGTTCATGTGTTTGTTATTTAAGTTATTTCTGTGTTTCCCTTGACTGTATATAACAGTTTTACCGCAATAGGCGAAAGCCTACGCGGTCAGTCAATAAAAAAAATAATAATAATAATAATATCACACACCTGAATCTCATGAACCTTGCTTAAGTGGTCTAAATAATAATTTACAGAAATAGATCTTTAAAAACAGAATACTGTTCTCCGAGCTGTAACTCACTCACTGAGCACGCTCGCTCTTTCGCTCGGAAGTGTAAAAAAGAGCGCGCTCGCGATCCCACTCGTTATGTATTGCCATATTAAGGTGCAAATTTCTTATTTTGGATTTGTTCGGCAAGTCCGTTCCGATTTTTAGACAAAATTTCGAAACGAATTTCTCAGTACATAACGAATTCTACTAAATAACATCAGTGCCATTTTGTTGCACCACATCAGCCTTATGATTAGGCGCGTAGAAATTTCCCATCTCTCTTATCGTCTTAGTTTTATCTTTGAAAAACTTAAAAAGGTAAATTTTTTAGGTCTAATTTCAAGCGAATTTTTTCCAAGAAGGGAATTTCGAAAAGAGTGGAAGAGCTTCTAGTCTGTTGAGGAATGTTAGGACTATTAGGAAAGTGCATTATAACATTCAGGAAAGTTTCAGCTGCTTCTATCGGGAAGTCGCATCCACGCGCTACGTCTGTTTTGTATGGCCCAGCAGGTACGGGAGTCACAAGGCTATTCTTACGTAATCAGCAGAATTCAAATGAATCGCAAAAATTCTGTGTTACACGAGGACATTCCCGTATACCCCCTGAACTCTTAGATACGGGCTTGAATCCTCTAAATCCGTTAGTTTGTGTCTACCTACCCTTAAAGTGCGACTCCGTCGGTCGCCATTTTGAACGCAAAAATGTAAATCGTGAAACCGTGCAAAAAGTTATGAATCGCGCCTTATTTAAGGCTTGCGGACCACAAACTTAAAAAAAAAAATTGTTCAGCTGTTCTTAAAGCGGTCTGTCCTTAGTAGAAATGATAAAGCAAAATATGGCGATAATTTTATGCGGTACCCTCCATCTTTCGGTGCTGAATAAAACCTTTGCTTTAAGGCCAGAAATCACCAAAACTAAAAGAAAGTGCATCATTCAAAGACTCTTTTTGCTCGATTGAGAACAAATAAGTGAACACACAGAGAAAAACACCTGGAATGTTTGAATTCGAAAGTACTCGCAAGGTAGAACGGACTTAGCGACAACCCAATAAAAGTAATACATTTAAAGTAATACAAAAATACTTAATCATATTTGTTGTTCTCCGGATTGTTAAAGAGAATTGCTAAATAGTTTAATATTTTTTTTAAAAAAATTGCTTTTGCTCACAGCATTGTTCCTTGCTCATTACTCCCAAATGATTTATATGGAAGCCTCGGTACCAAATGCAGCTGAAAGTTCGTCGAAAAATATTCAGAAAACAACGAAGAGAAATAAACTTCACACTACGTTAGACCTTAACCTAACGGTGTTGGAATCACGCTAAAAATGATTCGGTAATTTTGCGAAACTTATGTAAAAGGTCGTTTTATCTAGCAAAGATTCGAATTACAGTAAATAACGCTCGTCGTCGTGCATTTTCGAGAAAATATATTAAATAAATTGTTAGGGAAGCCTAAAATTGCGGATCTTTTGAAAAATCGAAAATTTAGCATGAAGGCTCATTAGAGTAATTTGTTAGCAAATTTGACAATCAGTATTACTAACTAGGAAACTACTAAAATTTTCCGGTGATTACAAACTAAACTTGTGTAGTTACTTCTATTTTTGCACGGAATTATATTTGAAGGCAATGTCATGCTCACTTAAACTCATTTTTGAAAATGTTTTTATTTTTGAGAAGAAATGAAACTTCATTCACTTGGTGGAAATTCACTAAAAATTATTTTTGTTTAAAAAATTTTGAAAATATGTACTAAAATTAACAATATATAGCTTTAGACCTACAGTCAAAATCTCACGGTGAAACGGTTTGGTTAGACATCTTGATAATAGTGCCTGAAGCGTGCAACATGTAATTCCCCCCACAAGTCGGCTAGATAACACGTAACATTTATACGAATATTTTCGAGCACAGCAAAAGCATATGCATTTAATATGGCAGTTGAAAAACAAAAAACATACACTTTTTGCATTTCATTTCTCTGAGACTGAAGACCTTCCCAGATGCAATTTTCAAGAAAATTTAATCACTATTTTCTCCATTATTTTTCGCCGTTACCCAAATTCCAGCGATTTTTATCAAATTTGTGTTATTAACTGACTGTACGAAAGCACTGGTTTACCAACGTTACTTTATACAAGGTTGGCTCACTCGATTGCGCGTGATGCTTGGGGAGCTCCAGAACGCTATTTTTCTGAAGTCACCCGTTATCCCCTAGTGCGGCCTTCAAAATTTTGCAAAACAACTTTTCACGATTTACGAGAATTGTGCACTCCTTATCTGGGGGGTCATGAATGCAATCTTTTCTTCAAGATAAGATACACGTAACTAATAAACTCGGTTAAGTTTAAAGTCGTTATAAACGTTTCCAAAACAAGCCTTCAGCAAACGAAGGGTGAAAAATAATTATGTCTAAAATAGAACCTACGTACGACAAAATGTCAGCATAAAAATACTTTCCTCAGTCATAGGAGGCTTTGTTTACTAGGCAGCTCCGTGCCCTAAGCGTTGCGCGTTGATTGGCCGATTCCCTAGAGAATTACTGGTGACCTAGGCCCCTAGCAAATTCAGGCGCGAAACTCTCCAGTGAACCAACCGTCTACAAAGTAACCTTACTGGTTTAATGGGTTTCATGTTTCCGCTCAGTGTTTCGGAAAGAGTCACTTTTTCTGGAACGACGTTTTCCCCTATTCATTTGCCAATTTCTGAGGGTTGCCTTAATTCCATAATGATGGACAGAAATTGGCGAAGGGACGGAAATATGCCATACCAAAAAGTGACCATTCCGAAACACTGGTTGCAGTGCTTCTTTGCTTTGACAGCAGTTTATTACATGTTGACCGTTAGATAGCGATACTGTACGAGAGAAACGCACTCGCAAAAATGAAAAAGAACGCGCGCTCGTGGCAGCTCTGACTGCTCTCTATGAAACATTCTAAACTGTTTCAGACGCCACTGGAATAAATATCAATATGTTGATCGCCATGGCCCTATTGATTTCCATTTTTTTAAAGGAGAAGTTGCATGGAAAACTAAAACATTATACAGTAAAAAGTATCTTATGCGCCATCAGAATTCAAGTTCGCTAGAAACTTTGAACATCATATTTGAACCAAGGTATGCAGCTTCTCGCTAACTGACAAGCTGTAAAATGGCGCATTAAATACTTTTTCTTTATAATGATTAAGTTTTTCATTTAACTTATCTTAAAAAACATTTCTTCATGCTACCCTCCAGAAACCCTTAAGCTACAACATCGGAAAAGGATCCAAATTTGATGGACAACTTTGAACATCGCATTTGAGCCCAGATACGAAGCTTTTCGCTACCTGAGAAGCTTCAGATGGCGTATTAAATACTTTTTTCACATTTTCCATGCAACTTTTCTTACAAACCTTTCTTTCTTCATGATACCCTCTAAAAACCCGTAAGCTATTACACGGGAAAAGGATCCAAGTTTGATAAACAACTTTGAACATCGTATTTTAGCCAAGAAACATATCTTTTGATACCTGAGAAGCTGTAGATGGAGCACTAAATATTTTTTAATTTATAGTTTTTAAGTGTTTCATGCAACTTTTCTTACGAACTTTCCTTCATGCTTCCTACATGCAACCCCACGTAAGGCGGTGTAACATTCGCGTAAAGCAGGGTAAGAACCGCGTAAAGCGGGAAATAAATTGCGTAATATCAGGGTAAAAAACGCGAAACTGGAGAATATCGAAAAACTGCTTCTCTGTTCAAAGAAACAAACTCCCAGATGACTGACGCATGACGGGAATGAATAGTGTAAAGCGGGGAAATAATCGCGAAAAGCGGGCTAACGATCGGTAAAGCGCTTTCACGATCGTTTAAAGCGGGGTAAGAAATGCGTTAAGTGGGATGTCAATCCCACAAACCGGGGTAGCAATTTCGTAAAGCTGAGATAGAACGCGTAAAGCGATGTAAGAATCGCGTGCACGGAAATGCTCGGTGTCCAACCCCTGACGAAAAAATTCGTATCTGAATACGACTAGAAGGCACTGAAGACATTAGGAGCCACCGGGCGTGCGCGTCGGGAACCGTTACGAATGCGGTATGCTGTGGTCCTCATCGACCGTAAATCTGCTCGATAATCAAAATATGGCTTTAAAATGATTATCTTTCTCACTCGAACGAAAGCTGAAGTCCAGCCCAGAGCTCGTAAAACCGTATTCGAGGAAGACAGAGTATTACGTTGCGGACGGTCAAGCAGGTGAAGTCATGAAAACCGAGTTAGGAAAACCCTCCCCCCGTACTTACTGCCTTCCACAACATGCGGAGACCAATCCCAATAAGCTGGGAAACGGACTAGTGTTCGACGTTGCCACTGAGACCAGTGGTGTATCCCTTAATGACTGACTTGACCTGAACTACTAAACAACTTACTGGGAGATCTCTTGCGGATTAGGGAATATTTAGTGGCTGTTTACGCAAACATACAGTCCATGTTTTACCACGTGGTAGTTATCCCACGTGACCAAGCTGTTCTCTGATTCCTATGGAGAACTCTTGACAGCAACATCCCTCCGCTAAAGTATGAGATAATGGTGCAGATCTTCTGAACCACGTATTCACCAACAGTTTGCAACTACGTTACGCGTAAAACTGCCCAGGATCAAGCGGATTAATCCCGAAAATCCTACCACGAGTTACTCGAAATTTCTACGTGGACGACTATCTGGACTCCATGATAGAGAGAATGTACAATACCATGCGACAAGAAGAAGAAGCGCCATTGGAAGTGTTTTCGCTGTCTCGTTCAACTCTGTCTCTAAAAATTGCCAACAAAAGCTTGAATGTGGAACCGATGGTTGCAAATCTTTCCATCATTCATTGCTACATGGCGCCAAAAGAGTTTTTCCTAAACTATCTTCGGCTGAAAAGCAAGCTACTCCAAAACCCATCGATGATTCGATTTCTCACGGACATGTGGGTACCACCGCGATACCAACTACCGAAGCCATCCTTTTATCCATTGTCCCGGTTCGCTTACAAGCAAATGGACGCCAATTCCATACCTTCGCGCTATTGGATTCAGGAAGCGAAGTTTCTCTAATCCATGAAAAGGTAGCTAAAGAGCTTAGCCTTGACGGTCCCACACGATCGCTTCGTCTTGGCACCTTTCACGGAAGCGACCCGGAATTTTCAAGCCAAACCGTCAGCTTCGAAGCCGTATCTAAGGATGGACGCTGTCACCTCGAAATCTCGAATGCCAACACTGTTCCGAAAATTAATCTGTCCCGAAGAAAGATAAACTGGCCAATCGAAAAATCGAAATGGAGTTATTTAGCGAATCTTGATATACCTTTGATTGACTCCACGCAGGTCACCGTTTTAATCGGTATGGACGTACCAGAAGCCCATGAGTATATGGATGTGCGAAAGCCACCTGCCGGTTTAAGAGGACCGCGAGCCTTGTTAACACCGTTCGGTTGGTGTGTTGTTGGATCATTTGACCAACCTGCAAAAACCAAATACGATGCGTTTCCTCACGTCAACTTCATCCACGGCAGCAATTCCGAATCTGACCTTGACGCCACTATTCAGAACTTCTGGAAGATTGATTCTCTTGGCGTTAAGCTCATCGATAATCCGAAAACGCAAGAAGAAACTCGAGCACTGACGATTCTGGAAAATACCACTCTACACAACGGTGAACGTTACGAAACAGGACTGTTATGGAAAAATGATGACGTCGTCCTCCCCAACAATCGAAATCAAGCTCTTCGTCGTTTTTTTTTTATATTGGAACGTCGTTTCAAGCAAGACCCAGCACTGGCCTCACGTTATGCAGATGTGATTGACGAATACATCGATCGCGGCTTTGCTAAGCGCCTACAGAGCTCCGAACTACCTAGACCAGATGGACGGACATGGTACTTACCTCACCACGCCGTAATCAATCCAAACAAGCCAAAAAAGGTACGCGTTGTCTTCGATGCTTCGGCGACCTGCGAAGGAACGTCTCTAAGCGAAGCGTTGATCAAGGGACCAGACTTTATAAGCAGCCTCTTGGGAGTCCTTCTACGGTTCCGCCAGCATTTGATAACAGTCTCCTCCGATATAGAGAAAATGTATCATCAGGTGCGCGTCCGAGAGCAAGACCAATCCGTTTTTCGTTTTATCTGGAGACGTCCAGAATCTCCCACTGCACCGGAAACCTTCCAAATGCAGGTTCATGTATTTGGAGCCGTTTCTTCTCCGACCACATGTATGTGTGCTTTGCGAAGAACAGCCCGCGATTTTTCGAAGGAGTTTCCCGATGCAGCCGAAAGAGTGTTGTCCAATTTTTATGTCGACAATTACCTGGACTCCTTCCCAACCGAACAACAGGCAATAATCGTTTCTAAGCAACTTACCCAACTTCTACACCGAGGAGGATTTCGGCTAACTCAATGGATCTCCTCCTCTCGAACTGTGCTTAGCACAATCCCGAAAGAAATCCGGAGTAATACGGAACTAAACCTCGACCTCGATGACCTTCCGGTAGAAAGAACTTTGGGCGTGCTATGGGATTGTAACGACGATGCTTTTTGTTTCAGGATTAAGCAGCCCATCGACCCGTGCCACACTAAACGACAAATCCTAAGTGCAATTTCGAGTGTCTACGATCCCCTCGGCTTCTTAGCTCCGATAATCCTAACGGCAAAAACCCTGCTACAAGACATTTGGAGGACAAACGTAGATTGGGATGACGTCCTTCCGGCAGACATCCTTACCCATTGGCAAAACTGGGCCGGCAGCCTTCATCTGGTCGAAAACATGCGAATACCCCGATGTCTACAAATCCAAACCTCTCACGTCACACAAATGCATGTATTTTGTGACGCATCCGAAATCGGCTACGGAGCAGTGGCTTATTTGCGGTCTCTATCTAAAACTGGACTTTTAAGTATTCGATTCGTCATGGCGAAGTCCCGCGTGGCACCCGTACGACCAATATCGATCTCACGGCTAGAATTGCAAGGCGCTGTTGTTGCCGTACGCCTGGCCACTACCATCAAAACCGAGTTGCAGATATCGATCAGCCAAATATTCTTCTGGACCGACTCTCAAACACTTCTCCAGTGGATCAATTCGAAGACATGCCGATATCATGCTTTTGTCGGAAATCGAATCGGAGAAATCCTCGAAGGCTCAAATACAAACCAGTGGCATCACGTACCCGGAATATCCAACCCCGCCGACGAGTGTAGTCGCGGTACCCCTGTCGAAAACTTGTCGTCGGACCATCGATGGTTTACAGGTGCAGGTTTCCTTCAACTTCCTGAAGAAACATGGCCTCCAAGCCCTACCATAACGGAGCCATCCGAAGACGACCCAGAAATATCACTTAAATCGTGGACAGGGACGCTGACAAACACCGGAAACTGCACAGTCTTCTGTTAGGACGTGCGAATCCCAACCTTCCTCCAGACGTCATAAACCCCGAAGAAATTACTTCTCGACGTCGATGGCGTATTTCTCAAGTTTTAGTTAATCATTTTTGGCGCAGATGGATGCGCGAGTATCTGCCGATGCTCATTGAACGTCGCAAATGGTTACGTCCAACCCGAAACATTGCTACAGGGGACCTCGTTTTAATAGTCGACCCCAATACACCACGAGGACAATGGCCTATCGGACGCGTTATCCAGCCAATTGCAGGAGCTGACGGGATTGTAAGAGCTGCAAGAGTTAAAACGGCACGCGGGGAAACTACACGACCAACCGTAAGATTGTGTCTCTTAGAAGAAACAAGTGAAGATAATGTTTCAGCATTGGCTAAAACAGGGCCGGCTATGTTCCGGCTAGAAAGCCAAGGTCAGGCTAATCGTCAAGGGACAAACCCCTTGTGACCAGACCTTGGCATTTTCTGCGGAAGGGGAAACGTTGTTTTGGCTAATTGAGGTCTGACGAGTTGGGGAGTCTTGGTGATTGGGAGTTTTTTTTTTTTTTTGAGGAGTGACTCTAGAATTCTGAACTCGTACAATACTCTCGAAATTTGAAAATTATTATTTGTTAGTTCTTGTGTCTTTGTATGCTTGTTTTAGTGATAATTCGGGTGGAAAATATAGAACTAATCATAAAATCATCGACTTCTCATCGTGTACACCTATTTCGACTTTCATTCCGACTTCGTATTATTCTGCAAACTGACTTTCGCCCAATGCGTCGTATCGCGCATTTCAGGAAGGAAAGCTACGCCATTTACACTTAATGAACGTTTTCTGAATAAAAACAAGAATAATCAAAGTGATAAGATAAATCAATGTCACATAATTGGCGGAAACCTTGTGTTCTCCTTTATCGGCAAGATATATTTGATTTCTATGTTCATTACTGAATTCTTCCCTAGCTTGGCGTGAGTGAATGTCTCGAAGAAGTCGTTTCTCTCGACGAATGAGTCGATTTCCATACCGACTTGGTGGGCAGAAGACAAAGCACGCTTGCCCGTTTTTAAGAGAACGTCAACTTGAGGGCAATGCGTCAAAACACGTCAAAAACACCTGGAAATTTAATGTTTTCACAAACCTGGAGTAACGTGTTTTAAAAGTACTAGTAAATACAGTGGCGTCGTGCACTTCAAAAATTTGGGGGTGCTCGATTTTGCATTTCTTGTAAAAAGGTGGTACTTTTTTTCAGGTTTACAAATTTTGAAAAAGGGTGATACCTTTTTTCTCAGCATGGCAAAAATTTTGGGGGTGCCCGGCCCCCCCCCCTGCCCCTTATGGCACGACGCCACTGAGTAAATATTATAGAATAGTAAATTATTTATAATGACCTTACACTACAAAGCCAGAATAAATAAAATTTTATCAATAAATAAAAAAATACAAAACAGAAAACTAACATGATTGATTTAGAAAGACATCACTAGAGCACGTAAGCTATTCCTCAAGTGAAACTATAAAACATTTAAGTAGACCAATACCAAGTGTGAAACGACCCATTCTTTTCTTTTTTAATCGGAATGGAGAGACCTTTAAAGTATGGGAAATGGCCAATTTACCTCAAAGACATTGGATATGAAGTACCGAAGGATCTTTTTAGCTTTCATCTTTTCGGTGCTTTCTTTCCTTTCTTTGATTACGCCTTCAACTTTGTCAGATATTGGCGTCACTGTGCTTTGCTTTATTTTAATTCCGTTGTCAAGTAAACGTGTCTAAGTAATTCTCTCGTCGGTGGACAAACACAGTACTTCTATTATCATTTTGAAGATCAAAATGAAATCCGAAATTTTCCAGCGTGAAAACTGTTGTTGTCATTGTTGGGAACGTGTAAAAGAGGCAGAAAAACTGTAAACAAAACTGCTTATGATCGGTATCGAGCAGTTTTACCGATATCCGTGTCTGCATTTTCACCACTTAACCCTTCGGTATATCTCGACGTTCATTCGGTTCTCTTTTGACAACTTTTGTCCAGAGCTCAGGGAAAGCACGGGACGGACAGTAAGCTGGAAGAAAGCGGCTTACACGTCTTGCAAGTCAAGCTGTTCCTAAACACGGCTGAGGCACTATAACAGGTGGATTAGAAAACGGGTACAATTGGCCGCATTTACCATAGGTGTCCCATTCTCGTTTTATTTACTTACAAGCTTGTGTCTGCAAACGTTCGCAGTTCCTTGCAAATCCATTTATCTCAAGAAAGACTGGAAAGTCTCGTCTAGGTAGACATTTCTTAAGGAAAAGGACTTGCAGGAAAACAATAATTAATAAAAGTAAGGCAGTGTTCTAATCTATATGGCTTGATGTACACGGGGAGCCATATCTCCTTCAAGACTGCCATGTTATTTTTTCATAGCACGCTGCTTAAGGAGCAGAAGTCGCGTAGCACCGTCTCAACTGCGATTCTGACTGTAATAGACCATAAAGTGTCTGGTTTATAAACTGCCATATGCCAACGGCCATACCACGCAGAATGTACCCAGACTCGTCAGCTCCTGGAAGTCAAGCTGCGTCGGGCCCGGTCAGTACTTGGATGGGTGACCGCCTGGGAACACCGGGTGCTGTTGGCTTTTTCCCCCTCGTTTATTTTATATGTTTTTTTTTATTTTCTTCTTGAAAATCTTTTAATGAAATCAGTTAAAACTATGAATTTTTAATGCTCGTTTTCGTAATTCTCAGTCCGGAATCTAAGAGCTACCATGAGCATAGCCACCTGTAACACTGTTTACGCACTTGAGTTACGCGCCTTGCGTACCAGAAACATATTTTTAAAAATCTATAATTTACTCTGTATTCCAAAAACTTAAAATCATAATATTACAAATGGCATGCACAAGTGAAGCATTTCGAAAAAAAAAAAAAACAGACCCGGATCAAAGCAGTAGAAGAAAGAAACATAAAAAGGCTACGACAGAGTTACGGGGAAAAGCCATAAGTTCCAAACTCTGAATGGCGGTCTTCCCGTCCAAGGTTCCTATGGTGCCCGATGCACCTTGACTTCCACAAGCTGAAACGGGTCCGTGTAAAATATAAACTACATACGCGTTTGAATGAAATGACATGTTTACTGAGGAAAACGCCCGTTATTCTTTAAGGTGATGACACCTCCTGAGAAAACGTTTTTACTCTTTTGGAACGACGAGGCCATCGGCATCCGACCAAGAAGCCGTTAGTGTTTTTCCTGACTTGAGGAAGTTCCTTAATTGTTGTGGATCTCCTTCACCAAGTGTAAGTCTTCCTCGCTTATAGTATTGGTCTGTTTTCCCGCCCCTGACCGCGTAGACCCAGAACAGAACTTGGATTTGGATCAACTTCCTGCGAGCGAACGCTTGGTGTCTGGTAGAACGCAAAATCCAAAGAGTTCGCCTTTCGCGTGATGAAGAATCCAGTGAAATCGACAAAGAGTGAAGTTCTCCATACCTTGGCCAGTGTTGTAGATCCGATAGTGTTTTTTGTTTCCGTTACTCTAACTGCTAAAGTTCCCCTGCGAGAGTTATGGTGGATGGAGCTACCGTGAAATGAAGAGATCCCCAATAACCTTGCTGAATGTTGGAGCTCTTGGCTAACCGACCTGCAAAAGCTAGAAGCCATAGCAATCCCACGATGCCTGCAAACCTCTGCCGAGCCTTTTTCCATCCAAATCTATGTTTTCGCAGGCGCATTGAAGGTTGCCTTCGAAGCTGTCGCCTAGCTGCGTGTGTCTGACCGACTGGAAACGGTGGTCAGCTTGGTCACAGCGAAATCGCGCGTGGCTTCCATACGGCAGTTGACTATCCCTCGTCTCGAGTTGCAAGGAACGGCTTGCTCACACGATTTCGACTGAAATGCATTTGAAAGTTGGCAAGACCTTCCTTTGGATGAACTCTTCTACTGTTATAAAATGGATTTGGTAGAAAACTTACCGTTTTTAAGCATTTGTTCCTAATAGGATTGCGGAGATCTTTGAACTAAACGAGGCTCGTCAATGAATGCACGTTCCCTGAACGCTCAACCCGGCAGATGATTGTTCCCGAGGCCTAGACACGGCATCCTTGGTCTTGCCAAACCGATGGTTCAACGCACCGACCTTCTTTAAGCAACAGTCCTACGAGTGGGCCGCTGATGAGTACTGAAAAAGGAACTGACGACACCGATTTGGAAAGTCTACCGCTTCTGTTGCGAGTACTAAGCTCGCAACAGAGACACCGTTCCAAGTCTTGCAGAACACATCTAACTTGCACCAATTCAAACGAGTCTTTGTTTGGCTTCTCCGTTTCACTAAGAACGCATCGTCCCTCAGAATTCTTTGCGCAACGTGGACCGATCACATTAACCAAACCTCGTAACTCCATTCTCGAACTTATGAAGCTGGAACAGCAAAGATGCTTTTCATCCGACTTTATTGCTCTGCGTATCGTTCGTGCATTGCCACGTTGTTCGAAACTCTTAACCCCTAAGTTAACCCTTTTCCTCGACGAGAGAGGTATTTTGCAAGTTAGCGGTCGAATTCAGCATACAGACGTACCTTCAGATGTGAAACACACCATTTTATTAATTCCTGACAGCCCCTAAATATCTATAATACTTCGAAATACTCTCGAACGTCACATGGATCTACTGAGCTAACCTTCGCCAAGCTGTGCCCCCAGTACTCGGTGACAAGTGGCCACTCGTCAGTCAACAGAATTTTAAAGAATTGTTTTGTCTGCAAATGCTATTGAGTAAAACTAAACTTCCTTCTGATGGCCGCTTTACCTCGTCAACATCTGGACTTGTTCAACCCTCCATTCACAAATGCTGGTATTAATTACTTTTGACAGTATGCAGCTGTAATACATCGAATAGACACAAACGTTATGCTTGCTCTTCACCTGCCTCGTTAACCGTGCGGTCCATCCGGAAGTTGCGCATTCCCTCGCCACACTCCTTCATTCTGTCTTTCAGGCGCTTTGTTAGCCACCGCGGTGCTCCACCGCACGTTTTTAGCGACAATGGGGCAAACCTAAGAGCTGAAGAAAAGGAACTTTGGCAATACCTTAGGCTGGAATGATAACCGAATCAACGACGAACTAGCGTAACCAAAAATTACCTGGCATTTTGCCCCTTACGCACTATCGCACTTCGGTGGGGATTGGGAGCGCCTGGTACACACCGCTAAAACTGCCTTAAGATGCCTTAGAGTACCAAACTGTCACGGACGAAGTCCTCGTCACCATAATGACCGAAGTAGATTCCTTATTAAATAGGAGATCACTGGCACATCTTAGCGTGGATTCTGATGATCTGGAGCCACTTAACCCGAACTTCTTCCTCCTGGGCCGCGCAAACTCGAACCTCCCGATTAGTGTTGTGACCGGTAAGGGCGTAAACGCGCGTAAGCGCTAGAGAGCGGCTCAGGCGATCACCGAGAAATTTTAGGACAGGTGGCTATGGGAATATGTTCCATCAGTCATCGAACGACGAAAATCACAATCTTCAACCGGACGACAAATTGCCTCTGATTAAAGAAAATACTCCGAGAGGCCTATGGTCACTCGAACTCACCCTGGACCTGATGATGTCGCTCGGACGGCGCTCGTCAAGACGAAGAGTTTCCTGTTATACGTGTAAGTGAAAGGACTTGAGTTATTTACATTGCTACGAATTTAGTTACAGCGTAAACAGTTGTATAGGTTCTATGCAACAGAAGTATGTCTCCATAAATTTTCTGCTCTTCTTGCAACAATAATTTTAAAAATAATGAAATGTGTAAAATCAAAACGAATAAGTCGTCCTGCGCGAGAGCCTTGGAGTACATTGCTGCACAGTAATCAAGGCTGTACAAGGGGGCGGAAGTTTGCACGGAAGCCCCTAGAGGACAAAACTCGGGAACGACAGAAAGTGCAAGTACATATGAACACTCGCCTACTTGCTGAAGCTTTCTCACTACTTTCTCGTACATATTCAGATTTACTTCACTTACTGACTACTTTCTCACACTTAATGACACTTTCTGCACTTACAGACACATTCTGACTACTTTCTTGCACATATTGAAACTTCCTGCACTTGTTGACACTCTCTGCAAAATATCGAGAACACGGGAACATCGTGTATCGTGGCTGTCGGGAACAAATCGATATCTTTGTATGCAACGTCGCTTTCACACTCGTATAAACAACTCAAGCATAAAAGCTTTCGGTGCGGGACTATAAGGCTGTTACACTTCACAAGAGAGAAGCGTTCACGAAAATTGGCGCCCCGTGTGGTGATAAACGCCACGATAAGGGTTTCTCTGGTTTACTTATTCATTTTACCTTTTGGAAATTTAATTTAAACCGAGAAAAAGAGGTGACAATTGCAGAAGCCCCAATTCGTTTGCTTATTTATATAGTAATGGCGTTATTTAACTATAGGTGACATGATAATGTCCATATTGTTGTATTCTTTCTTCCAATAATAACACAATTACCAGAATAGCACACATGTCTCTCAAACATCATTTAAAATGTTTCTGTGTGTCATGAACGTCTTGCGACATGTGGACATCCAATAGACGTCCAGTTTACGCACTTGTGCCGCTTGGGTATTAAGGAAATAAAAACAGAATTTGACAATTTTATTGACGTCATAAAGCTAGCTCAATATTGCGTAATAATTATCTCTTGCAAACAGTTTTTACAATAATAGCCGACTGTATCTATTTCGATTTTTAAAGGAACTACATAACAGATTTCCAAAAAGTGAAGAAGTACACATATTTCTTAATGCTGGAAATATGAATTTCAAAGTTGTAATTTTAGTTAAAATTGGTCATTTTACGTCATTCTTTTTAATTGCAAGCAAACATAAAGTTGATTTCTTATCTATGAATGCATTTACCTATGGATCCCAGTTTTGCTTTTCTTAGGACGTTCTAAGGATTGGAAATTAGGATGGTATAATTTTCGACAAACGAATTCTCTAAGGTCTTAACGCGGTTGCCGATAAGTTTCTTCGGTAGAGTATGTTTCGAAGTTATCCTTTTTGGAATTCATTGATGTTGGGTTTAAGAAAACTCCGATTTGGTAGGCAATACTTCGATCTGTATTGCAAAAGGAAATAAAAGTGTTCCCCAAGTTGTTATAATTACAGTTATAATGGCATCTACGGATTCTCTATAAAAAATATTTCCGTCTATCTTGAATTTAGTTATTTCTCCACCACTGTAGCTCCACCTGTCTGCGATCCGAAAAAAACTTTGTAGAATAAATACGTTACAACAAACATAATGTCAGTAACAAAATACTGGAAAATTTTAGGATCACGCAAAACAGTAGTGGTTCTCTCTAACCAGCCTCAACGCTTTAAAACTCCATATATAAAAAATAGTTTCTCCAAAATAAAAATAAATTAGATAAAAATTTTGGATTCATCGGAATTTAATTGTTATTTAAAAAACATAAAACTTCGTACCCATCTATTGATCGATAGAAATTTTGCAGTTATTTAGCCCTGCTTTAAGCCTGAACAAAACGGACAAAACCCGCTGCTCCCCTTGCAGAAGACGGCTTAGAAAACAAACAAACAATAGCCTTATGGGCTGTAAATTTCACTAAGCTCAACGTAACAAAAAACTTACTTTTTTTTTGCCTTTCATAGATTTTTACTCACTCTGTAACACTGTGAGCACGGACACTTTCTTTTCAGCATTGCTTTAAAATTTAAAATATTCAACGCTGTAAAATGATATACTTACTTGTAAACTCAAATAAAAATATCGAAGTTTCAATCGTACTTCAAATGCAAGTCTTTTTCGTTCACGTTTTACGATGTACATTTACCTCTTTGAGTTCACTGTCATAGTTTTGAACGCATAGCTTCACTGAATATAATGTGCTTGTTGTTTTTGGTAAGCATAAATAGAATAGTTTGATTAAAAAGTTTGCAAAAAAGCGTACGAGGAAATGCACAGATAATTGTATAAGCTTCTCACTCTTTTTTGTTACGAATTCCCATTGAGTGTTGGAATCAGAAGTACTTTGGAAATTTTTTTAGTGTGTTTAGTTAAACAGTAGCAAATTTCCATTTTATAACGGTTTCTTTGCCCTCAATGAAAAAAGCCGAAAGATCACTGATCAAATTAATTGCTCCATGACTACAGAAATTACTGACGTTCCACTTTGAGGTTTCTTAACTGAATCATGCACATTAAAATAGATGAAGACATTATTTTGTCTTATGCATTATTAACGTTAACTGGAAAATTATTCAATACATAACAGAAAATATTACTTTTCACTCCACTTTACATTAGAATTACACCTGGCGGTGTTGAGATAATTGTAGAGCTTGTTATTGTGTGGTGTCCTTAAATTACTATTCACCAAGACTTCTCCCACACGGGGGGCAGGGGGTTTTCTCCGTATTGTTCAGGCTTAAAGCAGGGCTATATCTGCAAAACTTCTATCGATCAATCGATCAGTACGAATTTTTATATTTATTAAACAAGAATTAAACTAGACGAATCTATTTTTTTATTTTGGAGAAACTATTTTTTGTATTGGGAGTTTTTAAGCTTGAAGCTGGTTAGAGAAAACCACTACTGTTTTGCGTGATCCTAAAATTTTGCAGTATAAGGCCTTTGAGCCGTTTTTCATCTCATGACGCAATGTGTCAATGGAGTCAACAACTGCCTGGCTCTGAGGCAGATCAGCAGCATATCATCAAAGTTCGGATCGCGCATGCGAAAAACAAGTCAGAAAAGTTTCTATAAAAAAGGACTTCGTAATATTCGTACCCTACTGTGGCTTTATAAAAGCCCCCAGACGTCGTAACAATGCGTGAAGAATTGGCCCTAAAAGTCTTCAAATTATTTTGAAGAATCGCATCAACACTGGAAAAATGCTCTCTGGAATAATTCTGCTGCATTTACCGGTGGAAAGTTACCATCTATAATTCACGTTACAGGAACTGGTATTGTCAAACGTCTTTGTAAGTTTGTAAGGATAATCAGTGTATTTTCCAAAGTGAAATGTGGTAGAATCTGTTCCTTTACTGTTCTTCAGCTGTTGGAAGAGTAGTCATTGCAGCTTCTAAGCCTAAGCTTCGACGCAAGGCGGCTACACTCAGTGAAGGATCGGCCATTTCTGTTTGCTGCAGGTCAGACGCTTGCGAAGAATTCTTACAAACCTTAGTAAATGAAACTTGTTACGAAAATGTTTTAACAAAACAGAGTTGCGTGTGAAGAAAGTTACCTCAAATTTTTGCCACTTGTATTTAGGAAACTTTTTGGAGCCTAGCAAGCTCTGGATTAAGTAATGGACCGTGGGGTGTCCGTACCCGAAGAATTCAGCCCCTTTAGCTTGGGGTGGAGGTAGACTTCCCAACCCAAGCGCGTAGTACACCTTTTTCAATAACTGGGCATGACATTCGTCAGCGCTGGTGGCTGAAATGGTCAGATTTGGCTCGGAATCGGTGGAGATTTCGAAGTTAGGTTGACCGTCCTTGTCGGAGATTTTGCAGGTATATTCGCACGTCGTATGAGGGTTCTTGACGCCACCGTACACGCGGGTGGAACAAAACCCGGACGTATAGATATACTGCTCGTCGTGATAGCTGGCTTTATCCGCCATGACTTCGCCTAGGCTGTGAATAGTTAAATCACCCAGCTTTAATGGCAATATGGGTCGACCGAGCGGATCTAACGGCACGGGCTGCACGAGTCTTTTTGACTTTACACGTGCTTGGGCGTTCTTGCGGCCCGTAGGGTCGGCTTTGACATCCTCAGAAAGCGATAGTTTGGAAGAAGGGCGTTTAACAGGTGGCTTCTTCTTGGCGGACAAATCAGATGAAGGGGCTGCAGGAATGGTAGATAAGGTGGCAGACGCTGACGTGACAGATTTGTTGAGAGCCTCCAAATATTCTAAAATAAGCATTTAATTGTGACTGATTGGAGCTTTGTAAGCACTTGAATAATTTCTCAATTATATACCAGGTGACTGTTGGAGCGTTAGAAGTTTCCTTAATAAATATTTACGCTCTTCTTGAACGATAATGAGCTGCCGTTGGAGTTGGGCTGCTCTGTCACAAAGCGCTCCATTTTCCTGAATTTTTTAAAAAAATATTTTACATCGCCAACATTTCGATAAATGAAGCTTATTATACAAGACTTACGTAAGTAAGGCCTTTTACTATTTTGTGTAAAGCTTTGTACTTCCTTTCGTATTTACTTTCTGTCGTTGGAGGCATTTCTGGGTTCAATTGTTTTTGTTTGGTCCGGCTAAATTTTGAACTGCGTGTGAACTGCCGAAATTCAGTGGAGTAGGTTTCTTCTTAACGATCATACGTCTTGAGTTTTTGAGGAAAACACTTTGGTAGTCTGTTCGATTTTACACTAAATAATGTAGAGAATGTACTACTAAAAATACCTGTTGAAATTGAGAAAATATGTAAACTCCGGGATTTCAGATGCAAGGCTAGTTTATACAAGGTTGGATAACTTATTGCATGACAGCCGAAACACGCAAGTGCGGCATTTTCAAACTGAAAACAGCGAATTTTCATCACTTTTGCAAGTTCAGCGCTCTTCATGCAGAGGCAATTTATGTTATTTTTTTTACATTTTTCAGTAAGATGTCTTAGGAAGGATTTCTTGTCAAATCATGTTTTTTCGACGCCTTTGTAATTTCCTTCCAATGCGTGTGAACGTGTTTGTTCACCCTTTCTCCTTCCAACGTTATCCTTACTCTGCAAAACATTTCACTGCTGTTTGACGTAATATTTGATACATTTTTATAGTTTTCTTTTAAAAAGACAACACGCAAAATCGTTTTTGATGTTCAAAGGGTAAAATACACGTAGCTGAAAATCACTCTGTATTAAAAATGATCACAGTAACCCAGTGGCTCTGATCTCAAAATGATCAAATTTGGTTTATTTGACAAACGCTGCTTTCCACATAATTAATTAGCACTAAACAGCGCTTAAATGGGCGCAAAAACACGAATACAAAAAATACACCCGATGCACGAAGAATTATGTACCACAGTTTAAAAGAGGAAGAACCTATAACAACAATGATCGTCAAGTGTGGTGAGACTAATTAGGGAAAATCCTTTACATTTAAAATAATAATTACTAGGATTCAGTTGCACATGAATGGTCCACGCAATCACAAACTTAGTTTTCATATCCAGCACCTTACATAGAGTCTGTGCGCTTGTTGGCTCGTTTTGTGTCGCGTTCATGACGTTCAACCCTGGTAAATTCAAATCCGAAGTTTGAAGGGGTGCTAGAAAGCTTTCAGGTTCGAATCCAACCAAAATACATTTTTCCCCCGTTTATTTCGTTTCTTTAATAAAATTCCTTACGACTGTTACGTTGTCCCAATCTTGTATAAAGATTTGCTGCAGAATGAGGTAATTGCTAGACTGTAATTTGATAATACAAGTGTATTTAATAAAACTATGTAGAGAAATTACAATTTTGCCAGTAAAAACTTCGGTTTACACTGTTATTTTGTACAGAGAAGACCTGGGCAAAGTCAAGGAAAATGAAAGTAAAACGAAAGTCAAAATATTTTCTGAAATTCAGATCAGTTCCAGTTATTTTTCAATTATGCGTAGTTAAAATCAACCTAATTAATTTCAGGATCGTTTATATTCTCCCGCGGTTTTTTAACGGCCTAAGGACTTAACACCTTCGAGAACTTTTCACTTGACCGACACGAAAGTTTGCTATCTAGTAGAATTGTTATTAGCAAAGATGGGCGGATCGTGGTCCAAACTTGTTTTGAATCACTCCGGATCAAAAGACGGATAATTTTATCTGTGATCTGTTGTAAGAATGGTGAAATTCAAATGTGACCAGCGACTATGGACCAACTTTTCATATCACTATCCGCGTAATTGGATCACAGATCATGCATGATCCGTGATCCGAGCTTAGTAAACACCATCGAGTAGAGACAGACAGAGCACGAAGGCCTTTCCTTATGGACCGTTCTTGACGACTTTTTAAAGCCACAGGCTAACACCACGAATGAAGAGACACGATTTTTTGTGACAGCGGGATTTGAGAAAAACAGCCTGGCTTTTGAGCTACACTGCGTAGGGTAACAACCCCTTTCTGAAAAATCCTTGAACTACTGATGCAACTCGGAGGCCGTCGGGAAAGACAAGGCCTTGACGCCTTAGGAGCTAAGGACACGGGAGAATAACGGATCGAGAAAATGTCAATAGCTTGGGACCACGAGGGCCATGGATGTAAACAAAACAAGACAAGGTAACTTTTTTATATATAGCTGGACAAGTCTATGTTAGGACACGCCGAGCATTTATTATCAGTTGGCATGCTAAACCTCACGTGCCACTTTAGCTTTGGATGCGTCCGTAAGTTGTATTGTTTTTTTGGGGGTGGCGATGGAGGAGTGAAATAAGGTAATTTTGCTTACGACAGAAGAATTGCGACAGTTGAGCCAAGTGGAATAACGAGGGGAGCATAGGAAGAACGTAAGCACGTGTCGTCAAGTTTGTCGCGTGTTTACATGATTTTAGTAAGCATACAATGAGAATTTGTTTCGCTCGCTACTGTTTTTCACGTTTCCTATTTTTTCAGTTTTTTTCATAGTTAGGTTTTCCGTTTCGCGTTTGTGTGGTTCCGTAGAATAATTTTGATCGTTGGCTTCCACAATTGTTATGTGTTTTTCTGCGCCGAGAGAACTGTTTACCAGATGCTTTTTTTATCTTAAGTTTTGCGGCTACTTAACCCAATCAGTTGTGATCTACTGAATTGGTAAGTTTTAATTTGAACTTGAAAATTTTAAAAGTGCTAATATGTTTCAGTCGTTTACCGCTATGCTTTAAACTTGACGTTTACCGTAATGTTTCTCATTTTACCGTAACCCCAAGGAAGTTTAAGTGAACAATGTTTATAGAACAACACATTCTTAATTTCTTCACGTATTACACATTCAGCTTTCCGTGCGTGTTACACATTCACCATTCAGTTGAATTGCATGACACCTTTCAGCAAACCAAGATAATTTTCATTTATAATTTTGGCCAACCCGTGCGCACTTAACTACATTTTCTTAAATGATTTTGTCATCTTTCCGTTTGTCTCTTCTGTTCGTATACTCCGCCTTCCTTCTTCTCTTATGTTTTTTTTTATTTTTTCCTTCTTTTATTTATCCTTTCTTCAAATTTTCTTCTGTCTTTCCCTCCTCTTTTACATTTCTGTTTTATTTTCCATTCTCTGTCTCATTTTTATCTCGTCGCACTTCTCTTCATAGCTCTTCCAAAGCTCGTTCAGTCTTGTATGCATCTCAATGTGGATCTTTCTTCACAAGAGCCGCTACATAAAACCACACATACACTGCAAGACTAGGATAGGGGTGAACGTATACGGCTAAGGCAAACTCCACACTAGGATCGCTGTGGCGATGTAATCCTGTCGAGTACAACATATCACCCATAAACTCCACATCCGTAACTCCTGTCTCCATAGGAAATCCCCATACCTAACGAGCCGGAGAAATAACCTCTTTTGTTCTCAAACACTGTTCAGTTAAAGCTCTCACCTGGTACGGACTTAATTGAGTTCCAAATTCTTGCACCAAGTCATCACCGATCGCTGTTCCTTCAAGCCGGGACTGCTCTAATCGAGGTAAAAATTTCCTCAACAAGGTTCCACAGTGTCTGTTCCATCTTGTTCTGCAAAGAGAATTCCATTGGCACAAAATCAATTAATGTAATCCGCAAATTTACCTCCGATTCTTCCGCCAACTCATAAAAGCGTCTTTTAATTTACGTTCCAACCGCTCCTGCAACTCTTGCACCCACTTCGCCTGTGTAGCTTCATACGACAACTTCACAGCTATTGTTAAGCCCATAGATGGCTTGGTTAATTGTCGGCCAAACAGCGGTCTCCAATCTGTAGTTCGATTCACGTCGAACTTGAGAAGGCCTGGGTGCACTTGCAGTTGTACATTTAACCAAAACTAATAAAAAACGAAGGAACTTAACGTAAAGAGCCACACCGATATTTATGCTTACGTTTTCGGGACTAACTAATGCGAAAATTTTCTGAAGGGGACAAAGACTATCATTAATGGACAGTCTTTCACCCGTTACAGCATTGAAAAGCCACCATTCATCGCGCTCTTGCAAACGCACTAGCACGTACGCAGTACTCCCCTCTGGTAACCCTAAGCCTAGTACCAGGTAACACTTCCAATTCATCGCCAAGAAGAAATTTGCCAGTAAAACTGCGTGTTCCTCTTCATCTCCGCACAGCATTTCCAAAAATTGCTAACCATGCATCATTAACACTCTTTTCAATAAACGAAAGTTTCAGAATACTTCTGAGTGTGCCCAAATATCCAAAGGTCCCATAAAAATTCTACTATCTGCTATACACGGTATTGCAGATACAAATCGTGCCAATTTTCCCATCGCAATACTCGGATTGTCATCTGAAACAATAGTACTGCATTACAAAATATTCAGCATACAACGCTCACTTACCCAGTAATTCCGCCGGGGGAGAAATTGGCTTTAAAAATCGCCCAACGTAGGTCCGCTTTCCATCTAAGCCTACAACCAACGGATTTATGACCCGTTGTGGAAAATCTCGCGCACCATTCGCGATGAATTCTTCGATTCCCCTGACGACCCACTCCTCCTCCATGCTTTCAAAATGTGTCTAGAAGAATTACCGAAGAAACGAATGCATAAATAACGAAGAAACGAAAGACATAAAAATTTCAAATGAAAATACACAAATTATTACTATAAACAGTACCGTAAATAGTTGTTTATAATTATCGCACAAACTAAGCTAAACATAAAAAGCCAAACACAAACGCATAAGCTAAAAATAAAAAGTAATCATCTAAATATTAGTAACGGAATTCAAAGCTCAAAAGTTTATTCGTGAAACACAATATTACTGTATTTAACTCTGGGAGGTTCAGCGGCGGTTGCAATGTAATAAACAGAGTTATATACGGTCCTATCGGAGTAACAGGTCCGTCGGTAGACGAGGAAAAATAACGATTAGGCGAATCTTGCATTAGGCTGCTTTCGTAACCAAAAAGTACTGGTGCCGTCTTCAATCGAAATGTACCATCAATCTAAGAAAACCGTGAAGTTTTATCTTCCAAATAAACCTAAAGAATTACTATTTCTCGTCTTGTCTCACTCTGTTTTGTTGGTAAATGGTCGAAAACGGGATCTGTATTCCACCTAGCCAGTTACGATCGAAGCGTTGGTGCACGTGAGTTTCTCGGTCTCTTTGATCTTGCAAAACGTCAACTACAACTTCATCAAATAACTGAATATACAAAACGTCCGACACAACGCTTAATCCTGAGGGCGTCAAATCTCCGTTAGGCGGTCTAAAAATTTTTAGTTTATTTCAGCTAATTACGAAATTAAAGTTACATAAAAGGAAGCTTCAATTCTTGATTCCACTTCGGACTCGCTCCTACGGCTGTGGTCGTCCTTGTCACAGATCGCTGGAAGGTGATTTCCACAAAAGGTTTAACACCAACTTCCTGAAAATCGTCGTGTTTACCTAAATAAATAGAATGCAAATTTATGGCTAATTAAGCGAAAACAAGGGGCATTTACACGTAAAATATTTCAGCATAAAATGCAAAATAAAATTTCACGTTATATTACTTGTCTTTCGCTGCTCTGTTTCTTTCCGATTAGGTACATGAAATGCTTGTACGACATGAACAAGGATATTTATGGATTGGCCACTCAGTCCAAGGCTAAGTCCACCTTGCAGTCCTTTCCTTTCTCGCCGTTCAGGCCTCAGTGGACGCTTCGGACTGAAGATGGACATTAATGTTAAGCCAAGTGTCCTATAATACGAAAAAAAAAAAATGGAATTCGTAATTTTTGACTCTTCTACAAGGGAAACTTGTTACCCTATATCCGGTACTTGATCCTCAATAACAATATCGGACAAAACTCGCTTATGACGAGCTTCTTGATACAACGCTGCAATCTTTTGTCTTATCAACGCCAATTTCTTTTTGCCGTCAGCTCGGCGTTTGTCGATCGGGTTTCTCAAGTTGTAATGCTCCGTCGAGGCGGTTAGTTTCAATTCCCGGTCTTGTTTTCGTTTCTCACACACCTAAATACACAACACAAAATAAAATCTGGTCAACCCAATTAATGTAAAACAATCAGATTTTTTTTATCAACAATCAACAAAAAGCCTTGCACACGCTAATATGTGCATTAAAAAAGAAAGTATTTTTCGCTTTGAACTGTCAATTGTAAGAGACAAGGGGAATGATGAACCTAACTCATGCCTGATCCCCAGAAAGAAAAACGAAGATTACATCAAGCTTAAAGTCTCACATGACAAGCTAGACAACAAAACACTCAACTGTATAAGAAAATTTAATACTCTAAGCATACTTTCAGAACGTCGCGTGGCATTTCTTGCACTTTCATGGGTACCATGGTCATATCGCGGAATTCTGGATCTCCCAAGAACCTTTTCCTCAAAATCTGAAGTCGTAAGTCGGCATCAATCTCTTCTTGGCTGCAAAAGTCAAAAGGTTGTGTTAACGCCTCCAAACGGAAATCGTCACCTCCAGTTTCTGCACGATTCTCGAGCGCCTGGGGAGACACAATTCAGCTTTTATGGAAATCTGATTGTACAGCGGCTACCTCTAAAGCTTCTAACAAGTGCACGTTCGCGGGATCATTAACATCAAGCTGAGTTTTGTCTAATAGCGTTTGGAGTTGTCCCGAGTTCACCAAATTGTCTTCTCCCGCTAAGAAACCGGTCAATTCCATTTTGGGAGGATTCCATACGGATTCTGGAGGGCATTTTGCAATTCCTTGTGAATCGTAGCCCCATCCTACGCGGCATTTAACCACCCCGTTGGTGAATAAAGGTGTCGCAACCCCGTCGCCACCTGTGTAAGTGATTCCACTCCCCATGCCGCCTTTGGAAGCAGGAATCACCAAATTAGTCATAAAGTGATAACTACGTAGAGCTGCGTGTTTCAATGTTGTCTTACTATTCAAAAACGTAAACAAAACGGGACAAATTAGTTTTACACGATCCGGTTTTTGTCAGAAATCTATTAACAAGGATGTTTACTTATCAGGAATGGGAAGGGGAATGTTTGCCAACAGTTGACATCTTGCCCAGGAACCAGCTTCTTTCTCCCAAACTTGCAAAGATAACGAATGAGGAGGTTGTCGTACCCATAAACTGAAAGCTTGTTGGATGCTGGCACGGAAAGTGGGCGACACGGGGTGAAAGCTCGTGCAAGCTGCTTCTTTGCCGTTGTAGAGCACGCTGATCGAGTACTGTAACTTTGACACGGCTATTGCGCGTACGTTATCAACACTATATAAAGACAGTACAAGGAGAAACGCTGAAAAGTGACTTCTGTTATGTCACATATAAATAATTCCGTATAAGCTGAATTGATAATTTATAATTACGTAATCTACGATGGCAGTGCGACAAAGAAATATTATTAAGCTCAAATTTCCCATAAAAATCCAATCGAAAGATCAGTTAATTCCGTACGAAATTGAAGAAAAGTTTACCAGATTGGGTGTTTCAAGATCAGTTAATAGTGGCGCCGCTAGATGTACCAATGGAATGGCCGTTTTGTCTGAAACCCTTGCTTACTTTTTGCTGCACAGAGCAAGAGATTTTTACAGGTAGGGGAAAAAGTCAGGACTTTTAAAAAATTATTCCAACATAAGCGAACAATAAAGAAATTACGTTTACTACAAACAGTTACAACAAACGACCACCAACTTAGATCACGTTAGTTACGTTTACACTGGGTGTCAGGAAGTCTGGTTCGTTCCAGAAATGTGTTACGAAGAAATGAGTTCGTTTCTTACTCAGTTGTAAGAAAATAGCAGACAAATGGCCTCGAAAAGGTAACAGCATCACAGGCACTTCTAGCGGCGTCAATGTAAACTTACCGTAACACGCCGGATTCTTGTAAAAAGAAGGTAATTGTTGTTCGTAAAAAAGCGAAAGACTTACGGCGTTTTCTCGTCCATATTTTTATGTTTGAGTTCCAAGAAGATTATCGGTTCTCCAGGTGGTCTGCGACAGCGTAAAGCGTTTTCAATAATCGTCTCCCGCATTTCCGCTTCATTATAGTCTGGTTCCGGTGGTACGGGCTTGGAGGGCAAAATCTCATCCTCGGATTCATCTTCCACTTGAGACGCCCTACGTTCCTTTCTCTTCAGTTTGCGTTCAGCTCTCTGAAAGGAGGATGCAAGGAACATTAGAAAATCGAACATCAGAAAAGGGGAAAAGTCAATGGCAATACGGTACGGGCGGAACGATAAGATGCACACTAACTTTTTGCTGAATCAGAGTTTTCCAATCTTGTAGCCTCTTTTCATACTCGGCTTGTTCGTTTTCCAAACGCTTTTCATAGTCGCATTGGTTATCTCTGAGCTCACGCTCGATGTCTTCTTCCCATTGCGCTGTATCTTGTTCATAATCAGGTTCTTCTTTATGGATCACCAGCTGAACATCGGTGCTAGCTCCGTGGGCGCTCTTGCGCGCGTCTTTGAGCGCCTTCCAGACAGTCAGAATGTTGCGCAGCAGAATGCGATCTTTTCCCCCTTGAACGTCACGCTCTTGTCGCAACAATGCGATCTTCTGCCGGTTCTTCTCCACCCTTTGCATGCTCAGCGAGTCGTCCGGACAAGCTGCCATGGCGTTTTCCAGCGTTTCCGTCGCTTCATACAAAGCCTGTAACTTTTGCGTGCATCGATTTGTGACATCACGTCGCGCTTGCTGGGCGTAGGTTTCGTATAATTGCATTAGTTGTTGGGCGAGCACGTGTTCTTCAGCAAACAAGGCATGATGATGAAAGACGAGCTCGGTTAGATCCAATTCCAAAGGGTACGCAGCGTCCATCAAAACCGGCTCCGTGCTACCAATGGCGCTCATCCGGGCCTGCGTTACAAGCCACGCAGTCACCCAGACACGAAATTAGACAAGAAACAAAAGGAGACGAAAAAAGCGAGATAGCAAGTTATTCCATAACTTGTGTGCCATTTTCTGAAAGCTAAAGGAATCATGTGACAATGGGTCTTTTACGTGTTTAAACTCGGTTTGCAGTGCAGGAGGTAATTCGGTTTCAAAGAGCGCCGGACGTAAAGGCTGACTCCGCAAAGGATTCGGTAACGCGACCACTTGTCCATCTTCCCCGAACCAATTCCTAACATAGACAAGCCAAAAAGCATTAAATCTCATACCAAGACTTTTAGACACAACAACCCGGAATACTTTTCTTCCCAGAAAGCAAAGCATGATACACCGAAAAAAACAAACAGAATCTTGCGTTCATTCATTCAAAATTGCAAAGCGCTTCGCTCTGGAAAAAAAAACGAAGTAGTGATGTCACCAATTGCGTTGAAATTATGATACCTCCGTACGCTGCACTTAATCTTTATAGAAGTAATTGACCACTAATGAATGTCGACGACTTTGATAGGGCAAATTTTCTTCAATAAATGAGTTTTGGCCTAAGAAGAAAGAAAAGTGATTAATTGACTTACGTGCTACCTTCAGCGAGCAGGCGGTGTTCCAGGCGATTTATATTGCGAGGTGCCACCCAGGGTTTGGATCCCACATAAAGTCCTTCGTCCTCTGGGTACCAAGGCGTAAAGTCGTCAGGTAATTTGCGGCTTAATGGAGCTGTAACAAGACCAAAAGTATCAAACACGGCAACCACGAGACCAAAAACATAAAAACCGGAACAAAAAGATATGCTGGGCAGGCAGACCAGAATGAAGCGTACGTACTATTTTCTTGAGTGATCTATGGGAGGTTTGCAACTGCTTTGGAAAATGAGAAAAATAAGGTGGAGGAAAGAATTGGTGGAAAAAAGTTGGTGGAAGAATTGGAGTAAAGACGGCAAGGAGACGTTATAAGTCGCTACGATTGTTCCGACATACCTGGAGCCAAACTGGGTACGTATAGTAAGTGGCCTTCCGTTTCCAATTGCTTGAACTCGTGGCCCACGTAGGTGGCCCACTGGTTCTCCACTAATTGCCAGTGATCCATTTCCTCTGGTGCAAAGTCGCAGAGCAGCATGCGACCATCTTCGTCTTCTTCTTCTGAAGATAACTTCTTTTCACCCAGTTCGTTCACCTCAGATGTCATTTCGTTTTCCACACTCGTCTCATTAGCCTCACGCGATTCTGGGAATTTAAACAAGTTGGGAGATGACCAGAATTTCGGCTACGTTATTACGCGGAAATCTAGTTGTCTTATCCTAGACGCGAGTTCTACCCCATCAAACAATAAATCGCAACGATTATTATAGATCTATAATTATGCCAACTGACGCGTGAGTTCCGACAGTATCTCGTTTAAAAAAGTGATCAATTCCTTACAAGGGATTTCATATAATTTATTTGTTTATTCCTTGCGAAGAATTCGTGAGGGTAAAGCGTCTACGCATAGGAAGCGTTGTTATATACCTTGGAATTTTGGGAAAGCCTAGAGAACCAAGTGTCGGCTACCAGTATTGGTTGTTAAAAAAAGGTCTTGAACGTGAGAAAGATGTACAAAATTTAGATGCCTAAGTAAGTTAACTATATTATTCTCATACGAGTAACTTAAAGATCCATTACAAATTGTATTTCTTACACTTTTACAAAGCTCTTCAAAATCACACTTGGAAAATGTAGTCCAAGTATCACATAGTGCAGATGATAATTACTAATCATGCATGACTAAAAGTTATTAGAAAATGAAAACACTAAACAAGACATTATTGTCGGTGCATTACCTACAGTTATAGGCTTCTAAATACCACAGCTTCAAGGTATAAGCTCAATTTTACCATATCTGACAACATTTTTTTAACATAGTTTAATAAGGAAATGTAAAGCCTCTAATAAGTAAAAAATAGTGTATAGTCATATTATAACATTGATAACCATCTTATGGAAACTTTATATGGTGTCAACTGGTATGACAACATTTTGCGAGCCGTGCGTATAATGTACACTAATAAGGGGTACTTTACATATTACACCATGCTGCCACGCAACATTCCCCAAATCAGTACTTTTATAACGTTGAAACATTTCTTATAAACACTGTTAAAGCTTGGTGTTATATGCACATATTAAGAAAGTTGATACTTAAACTGAACAACTAACTAAAACATGTAACATTAACTTACGTATTTCTTACAAATTTGGTTCATCGTCTTGAAAAGTCTGCCATGCACTTTATCTTTAAAGTGAAACAGCTCGATAATAACAGAACGAAACAGACAACAACTTACCAGAATTTCTCAATGCAATCTATTGAACAACTTTTGGAGACAGTAAAAGATAATAGCACGTAACAGAGTTAAAAATGCATTTGGCGCTGTTTGGACCACAACCCGGTTTTCCTCTATACGTTAACTGGCCCTTTTTCACGAGGAAATTTTATAGGGAAGCAATTGACTTTCTGAACTGATGTTTCAAAAGTTCCTAGTCTTAACAGTCGTCCACTATTTTAGAAAACATTACTGTCACGAAATTTGCTATAAAAAAGGAAAGATTTGCAAATCCCTCCACGTCACTCCGGCTAAAGAAGGCTACGCGTTTGACCTGCCTTTTTATTGAAATTCCGGTCTGAAACTCATTAGGCTTCGCCATGACCTAAAATGAAACATTCGCTGCTAGCTACAAGCGACGAACGATTCTCATAGGTCGCAAATTTCACTGTTTCCAACAGTGAACGTTTTCAACTTGGATACTTCCTACAATCGAGCACGTTTGGTTTTACCTTAATAAGCAGTGTCTCAGAACAGGAACGCTCGCTGTTGCTCAAGTAAAGCCTGTGTACGTTAATAATTCGAACTCCAGCAAAGTCAGATTTTGTGCAAATATACTGTATAAAAGTGTTGTATTAAGACAGATTTTCACCTTTAAATCTTCTGTTTTGTTGATTGGCCAATAAGGTTCAGTGTAAAGGCAATTTACATGAAAGAGCATTTACGACAGTAAAAACGTCATAATAGCGTTTGTATAAAAACGTAATAGCAGTTGGTATTATTAGATTTCTTATACAAGTGTAACAACCTTTACCATTACCTGTTTTGTGCTTCTCCGGTGAAATTGGACCCGTGTCTGGCCAAAAAACTGTTGCGAAAAAGTCGTATTCCTCGCCTCGGCCTGGACGTCCAGACTGTTCACCGCTTTTTGCCTATGACATTCAAAAATAACCCATCAAAAATGTTGTAACTCCAGCTAATTACGGTAACCTTGCTTATTTTTAGCCTAGTCACCTTATCTTTTTAATTACGCCTTAAAAAGCGTTACATAAGTCGGCCAACAGGACCAAAGTTGCAACACCAGACTTGTTTGACGCCCAGTGTTTTATTTTCAAGTGCAAAAATCGTGTAATGAATGCTGAACCAGCGTTTATTGAACCGTGATTCCCCTAATTATAGTTCAACTTCCATAGTAGACACGTGACAACCCCACATTTAAAACCACCAAGCCGCCAACCCCCTCCTTATACCAGAAACAATCAAAGAGGAGATGGGAGAAAATTACAAAGTTTTCCGATGAAACCAAGACAAGCAATTAGATGCCACCCTAACAGTGTCGCGACTCGTTAACTGCGAAAAGCGTTAGCCGTGGAAAAGCAACAAGTAGAACACAAGAAAAAAAAAACGAAAACTAACTACACTTCTCAGTCCCAACCCTGTTTTGAGTTTAAAGTCGGTTATCACGTGTCAGCCTGTCAAAATCAAAGGATGTCCGGTCTGCTTCCACCCAACTATTTTTCCAAAAGAGACGGTTTGCATTACAATGATAGTATAAATAGGGTTGAAACAATACTTTCGACCTTCGCGACGTAAATCTTTGCTACCACTCGTTTCTTTTGTTTTCTAATCTATTCCTTATCTCTTTATGTCAGTGCTGTCAACGGAAACTTTGACAAGTCATCCAATGTTAAGAAAAGTCCACCAACCGTAAAGCTTCAGGGCCAAGTTCGCGTCTAACCAGGAAATGAGCTGACATGTCCTCACACAGCTTTTGAAAGTAACTCAAATAAATAGATAAGTACGCAAAAAATGAGTCGTGATTCAGAGATAATCTAAATTTAATGATTCTTGCTCTTAGCTATTGCGCCATAAGCCATGTAGAATAACTTTGAAGCTCCGTCTTTGTTTTCAATATTGGACGAGTGTAATCTTCTCCGAGTGCTGGTTAACAAAGTTTGGGGAATCATGACGAAACGGCACGAAAAGACATTAACTGACAGTTGTGTGCCCATTGCTGTGGACTGACATAACATAATAGTAAATTCATGGCTCTCTGGTCAGTGGTCTCGCCACATCAGGACGGTACTGGCCGGCTTCCCTACTTTCGGGTCCGAAAGAGCTGGTATGAATATTGGACGAAACGATCTGAACCCCTGCTAAAGGGGGAAAGCTAATGAGATTACGTCTCACCAAATCCCCTTGGACAATCTCCCATGTTTTTCTGTTCCACGGACCACACTTTTGCAACTGTACAGCAGATGCCGAACGAGCTTGTGGGCTATTTTTGCACCCTATTTTCCACCTTCATAAATTCATGTACTTTCCAGTACCAGAAAATTTCTATGATTCTAACATCATACAATATTAGACTCTGCTACGTAAGAAGTGTCTAATCTACACAATAGAACATATAAATCTTCAAGAGTAAAAAATTCTACTACATAATACAATAGTAGTCCTAACATCTTACAATGTACCCGTTTCTGCGAAATTACTGGTAATTCCTACATTTAACCCTTTACAAGTTATTGCTATGCTACCTTGTCCACTAAATATGCTTCATACCACTTATTGCGTACGTAACAACATTCAAGCGTTTTCTATAGTACTTTTATTACCTACCAGAAATAACGAAAACTATTTTGATAAGAAAATTAGCTCACTTGTTTTTTTCTTATGAATAACAGCCTACAGGGAAATGAAACCTAATTCGTATAATTCAAAAAGCTATTACCCCAGTTTTAAAACACTAGGCACCATTCTTTAGTTATTTCTTGCCTTCATGGATAATGATGAGGTTATACTTTCAATCTCAAAATAATAACTTGCACTTGAACGAATTGCTTCATTACGGCTGCAAAATTGTGCTACAATGTCTTTCCTCAGCTTTGATCTATATGCTTGTACCACTGTAATTTCCGCAAAAAGGGCCCACAATTGGCTTTTCCTCACTTGTATTACTTCTTCATTTGACACCTGGCGTGTTTCTCTTTCGCGCTCGGCCCCGTTGCGGTCAAAAGGTATCGGAGATTGATAACATAGTAGGCAAGTATAGCGAGAGGGTGTTCCTTGGTTTGCAACGGGTTGTTGGAAAGGGGACCAGAAACGCTCAACCCTATCCGGAAGTCCGTTTTCTGCCGTCTTGGGCTCTTTTCTTATACCTGCTGCCGAATGAAGACCCGCTTCTAATTTGGCTCGCACTTCAATTTTCTTCCTCTGCCTACCCAATAATCAAAGTAATAGACAGATCGAGATCAGCAAAAACACCGTATTTAATGTTTAGGCTCAACTCGCTAACACACATGGCTAACATGCTTTTACGCACAACACAATCTGACTATTACAAACCCTTACGCAATAGAATGACGATTACTGTAGAATAGTCCGGAAGTCCTGGGCTAGAAAAAATGCACAAGCAACCAATTTAACGTGCATATCGGATACACCGAACATCTGTTGTAAAGGACTTTGGAAATAACGAACATTTGACGTAACAGATTTCAGATGGAACGGAGTTTGGGCACAATAAGCTCCGGATGTAACGAACTTCGAATATCAAGAACCTCGAATACAGCTTCAGATGTAGTGAATTTTGGACATAATGCGAAAGTTAAAGACTTAAGGAATTTCGGGTACAGTGAACTTCGGATTTCACGACATTCTGACAATTATCAGTTTTCTGTATACTACATTTCATTACAGCGAGATTTTGCTGAATTCTGCAACATACGTTCAAAGTCGTACGGAGTAAAAAAGCTCATTGGAGGATTTCTGCACCGTGGCTATGAAAACCGTCGGCGACAATGACTTTCCCTCGTTGGAGAATTTTTTTAAAGATCAATACCGTATAAAAGAGACATTTACGAGACGAGGGCTACTTGAATGCACGAACAGAAATTGTGAAGTGCAAAATGTTGCCCTGGGTGATCTATTGTTGTAAGAAACGCAATGGAGCAAAGCGGGCCGTTGTGTAAAACAGCTTCTCTTAGAGGAAACAGGGCCGGAAGAAGGAAAACGTTGGCTCGGCTCCGTACTATACCTGTTACCGGGTTTTCAGTTCATAAATCAATTCTCTTTATTCCTGCAAACTAATTTACCTCACCTTGTTTAATTAGTGAAAAGTTAAGCGAAGCAGAACCACCATTGATTCGACTGCCGTATTTACGAAGTTTCCCTTATTTTAGGCTAAAATTGCAAGTTTTGAGGATTTAGATACCAGCAATACACCAAATCCTCGTTGTTTCAAAAGTGGCAACGAAAGAGTGCAAAGTCATGCCCAACTAGTAGACTAACACATTAATGACAGTTAAATTCTATGACCGTCAATAAAAAAGGAGACAAATGCAAGAGAATTAATGGTCAGAATTTACGAAATTATGCTTCATTTAAAAGGTTATATTCTACCGCAAATATACATAAAAGTCTTTATAAGGTACAAAAGTCTTTATAATGTAGAAAAATGGTTTCTTCACATTTTTTCGACAATTCCGGAAAAAATCTCCCTTTTTGCCTTTGTAATGTTGAGAAAGTAAAGTAATCTTCACGTTAGCACTGTCACTTTATACAAAAGCTGCGTCCCATAAACCCTTGCACTACAAAACTCCAAAAAGTAGGAATTCTTAGAAAAAATGAGAAATGTCCGGGCTATTTATGTCCACTTATAGGTTTTCTCATGAAAAAGACTAAAAATACCGTAGCTTTCTGGACTAAAGCTCGCTTTTTCTAGGTAGCCACCCTCTTTTTACCATTCACCCTCAAAAATGGTCTTTCAATGCTTTTCGTACCCGTTTTTGCCTGATAAAAAGATACATTGTTATACAAAATAGACATATGGCAGCTGTTTATTAGCTTAGCCCACTCTTTCGTGAACACCTTTGAACTATGCGGGCTCTCCTGACACAGTCGTGACAAAAATCCCCACATTCCTCTATTTCTTTTCTAAGAAACAGACCCCAAAAAAGGGGAAAATGGGTTTCAGCACCTTTTTTAACCCTACAATAGGAGTTAAAAAAAAGCTTAAGGTAGTAGATTATTGCTAAGTGAAGCTGTAAACTTATGCACAAGGCAAACGAACAGTTGCTGACTGCGTAATGGTTTCTTTTCTAACAAAACACCTAGATCAATGTTTTTTCTGAACAACACTTGAAGGGCGAGAGCGCAGCTCGTTACCATTGTTTAGTAACAGAATCGGATTACACAAATGTTACATCCAAATTAGTATTATATTATTATAGTACTGTACTTGAGAGTTTTAGGGATGGCAAGTTACAGTTACTTAAGCCCTGTATTATACAATAACATCAAGAAAGCAAGAAATGCTTAGGAAACAAATACCAAAATATTAAAGGCACATGCCGTACCACAAGATTTTTATAAAACACAAGTTATTCCAATCTTAGCGGTACTTAATTTCTTTATTTTTATAAGTTGCTTTATTTTACAAATTTAGTTTCATTACACTTATTTTTACAAATTTTCTTACTAAATTGTATCGCAATTTTAAAACAGTTAATTTTCACAATGATTGACCAACTGGGAAACGCTTCCTATCATGTGCCTCCAACTCATCACCATACCGGGGAAAACAGTATTGCAACGGATGGCAAACTCGAAGTTGAGGTGTTTGCGCAAACGTCGCAGGTGCAATGCTTGCACGGTGTCTTGGTTCCTGCGGGTTTGTTGGTGGGTACTTGCGCTGCCCAGTGACTTGGAGTGTAATAGTTACGGGACGGACCATTTCCTCCGGTATAGCTTTTTAACTTTCTGGTCGGCGTTTTCTTGTGCCGATGCAGTGGGCGAAGAGCCCCAAACTCCCCTTGTGCCTATGCATTCAGTTAGAAAAGACAAGTCCAGGTGTGTGTCAAGGAAGCCGCGGCAGCCGTCAAGGTGTGCACAAGGAGACCAGTGCCGCACACGTATAGACTGTTCAAGAGTACTGGAGACACACAGGACGGTATATAGGATACTACTTCCCCATCCGTGCCTTGACGAAAACTTTGCTTCAATGAATGCACATGCAACGTTTGCAGCTGCTCGGGAAGTCTCCAGACGCTTTTTTTAAAGATATATACTTAGTACTCGCAGGCTTCCTTTTTTTTTTACTAACAGTATGTATGGCATGCACACTATGTGTTGCCAATGACTGTCACAGTGCTAAACCCTCTGATTAGAGCATCCATTATTGCCAATAATTGCAGTTAACTTCAATCATGTACGAAGAAAACATTATTTGGAAAAAAAATACCAGAGCTCCTAAGCTCCAATTAAAGTGTACCGAAGTTAGCAGACGTTGCAAAAATCAATACAGTAAAATCTAGCTATAACAGAAACTGGTATAACGTATTATCTGCTGTTGCGTGCAATGCTCTAGCATAACTAAGGAATTTTCCCGTCCAGAGAAAGAGTTCAGTACTTCTCGAATTCATAATACCCTACTTCTTCCCCCTGTGCAGTAACATAACTCGTGACCTTTCAACTCGTCCACACAGTGCAAGAAAAGTTCTAAAAGAGTTCGTCCTAGCGACACTCTACTATTGTTCAGATTCAAAACCATTGCGCTTGAACTACAAGAATCTTCGGTTGACGTCGTAAGTTAGACAAGACACTCACTCAAACTGTTGACAGTAAAAGTAAATAACAACAACACGTGATTTCCCTATTACGTCGAGATTACGCGATTAATCCCCGACGAATTCGCAATAAAACCGAAAATATAATAGATGTTTTGTTACTGGCCAGTAAGATTTTTGCCTTTTGAAGAAAACCGTAAACGTACATTTTCAGAAGCCACGTTAATGTTAAAACAGTTTTTTTTATATTTGAACCATTTTTACAGAATGATGTCTGAATATTCCCCGTTACTCTCCCATAAAGGATATGTGTATACCGGGGCCGTAATATTCACACGGGAACCTATAACGGCTATTATGATTATAAAAAAATCTTCACACTTGCTAGACAACGTACACTGCTATTAAGAGTAAAAAAAGAATCTTAGGTAATAAACAGCCCCTGTGATAAGACCATTTATTGTTGCACAACTAAACGACCTCCATAAAATTAGGAAGATGAAAGTCTGGTAAATTGAACCTTGTAATTATTTTCGGCAAGCTAAACCAATTCAATGTGATTTGTAATTTTGTCGTAAGATTTCAGTTCGAATCAATCTTGGGGGGAAAAACGTCTGAAGTTATGCCAGTAAACGACTCTAAAAAAAAACATTTTGAGTACTTCTAAAAAGTCAGCATTAAATCAAAAGTAAGTCACATAGTCTTTTCTACTTTTAATGCAATCAATATTAAACTCCTTTTCATTGGCAACAAATATTCACATCCCGTGAAATAGTTCCTTCACTAGAAATTTGTATTTTTTGCTCAGAGTCCCAGTGCATTTCAATTCAAACTTTGCTTTAGCTCATTTTTCTGCAAGTGCTATATTTTCTTATATGTGGCGATATAATGCAGTTTGATTTAGTTCAAGTTCAAAAATGAAATTTACGGAAATCCGCCCTCTCCCTAACGTCAACATGGAAATTCAACGCAGAATGCTTAGTCGGCTGTTACATTAGAAGTCTGTTGTTGACAACTGGTGAGAATCTCGCTTTTCTTCAATTTAAACTATAGTACATTTCTTATTGTTGACATTGTCTCGTATTGTGACACTGCTCAATGTTAGCAAAATGACTGACGTTTCTGGCTACCCTAATAGCGCATACGTCTTCCATCGGTGTGTTTAAGCTTTTTTAATAGTCTTATTAACGTTCAGCAACATTAAAACTTCTCAGACTTGCTTTTTTCTGTTGATGTGCTACATGGGTAAGACAAACGTGCCAGACAGGAAATGGAAGAAGCCGTCTAAATAATGTTTGACTTCGACGAAATCGTCAAACGAAATATTTTAAGTCACTTCCAGAAGCAACTGACTGAACTATACTGGTCACGAATTTAGACTTTTGATTTCTTTTTGATGCTAATGCACTTCACTGTAGGATTGCAGAAAAATAATAATTGACGCAATTGGCAGCTAGTCAAATCTACCATCATTGCGCGTTTCAGGATCTCTTTATTTGCACGAATCGAAAATAAATATTATGTGCAATTAGCATTATTCTACTAGCTAGAACGCTTCGCTGATTTGGGTTTTATTTTCTTGCACGCTCAGATCACAATATGTATCGCAAAATTCATTTCTTTCTTTGTGTATATCGAGCCGTCTAAAATGCTATGATAGCCTACCCATCGTTTTTCACAGCAATGAATAAAGAAGAGATTTAAGCTTGGTATCTGAAAAGATTTACGAATACTTCTCGCGAAACTGAAAACTAAGCAAAATGGGGGAAAATAATAAACATAATTATTTCACTTGCCAAAAAGAATGGGAGAGTATATTATCGAAGCCCCTTTTTTCGTTTCTACATTTGGCCTTTTTTTAAATTTTTTTCTTAGCTGCTGCTCTTGCAGATCCAACAGAAGAACAGGTGGTGGCCCCAAACCCCCAAAATTCGGCTAGGGAAGTCAGGGGTAACCGTTCCATTGAGTGTGCGACCATCTCCACCAACCAAGCTATGAGTCGGCAACAATAGAAAAAGAAAAAAAATGGCTCCACGGTTGTAACGCATCCTTTCAACTCTTTTTAGCTTATTTACTTTTCTCTCTAGTCTTGAATAATCAAATGCCTAGGTTTTAATCGCCATAGCAACCAGAGAAGCTCCAAAGCCGTGTGATGGGGGGTAAAAAGAGCCGACAAGGTGTTGTGAAGGCCCAAGTCCGGGAAACGACATGCGTTAATGAGTCGTTATTCTCTTTGGTTGCGAGAAGAAGAAGCATTGTTGCCGCGACGCACACCCGACTGCCTTATTAGCCGATTGCGCCAGCCGTGTAACTCTTTTTCTGCACACATACACACACAGGTGTGCCTACAAGGGACAGGTGCAGTACACCCTTCGAAGACAAAAAAGGGGGAAGACGAAAGCTTCTTCATGCGCCCGTGACCAAAAACCCACAATTCTTCTCAAAGAACCGTGCAAACCCATGTGCGTAACACTTCTACAAGTGTTCTTTTCATCCACCTTGCCCTTTTTAAGGAGCTAACTGCTGGGATTCATTACCCATTGGAAGTTATGGACCAATGAGTAATACAGCTGGCAACTTTCAGGGGGGACACAACCGGAAGGAAAACTTTCTTTATACAGTCAACGCGGTTAGTAAACGAACAAACTTTTATGAACTGCCGGAAACAGGAGTAAAAATTCGATTTCTTGAATGCCTGTTGTAACAGAAGGTAACTAATGGAAGAAACTCCCACAAGGCTAAGCGCTGTCTTGGAATTTTTTTTGGGGCAATCTATTTGTTTGTGTGTGATTTGCAAAGCTGTGCTAGCGTATGCACCGAACAAGTGCGCGCATTAGCTTTTCGACAGATGTTGATGGCATAAGTCGACAAATACAATCATAAAAGATACAAAGATTTTGGTTAGAGTTTTCTTTCGGCGTGGAACACATTAAGCTGCTCCGTTCTTTCTGAATGTTTGATTTGAAAGCCATATGGCAAAATTGTACACTTGGAGAGATATAATAGGGTGGAAAACGTGGGTGGAGTCTTTTCTACATAAGAAGGACTTGATGAAGTCTTTCGGTTTGGAAGCTTGTTATAAGACCGTTACTGTCACACGAGTGCGATACTCCTCTTGAAGTTTTTGCCGTCTTCAAATTAATAAGGGTGGAGAAGAATAACTGCCACGATGAGCTCTCTACTTAATTCGTAGGTTGATTATGGTAAAAGCCGTCTTGTTATCAGTTTCTCAGTGCCGCATAAGAGCCTCTATTATTTACATCAGCGTATGTGAACCGAAAACGAAGAATTCATAACAGATTGCAAAATTTTAAAAATAGAACAGGTGGGATATCCATGTTAAATAACAACCGAAACAAGTTGGACTCATGCCTGTATTTCTTAGAAAACAAAAGAACGACATATTAACCTGTAATTCTGGCAAGTTAGAATTTCACTAATTATTAGCTGCCCCATAGGTACTTTTCTTTTTACTGTCTGTTCCCCTTTTTCCCAATCCCAGGGCCCTTCACTTTACTAGCTTTACTGTATGTAAATATTCTGCGAAAAGAATGGCTTAAAACGCCTTACAAGCAAAACCGTGAAAAACGGGACTGCGTAAACCAGTGCTTTTCAAAAGTGGGTAAGTTACTCAAAGGTGGGTAAAAGTTGTTCAGATCTGGAAAAAGGTGCTTATCTGAAGAAAAATTTGAATCAAAGGTTCTTGATTTTTTGGGGGACGATTTTTTGTCCGAAAGAAACGAAATGTCAAAGTAGGCTAACCTTCGATCAGTAGTGCTTACACTTATAGTATTTTCGTTTTGCGGCCCAGGTATACGTAAATTATGGGAGAATAACATGGGGAATTGCCAGACATACAGTAAAAACGGTTCAGATTTCAAAGAAACCGTTTCAAGTAGCGTTGCAGTTAGGGATATCTACTGCAATAGTTTGAGCATTTCTTCAAAACGGCTTTTATTACATTTCAAAAGTATGATTGAATATTTGCTGCTTTGTACTATACGGAAAAACTGCAATCGGGCAAACGGGTGCAGTAGATGATTTGTAAAAAAAAAATTAAAGCGAAACGAAAAATTCAATAGATTAGATAAGTTTTTGTTCTATAGTGTCCGAAATTGTTAGGATTTATCTGTCCGTTTTATGCTGTACGTCAGTCCAGATATTCTATTTGACTTCGCCTTTTGCTATTAGACACTGTGACAGATCTAACCTCTACGGAGGAAACGATGTCCTTGTTTATTGTGAAAAATTCCAGAAGTTGTTTATACCGGGATCTTGATACACAACGGTACAATAACCGTTGAAGTAAACTATATTTTGAACTTTAACCTTGCTGCCAGAAAAGTTTTTAAAATTATGTAGCGAGATTTACAAAATCTTTCGGAGTATAGTCGAATGTAATGCGCAAAATAAGTCGAGCAAAAAGCCATAAACAATGTTTCAAGTCGACTCCAAACGTTTTTAGGGTTCATGGTGTTATCACCCCGCAAGCGGCACTGTCAATATATTTGAGTTTCGAATTCAGAGACAGACCGTGCACCTTACCTCTTTCAAGTGTCGGGTGAGTCGGCGCCATGAGTGGCCGTGCCGAGCTCGATGGCTTGGGTTTTGGCTATGATGGTCTTGAGATTGGGTTGGAGTTGTCCTCGAAGACGGCAACTTGTCCGCGATAGGAGCGGCGACCAATGCTCCGTATCGTTGATCCTAAACAAACCAACCCACCAAAAGTTTATTATTACTAATCTGTGCAAACGATCAGCTGGCCAAAGCAAGATGCCTTTTGCCACCGATGAAAAATACTCTAAAAGGCAAACGGGTGCTTCTCTATTCTCGCATCGTTTTACATTTTTCGACTCACAAGGGTACTAGGATACGTTAGCTGAAGTCACAAATTTTAACACAAGTGAAATAAAGAAATTGTGGAGTATTCGGGGGTGGAGGTGCCAGTTTTTCCAACAACTCATAATATCAGGAATAATGTATTTCAGTTCTGCAATTTCTTTAGAGAAAACGCCCACTTTTGCTAAATATTTCCCTTTCAGAAGCCACTAGCGCCCACCCAAACTTATTTTTAAGAAGCGAATTTTAAAAACAACAAAGACAATTATTGTAGGACATCTTGAGTAACAGTATAAAGTGAACAGTCATTTCAGAACTGTGAAGTTAAAACTACATATTGCAAACGTGAATATGACGTAAACAGTCGGGGTTTTTCTCCAAACTACATCAACGCTTTAAGAAATCCCGCGGTTTGTGTTTATAAAAAAGCTTCTAACAAAGATTTTTTGAGTAAAACAATTCGGAATTCTAGGAGTCTAATTGTTTAGCAAACGACGCAATCCGTGTTTACCGACTGAGCGACAGAAAATTTTTAGGTATGGCCCTCATTTAAGCCTGTACAAAACGGAGAAAGCTCACAGCCCCCCCCCCCCCCGTGAAACGGTTTGGAGACAACTATGAACCTGCCGAATGAGCCGCAGAACTACACAATCTACGGTTTTATAACTAGGTAATATGTAAAGTCCGTTACATCTGGAATCCTTTATATAGGAAGTAATTTAATTTAGAAGTTCATTACATCTGGATTTTTCATATGTTTTCGTTTTATCGAGGCTTAAAAAACATGAATTTCATTTCAGCACGAGTATTAATACGCTTGTTATAACGCGAGTATTAGCTAAGCTTCCTTTTTATTTAAGTTTGCCTAGTTCATACAGTAAAATCTCGCTTAACGTACACTAGGTTTAGAGAACAATCGGTTGTTGTGCTCAAATCGACATGTCCCGCGGAATAAAAAGCATTTATTTCCATACTGGCTATTGCGTATAGCTGACTATAACGGACAAGCTTTCCATCTCCATGCGTGTAGGCTATAACAAGATTTGGCTGTACAGTACGTCAATTAGTTAGAGTAGGTAGTAAAGTTAGTTTAGGTAAAGTAGTGACGCTGGAGGTACCTGTAACCAAAATAAGCAAAAAGATAAAAAATCGGGAGACAAAAGTAGTCAGAAACGATCCATAGCAAAAGGCATTCTTATTTTCTTTGTGTATTATTACTCAATAGCTGTAGTGTTAACACTGTAATGTTTGTTCCGCGTATGAATAGAAAAAAAAACTTTTAAAAAATACCGGCGAAAGTTGGTGACTGCTACAACTACTGTTAACACGAACAGAAGATGAAGCATCGTTCAAACTTTCGATCTCATCATGAGATGATGTTCCTTTGTCCACGACTAGAGGTGTTTGACTTGCGCTACGCTGATGATGCTTCTTTTGTTGACGAAAGGTAGCTAAAGGAATTCGTTCTACACTCATCTTTTCAGTTGTCACTATGATTCTAAATATTCGCAAGTAGATATTATAAGAATTGTAAACACTACAGTTTTCGCTTTACACGAACAAAAACCCGATGATTTTCAGTAACGAGCTTCTACTTGTGTCGAGACATGGAAGATTTTCAAACCTGCATCTTTTCAGTTCCAAAACAAACGGTTGCCATAACGACAGTCCGCACAGTTGTCATGTTGGCCTCCAAAGCGCGCGCAACACAAACCCATTTATCATCCGAATGTAAATTTCTGAAAATCAAACTTTGCACTGGGGTTCTTTGCCATTGTAATTTATTTTTATTATTATTTCTCTTACATTGCCGAAGATGATAAAAGATTGAAATCCAGGCTTCATATGGTGAAGCTCAACTGAACTTGAGTTTTGAACAATTAGGCCAACGATTGACCCAAAAATTGAAATTGACCCAACAAAGTAAAGCTGGATGAATGGTGAGTTACGCTAAGTTCATACATTTTAGGCCCCAGAGAAGCGACGGAAATTCAGATACGGAAAGATGGCAGCTTACGAGCAACTATACACTTCCACAATTTTACAATTCTTCATTTTGTTTTAGTTTAATCTTCTTCAGTCTGACATTGCTGTTAATTTACACAATCAACGGTATTTCATAAGTGTAAAACTTAATTGCAACAAAACCATTAGTTTCGTTTATAAATGCGTAATTTTGAAATTTTAGTTACATTTACAACAAAAATAGCTGTAGTTCGTGCAGTAGCGCAGCCAGGGGGTAGGCCCGGCAGGTCCAGGCCTACCCCGAAATTCTTAAAAAAAAAAAATCTTGACTCCTCCTTTTCGCAATTGTAGCAGGTCTTACGTTGATGCACATGGATTTCATGAATGTCTTCTTGCGTCGGCCGGTGAGCTACTCTACTCTCTTCCAATATGTGTGTAATTGAGGCAAATTGAGGGGCGTTTGAGTGTACAGGCCTACCCCGAAACAAATTCCTCGCTGCGCCTCTGAGTTCGTGGTTACTCAGTCTTTCCTATATAACACTCAATTGGAGTCATAAACTGGAGCCCGCAAACCAATGCCAACAGCTTAGCTCATCAAATCTCTTCCTAGATGTAATGTACGTGTTTTAATAAGACTGATTGAACTGTCCGTATGTTGAAAAATCTCCGCATTTTTTATTTTTATTTTTCCCCTTTTTTCCGTTCACACGATCTGGACGTGTGTTTCCCTCAGCGTAACAGCATATGGCGTGTCTAGCTCGCACCATCAAAGAGCGCCATACACAGTCTTCTAATACTTATGGGTAGCACAACAAGAATCCCTTGATAGAGTTGGTGTTGTGCCCCGGATCTTGCCATTTCCGCCGACGTCGCCACACTGCCGAAAGCCGAAAAGGGTGTTTCATTAAACGGAAGAAGAAGAAGGGAGGGCTAACGGTCGCCCGCATACTTCACAACCTTGCTTTTTTTCTATGGAAAACATTACCTTACATAGGCGTTACGATCAGCTGAATGCTAGTCGGATATTCCACGCCAACGTCCAGCCACGTGCTCTTTTCCCCTGAAAGCTTACTTTCAGAAAGTTTAATGAGGCTGATTACCATGCTTCCTCTTTATTCTTTTCCCTATTATCACATAACACAACTTTCTGTTAGTTACCTTACTTTCTCAATCAATTCTAACTACGTTCGTCAGTTACGAGTTTTCGGAAGGAACCCGACAACTACCGACAGTGAAAAAGTCCGTGAGATAGGAGGAACCCTAAAGACAGTGAGGGCACTATTATATTTGAGGAATAAGGAGGGTAGCACAAATCTTTCCTTGAAATTCAAGTCAATATTTGGCAATTAAAAACTTTGCCCATAATTACAGGAGATCCGTGCCAATTAAAACGTTCTCGCTTTTTTATTTTCACTTGTATCACGAACTAAACAATATTCCAAATGTATAACCACTAAATGCAAAGGTGTGTTGCTATCTATTGAGCCATTATATGCTTGGTAGAAACGTAAAATGAGATTAGACTAGCTTTCAAACTAGAAGACACTCATTTGCTACAATCGAATACTCGTTGCGACGTAAGTAACATTATGGTTAACATGTTTCCCCGTAAAAGAACTTGTCAATCAAATTTTCAATGCCACGACATTTTGTATGCCAACGAGAATTTGCAGTTACAATCCCAATCAATACGGGACATTCTAGCTTCATCTCTGTCAAAAAATTATTACAGCGTATAAAAAGCTGAATTAAAAGATAAAAAAGCACCAGCTGTAAGGGCGCCATTTTCAAACGACATTAGGTCACTATGCCAGTGTTTCAAATACTACAAATACTTTAAATACACGGTATATTGTTTTCTTCATAAGGGTCTGCCGTTTCACCATGCTAACATTAAGTAAAAAATATTTTCCTTCTATTTGCCATGATTTTTGCTACATCCGACTTTCTTTACTTTAATAGAAGCTAAGTGAAGTTGCCATATTTTGTGTTTTATTCGCCATGATCGAGAAAGCTTCAGTTACAATTGGCCCAGAGCTCTCCTCTACTCTAGCCTACCTACACTTGAAAGTTAAGACTAGGATGATTGCGCATCGCTTAAGATTCAGCATCGATATATTACTGTTGAAGAGCTTGTTTGTAATTGCTTTAATTAAAATCTTGCCTCGAACAAGTTACGCAGTTTATTTTGTCTATGGCGACATTGCGAGCTTAATTGAAAAAAAAAAATAAATAAAGGGATTAGGAGTTATTCGCGCTTGTTATAAATGAAGCGCATCCACACCCTCCGAAGCAGCGTGTAACGTACGCTTTGATATTTCTTAAGCAGAAATATTGTACACGCAGCTAAGATAGGGGTGAATTACAAGAAGCGTACAAGGGTGAGAACGTTGTTCTCTTTTACGCTTCGGCAAGCGATGCTAGGAGGTTTTGTAGAGGTCGCGTGCATTTGCAATCAGCATTGTTGCAGTCACGTGCCGGAAGCCGTCCCGTGAAGGCTCCATTATTGACAGTCACGTGACCCACGTACTCGGATAACTTCGAGAGAAACCCGGTTCTATGAGCGACACGCGCCTTAATGAGCTAGAAGCCGTACGCCCGTTCGCTCGATGCCCCTTATTGCACGTCGAGCGAAATCCAAGTTGAACTTGCAATGTGCCCTTCCCAGGAGAAAAAAGTTTACATAACGCGTAAGACAGACCGCCGGGCTGTAGGGCATACACTTCCCTTTTGTATAGGCTATAGCAAGCACACCAAATGAGCTCCGCGCGATGCAGCTCGACCCCTCCGCGGCACGCGGACGGAAACGAGTCTTCGGATCCACTCCGGCCCAAAGCCCTCGCTATGGCACTACCACGAAGTTGTAATGAGGAATGAGTCACTCACCCACGTGCTTCGTTGCTATAGCCCCGAAAAGCCTTAAACACCATTCTGCTGCAGCTCTAACTAACAAGTCCGGTGATCTACAAGGAGCTTAAAGTGCTTAGCTTGTATTTGCGGCTCATTTGCTATACTCCAATCGGCGTAATCCGTATAGGCTTGCATGATGAAAGAAACACACTTAAATTGCCCTTAGCGGTCTTAGACACTGTATTGTTCTGCTCACGACACAAAACATTATTTATGATTACTTGGATATCGTAAAATAGTCTTTGATTAATTCGAATTTCTGCCTTTCTACTTCTTTAAGCTTGTTTTTGTACTTACGGACCGTAATATTAGCAGTTACTTGTTTTATTTCTGAATAGTTTTGTTCTCAAAATCACTTATTTTCGGAACTTTAGACATTGTATTTCACGCAGATAAAAAAAAATGTTTCCCAATAAAAGCGACTAAAAAAACATCTGCATGCTAGCTACACGCTATTTCTGAGGATCTTTTCTGATATTTAGATCTCAGAATGCTAAAAATGGAAGAATCTTACTTAAAAGCTTGTAAGGATGAAGATGCTAAGCTAAATTAGACTAATTCACGGATATGTGAAAACAGATCTTCTCCAAACACGATGTAAAATTCATCTTAGACGTAATCCTGCGCATTGCGAAGACACTACCATTGAGATTGTTCCTTTTCTTTTCGCATCCTTTGAATTCAAACGAAAAATTTTAGAGTAACTATAGCACAAATCAATGATATATAGGGCTACTTAGATTAGGCAGAGCTAACATTGGTTTGTATGTTTAAGTTAAATTAGGTATTCTTAGGTTAGCCAGGCAAAGCTAAGTTGGATTCGGTCAAGGTAGCTGAGGTTTAGTATGATTAATTTAGATTTAGTTAGTTAAAAAAGTTCCATATCCCAGAAAATTAACTAACTGGATAGTGAGAGTAATGCACAGTAGGCGAAGTAATCTAGTGCTAGGTATGGCTAGGTTGAGTAAACTTAGGTCAGGTCTCTTAAAATTAGGTTAGGCTAGGAGTTAACGTTAACGTGGTTTTAGTTGGGTTAGGTCACGTGGAATTTTGTTAATTAAATTAAATAAGTTAGGCTTAGCTTGAGTTTGATAGCTTAAGACACAGGTAGAATGAGGTTAGCTAAGGTTGACTGACGGTATGTTAGACTTGGTTAGAAACATATGTTAGGTAACATAGCAAACTTGGGGCACAAGGAAGCATACAAGTCTCGTTTCTTTAAAATGTCAAGTGCAAGCTTAATTGAAAAGGAATCCTTTGCGAACAACCTGTCTTTGTTTTTATTTAATTTTTGGCTAACAAATATCCGATTTGTAGGTATTTCAATTGGCTAATCCGGCCCTCCTTCATCTCACATGTCCAGGCCTCAGATATCTTACATGGCTTTAAATTGTCTGTGAAAGGGAAAGGTTGCCGACCCTTGAATTAAGTAAATTTAACGTCAGTGACACAGAAGTTTAATTTACTATGTAGCAAATCCGCATTAAGAAACTCCGCCTAAGTGCGCTTTTACCAACACTGACAGTTCCTAGTCTCTTCGCAGCTCATTTGAGAGCGGCAACGTAACCTCAGTTCTGATCATTGTGACGTCACGTCGGTACGACTCAATGGGACGTCATACTCCAATGTCTCCATGCCAAGGACGTTGCAGCACTCAGTGCCAGAAAGTGCTGCACCAAATTTCCGGCTAAAAACACTAGAAAGAAATTTTAACTTTTGACCGCAAATAAAGCCTTACAATATGAATTTTCAATGTTGTCCTGTGCTATGACTTTCAAAAGATCGTTTGCTTCAGTCGTTTCCAACCGCGATAATTTACATACACATTAAGTTTGACGAGTCGTGAACTAGTTTTGAGTTCACGTATGCCAATAGTAAAAGTGTCAGCTCTTTCATTTATTGTCATACTTAGGAGCACCAGGACATGTGTGTGATCTAGTAATGTGTCAACGGAAATAATATTCATAAATTCAGGGTATTTCCAAAGATCATGCGTATAATATAGACCGCTCGGCGTAATCATAAATTTCCCTTTTGGGGCTGACTTTTGGCTACGCTCCATATAAGGTCATATATAAGAGTTAAGTCAAGGAAAAGGTTTTCGGTGTATCCGCGTATGAACATTACGTGTGTGCACGAGAGGGGGTAAAAGCTTTAATGGACAAGTGCGGTCATCGTCTCCTTGGGGGGTTCACGTGCTAAAATCCGCCCCGTCACTTTGATACACATAATATAACCTTTTTCCCCCATATAATGTCGTCATGGTAACCTAGAAAAGAACCTTCAGGGACTTGGGCACCGTAATCTTCCTCACGGGGTGGGAGAAGTTCCGCACGTGGCTTTTTCCTTCCCTCACCACTTCTTCCACGTCTCCCTCTTTCTTTTGTTTTCTTTGGCAGGTTCCTAGTCAGATCAAGATTTATTGCTGATCCACTATAGGTCCCTGTGCATTATGATGCACGAGACATGCTATCTCAAGATTCGTTGTTGAGCTACTGTCAGTTAGGGCGGATTCGCAACCACGCGAACGGTGCTTTCCTTCAGCATTCATTGTAGACCGATCCAGCCCGCACTAAGTTGCGGAGCTACAGAACCGCACAGACTCATTTTTGTTTCGTTCTTGATTTTCATTGTTGAACTGATAAGCTTTCTGTTGTGCCGATTTGCTATCGTTTCTTACTTGCCTGGAATTGAACATTACGCCCAGACGTAGTTTAATGTTGATTTGTCTGGTTGCACGCAGTGTGCAACATTCGTATCGATTTTACTATCTTTTCGCTCAACTGAAAGTCTTGTAACAAGTAGGGACTAAATCTGACTGACGGTAGAGTGAGACTTTGATTTCCCGTCTCGTTCTTTGGTGGCCAAATACAGCTGGGACGTTTTTTAAAATTGTTTTGCTGAATTCACCATAATAGGGATTCGAAACCTGCTTAAGAACCTAAAATTAGCTGCAAGTCTTGTTTCCTTTGGTAAATGCGGAATAGTTTACGCACATAGAATCAAAACTGTTTCTAAACTTAAGAAACAAACAAAGGCATTGGGAATCATCGAGTAACATAATTTGAATTAAACTGACCTACCTTACAAAACTAAACCTAACCTAGCCTTCAACCTAGCACAGCTTCATAGAAACAAATAAACGATAAATTACCTGTAGAGTAACTCCATGTCCTGAACTAACTTTGTCTAATTTAGCCTATCCTAGCTTTGCCTAGCTTATAACCTAACCTAGGTTAAACTAACCCTAATGTAACATTCAACCTTACTTAACCTATAACCTAACCTAAGGAAGTTTAATCCAGATAACCTAATATGATAACGGAAGCACATTAAAGAAAAAGGTTGCAATATACCACGGATTTAAGTCGAAAGCTTGAAACATGGGCTACCGAGCGTGGAGTAAACATGGATTACTTCCCTGCCGTATGCATACATGATATATGCGACAAAAGTGGTGTTATACAATATCAAGCTTCCGTATGAGTGTTAATGTAATCCGAGTTCGATCGTGTACCCATTTTGAGTTTTAGAAAGCCTTCAACCCTTTGATTTCACGATGCGTAATTAATTTTGGCAGAAATGCGAAAACTGTGCTTCTGTCTTAAAACAATAAATGTTGTGTGTTTAGGAGTAAGCAATGTGCCTATACATAATGTCTTAAGTAGCTTATGTTTTATCCAGTAACTTACTTATTTATTATTTTCTCGTAGAAGCCCATATTTGAACCGCGGTTTTATAGAGCCAAATTTTGTTTAAGTTTTAGAAAAATTCCAGTACTCATGATTTTCGATCACTTGAAGTTGTGTGGATGTGAGCTAAGCAAATAATGTAACCGAGTTACGAAGATTTTTCATCTTTTGGTTTCAAACACCGTTTGATCGATAAACAGAAATGATTGCTCAAATGTACACCTTTTCGTTAAGTGTATTTGCTTCATACACATATAAAATATTACTTCGTATACATAAAAAATTACTTTTGCTGCGTATACGTTACCTGTCGAATTTAATGAATGCGCTAGGAGCCAAGGTAAATGTAACTATTTAAGTCCTGCGATGGCATATAACTTTACGTTCTTCTTTAGAAGTTGTCATGGCTTTTGCACAAATGTAAATAATTTCTTTTCCGCTACCTAGCTTAAAAGCAGTGAGTTTATTTATTGTACCGTAATTATCTCCAAGACAGAAAGTGAATGTGAAGAAAATTTGTAATGTAGCTGAAAGAAGCTTTCAGATTCCAAAATCAAAACTCGTAAGAAAAACGTATTTGTTTCTTTCACAAGGGTCGTATTGAGGTAGGATAGGAGGTTTGACCCTGTCCTCCATTTTTTTTCTGCAAAAGTGAAGTAGATCAAAACTGAAATGAGTATACCTGATTATTTTGTGCTCACTTTGTCCATAAATGCCGAACTTACTGCAATGGACACATATTAAGTCGCATACTCAGACTTGTGTAAGAGAAAACCGTCATCGGATTTCCGTAAATTGTAAGAACAGCTTCAGCAAAGCTCGTCTTGTGTTACTCATGAGTTTAATCAAGATTTTTAGATGATGGTCTCTCCCTTTTCCCTTCGTACTAGTACTTTGTATTCATGAAGAGCACGTCTTCCAACTTGCAGTTTGTTCTTTAATTGGACACCCGAAACCTATTGTAGTAATGGCGCGGAGGAAGTTCTGTTCCTTCCCTTCTGAACGTTCAAGTTCCTAAGACTTCGAAACGATCGAGTAGAACACAAGGGAATGGGTTTCAAGTATACCAGACCGTACTTTTCGGTCCTCTTGGAAAGTACTTTGGCGCATTCTCCGAAGTCGAGAGCACCAGAGAGTGTAGACCGTTTGGATTAAAACGAATTCTCAGCGAGTTTGTCACATACAACGAGCAAGGTGGGGTGGTAAAAGCGCACATGTGTTAATATATACATGATTTCATGGGAAGCTCTATAAAAGTTAAGAGGGTGGGAGAGCAGAAGGAGGGTGAAACAACGTGGAGGACTCATGCATACACCATTTTACCTCCCCACATGATTTTTTGGCTCCTTTTACTTATCGTGCAATTGCGAAAGGGGAGAGAGATAGGAAGCAAAAAGAGGGTCAGTAAGCCAGATGCTAGATTGCGAGGCAGCCAAAAGTTGCCGAGATTCTTTTCCGGTAACAAGAAAGTGATGTGCACGCCGAGGATCAATAAATCGCTCCCCTTGCTAAAGAATGTCAGGAATTTTTCATCACGTGCATATCACTTCCGTAACTTAAGAATTTTTCTCATTTACCTTTCTCTTCCTCTTTGGCACTTTGCCTGTGCTATTTCCCCTATTTTCCCATGTGTGAAACATACTTTATGAGACTTTATTACATTTCTTTGATATTAAATGTCTTGTGGCCACTTTTTTTCGATTTTCATTTTGAAAAACTTTATGATATGACGACCTTTAATTACGTTCATAATAATTTGTGTTAATTTGTGTTCAGGGAAAATCACTTTCCGAATTTACGCTATTTTTCAAAGAAGTATTGCATTTGCATTTATGCCATATTTGCCTCTTACAGACCTCTTACACATGTTTTATTAATTTTCTTTTCTGATTTTTGCCTATTTGGATCACTTCTGTGTACACACATTCGAAACATCACCGATTGTGTTAGCGATAGTAAATCACGACATCTAATGATTCGCAAATATCGGATAAAGAAAATTTACGGAAAAGCCTGAAACGCACTTACTGCCGAACTCGGTAAAACAATATGATAAGAAGAAATATGCCGTACTTAAACAAAGTACAAACGCAAAAAACAGATCTACCAATGTTCAGTTGGCCATTGTTCGGTTATAATCCGTTACCCGTTTAATTTCCATCCTGTAGCTAACTAACCTAACCTGACTAAGCCTAACATAACTTCAAAGAAGTAAAGCTAACTAAATTAACTCAGGCTAGCTTAACCTACCCTACCCTAGTTTAAATTATTTTTCACGTGATGCCTCGTACAAAGAACTTCTTTTTAATTGAAACCTTTTGTTCACGAACGTACACGTTCACCAAAATTGTTGTTTTTACGACAAACTCCATCGGGTTTCATTGTACGGTAAGCTTTTTGAAAAGCGCGTTGGTTGATCACTTTATTTGCTTAAAACAAAGTTCGCTGTATGTGGCACCAATCTATTTTAATCCAGGTGAGAAAGTCAGAAGAAAGGCTAGTAAGTTACGCTAAGCCTAGTTTAGGTAAAAGTAGTCCACGTTTATTCCGTTTGAAACGAAAACAATTGTGAGGAAAGGGTACTTCCTTCCCCACGCAGTCTGACATTTCAAGCAATTCCACTTCATTCCGTCGAGGATTTTTTGTAATCTGGGGATGTCACTTGTTTGGCTTTGCATGATGTGTGGCCTAGAATTGATTAAATGAACGATATTGTTTGTGTTCGCATGCAAGGGTGGTAGAGTAAGGGTGGCTTTGCGTGGGCCAAACCCTGTGGTTGTGAAATGGGTATTTTTAGCTGTCATTCATGCGGCCAGCTTTTGGAAAGTCAGGAAGTCGATCTAACATTTACCTGTTAGTTATCCCACGCCCTCTTGTTTCTTTACCTATTTTTTTCCCCTGGCCATTTTCGTCTACATGTGATGAACCATGAGGAATGCGCATTCAAACGGCCTGAATCTTTTCCGTCAATGCACGGCATCTGCTGTCTATCGTCTTTTACTCTCTTGTGTGTGTATGTATGTGTGTATGTGTGTGTGCTGCTTCTGGTAGCTGTGCACCTCGTCCAGCACCTTCAGCATCGCCAGCAAGCGTCTTTTAAGCCACCGGAAGTGATCCGCGTACTGTATAAGCCTTGGAAGAAAACAGAGCCTTGCCAGCTGACATAGCATCCGCACTTTTTATACAAAAGAGAAGGAAAAAGGGGGCTTTTCCTTGGCCCTGGCCCCCAAGACGGTGTGCTGCATGTGTATGTGTGCACCGGATCATAAGGCCTCCCAAAAGTTGTTCTGTGTAATTAATACCCAAGGAGAAATGATTGACCTAGTATAACGGTAACTGCGCTTAGGGTGTGTGAGTTTAATCAGCCATCCGTCTTGTTCGTCTACACTCATTGGGTTCACTTTGACCAAGAATGAAATTGTAAGGCGAGTGTAGACAGAACGCCTTAAGATGCACTGGCAAGGCTGTTATTAAGGAAAGGGAGGAAGCGTGACGGATGGATTGGATACTAGGATCCTCAGTCCTCGAGAAGAGCCGTACACAATGGTTGATACTGATGCTATGAAGAGATCAGCAGAATACAGCGGAAGAACGGCAGGAAAGGCAAAGATTGTGTGTACATAGTACATGTATGTATACTCCATGGCGAATATGGGTGAAATGAAGGGGGTTGGGGTGGAGAAGGCTATACAACACACTGTAGTGATGACATAGGCTGGATGCATTAGCATTCATAACATGTCATGCTTTCGCATGGAATGATTCACATTTGCATATTGGCCAAGAGGGAGTTGTGTGTGCCCTGATGTTATACCTTTTAGATCTCAAGTGTGTTCTATACTTTCTTTTTTTCTTTCCTGGGGTAGAGGGGGAGAGGAGGAAGACTTAAGCCTTAGAAACAAAGTGGAAGAGCCGCAATACGTTTGCGGTACCGCACATGGTCGTGTTGATGAATGTGTTACCGATTGACTAGACTCCGCTCTCATCCATAAATGCTCAAATATGGCTGGGGCCTTAACGTAAACAGACACCTTTCGCCCGTTCGTGTTTTATCCAGCATAAGCCTTGTACTCACAGGTGTTCTAGCTTTAAACTCTCTTTGTGTTCCACTTATAACAATGACATTGATAATTTATATTTATAATATCACCTCTAAGAAGTTACTTCAAATAAATCCGTACGTGATGAAATGATTTGGGTCTATAAAAATCACCAATGAAACAAACAATGGGCAATTATATTATTTATGCTCTATAGCAGGTATATAAAATGATAGACGAGTGAGTACATCAAAACTGATAATCTTGAGAACAAATACAAATTAAGTTGTGATTTTACGGCTAATCTAACGTGAATGCCGCGTTACCCAGACTCCAGCTAGGCTAACACGCGTACCCTATCAGTACGTAAAATAAGCGCTTGAAAATGGAGCTTTCACTGTCAATGAACTTCTTAGTTGATCCGCCGTAAAATACGACGTATGTGTTTCACGAGCAAATGTTCCAAAAAGCCTTTTGATGAAAAACGAAATGCCATCTCTAGATGGAAATATACCTCTGACAATTTTGCCTCCGAGACGTTTCACAGAAAACAACTCCACTTTTTTCAAGTTTTGCTGGAGTTTAGAGTTAATTCAATATTTTGAGCCTCTTTACCTCTGGTTTCCTTGTTTTCTTCCATTCTGGTTGAACAATTATAAATTGTAAGATTAACCTATTTAACCGCAATTGTCAAAACTAACACCAATTAAACTTACACATCGAACGTCGAAGCCCTTCATCGCTTAACTTTCGCTCAGCAATGACAAATTTTCGTTGTTGACCTAAACTGGGGCAGCACTTGGTATGTTTGAAAGCTTCAACGGCTAAAGCTCGTAACTCAAACACGCGAAAAAAATGTCCCCAATTTATGGTAGAAAAAGTCCATCCTGGGTCCCGCAATTTTTTAGATTTAATTTTCGACCAATAAATGGTGAAACTTCTTTACAAAAAGGCACTAAAAACTAGTATTATGAAAAACAGTTTCGCCATTTTATTAGAAAACTTGCAACATTTTAAGAGAAAGTTCACTATTTAATGGGAGAAAACCAACCCCAAAATCGCGGGACCCAGTATATTATTCACCATTAATTGGGGACAATTCTTTTACAATGTAAAATTCTTATTTACGCTAGATATCTTGCTCAGAATACAACCGTGGTTTTCTCATTCTCGCTCAAATTTCTCAAACCACAAAGTGAAATTAACCCCCGAACTTTGGCAACTGAGTCGGTAACGTAACTCAATATTGTTTTATGCGTGGGTGAAAGCTATCCGTTTAGTGTGAACGGAATATGCTGTGGCTGCAGAAAGCATGACGTGAAATTTACACCGTATTTCAACACGTAAAGCAAAGGCTTGAAACGGCAGCAGAGAAAGACTTTCAGACTCAATAGTGTTTATCCTTCCGCAGAAGTTACAAGGGAAGATAAGATCACGGGATCTAACTAGCTGACTCGGTTCGACTACGCCTGTCCGCTGTACTGGCCAACTATACCCCTCCAGGGAAGTCACCTCGCGTAAACGTCTCCAGCCAACGTCAAAGAAAGGTTTCCATGGCAACAACGATCGAGGAAACCTGGGTGCTTTTACATTAAAACTGCCACTGGTGGCTAAAAGTCTTCTTCCGCGACTTTTGTAACGGTTCATATTCGAAGAAGAAAAAAAAACTGACAATGAATAAAGCAGAACAAAAGCTGCAAAAATCCAATGCTCGACAGCTCTTGGCTCTCCAAACATGCAAGAAATCCCCTTGTACAAGATCAGGTTACTGGGAACAGGTGCGGCACTCTCTAATCACGTTACGAAATGAAGAAAGGCAAAGGGGGGAGTTGACTAGTCCCAATACTCATCTTGGGTGACCGAATAAAAGAGGGTGCCAATAGACTGGTGTGCCCTCGGACTGGATCAAAAGCTCTCAGAGGACTCGGCCAGGGTGCACCATAAGGAAAATAGCATGCAACTCATCAGCGTCGACATGTGTCGACTCATATGCCTACGGATTACCGACCCAAATGCTCCGTAATAAAATTCATAACCGTAAAATCCCCAAGGAAATCAATGACCTCTTCATTCTTCTCCTCTTTATGCAAATTTCATTCTGAAATTTCATTCAACACCTTGTAGTTCACTTTCCTTTAGAAAATACAATAGGGCATAGCCGACAGTCAATCAAAAGCATTTGAACAATTATCAATGCAGTTCCTTACCAAGAAAATATATCTGATATAAAGAATCCTCTCTAAGCTCATTTTATGACGTGCTACAGCACAGAACCCGGACGCATATAGCCAAAAGTCAACTTGTCCTGGACAGGATTGGGAAATTCTAGTAGAAAAAATCCTTGCAGCGTTGCAAACTGCGAGTAAATAGAAAAATAATAGAGCGGACCGTTGACTCTCAGCTGATCTTTTTCATTGTCTCCACTTGATCAGTGAATTGCTATTGTTGCTTTCAAATGGTCTTAAATATAATAATGTTTTTTTTAAAATAAATATTAGGTACTAGTTAGCAGACAAAAAGGGTTTGGAGTTAAATGAGGACGAAATGACACGCCTATATTTGGCAGTTGTGTGAATAAAGATTAAGTTTTTGCTGCAGACAACAATTTCTTTGGTAAGTGCATATAAATTGTAGAAGATACCAAAACAAACGAAAAATTAATAGAGATAATCTAGTAATAGATTAAGCGGAAATCGTGGAGTTTCAAAAGTGGGCAACCTGGATGTTTTTTGGTTGTCTACTTTATTTATACTCGTGGCTTGCACAAGTATTTCTTAAATTACTATCTTACTTTTTGTGCACTATTTTTCTGCTTTAACATAAGGTAGCTTACATTTTTCGAATCTAAAAACTAGTTCTATCGTAAATACAATACAATACTGTATTGTTCTAGCTTTTTTGTATTCGTGTATTGCGTTCTTCATATGATTACAGCAGTATATTACAGTTGCAATTTTATCGAAGCAAAAGAAATAGTACACGTTCATTGCTAATGGCTGTTGTATGAACAATGGCGAGATTGCTTTCTACAAGAGGTGAAAGCATTTTTTTTAAAATATGGTGAAAATGGTCTATGGTGAAAATGGTGACAATGGTCTATGGTGAAATCATTTTTTTTATGTCATCGCTTTCTCCATAGATCTCAACCAAAATTGACCTGTCCTTTGGCCAGGGCTGTTTGGCTTTTGGCTAGCTGCAACCCCGATATAACGGACTAGCTTTTACGGAGCTTTTTCAGAAAATCAATAATGATTGATAAAGAAAAGCTTCACAAAAAATATATTTTGTATTTTAAGACGAAGAACGTGACGTTTTTGACGTATCATCATCTTGGACGTAATGTTATCGCAGAAAATATAAAAATTTACAGGGAACAGAAATTTAAGTTTGTAAAATAAAATAGGAACAGGAACTAGTGAATAGGAAAAAACAGCCGATAAGAAAGTTTCAAAAGTCGTTCAGACTGAATTAACAAATCTTAGAAGTAAGAGACCACATATATGGAACCGAGTATGAGAAGTCTGACTTTAATAATTTTATTATGCAATTTACCCTAGATATAAACAGTCATGTAACACAAAAACCGCACATAAATGATAGCTGTCCGTCGTAAGACATTCTTTTTCACGTTACTGTTCTTGACCCGCAAATGGTATTCTGCATAAAAAGAAAACAGGAAGAAAGAACTTAACTATATGTAAGAGATAACTCTCGTAAGATAGTTTTTAACGCAAATGATCCTGATTATACGAATTTCCTCATGGGGAAGCAAAATTCACTTTAAGAAGAAGGCTCTAGTAAAACGAGAAATTTTTCACGGATGTGATTCCGGATTTGAGAAATTCTGTTGTAAGTGTATCATACCCTTGTATCTCGTATAATAAACCATGGCATTACGAGTTGTCGCTTATTAAGGATGAATGGAAGGTGCCAGCTTATGTAAACGTGTAAAAATAGCTCTGGTTATAAAATTTGCTCTATGCGGGATTTATGTTCCGAAAGCTTCATTATGGAGCTTCACTGTATAAGGAATCTTACCACATTTAGCGGGTTGTTATGAAACGAAAATTAATTTCGACCGATTCGTTTGTAAAAACCTGACAAACGAGTCACCTTATGGCTTAACGGTCACTTGCCACGCAAATGGGAGCACTAACTCTGCCTAAGGATAAGAGTAGTGCAAGTTACGAGTCTTTACGTTCGGTTATAAAAGAGTTCCATGTCATATGACACGCAAAAGCCAAGCCTCCGCTAAACAGAAACCTTTCACACTAATGACTCCCGTTACACAAAGCAAAACAGGGAAACAACGCAACCTGTCCAGGGTACATCTAGTCTTCCAACAATGAATTATGTCACCTTCGTATTACTAGTCGTAATACGACAAGTACGAGTATGTGTTTGTCCAGTCCGATGAACATTTACTTTGTCGGCATAGGATAACATCCAATCAACATAAAGCTTTCCATGCTATTGCCTTTTTTGCTCCATTTTTATCCTCGGGTGTTATACAACCGTACTAAAGTAAAATACACGGTCACCCCTCAATGTTTGCAATCAAGTTATCCCCCCTCGTCGTCTTTTCTCTTCCTATCTTCTTCTTTCCTTGCCTGATCTCAACCCTCCTGGCCCTACTTTTTTTCACCACCACCCCTGCTTAATTCTGCCATATAGCTTCTCAGTCCAAGGGAGAGTGAGAGATCAGGACTCATCCATCTTACTAATGAAATGCATGGTAGTGGGATTGCGGGAGTAATTCCCCAATAGCTTTGACATCTTGGATCCGGATCAAAAGCTATAAAAATGGCCCGAAGAAGGGGGAGATAAAGAAATGATAAGCTATAGGGAAAAGAGAAAAAAGAGTAGGTTACTTTTGAAGCGCACATTGCGACGCAATACTCCGTCTTAACCACTCCCCTTTCAAGAAAAGATGGCCGACTGGCAATGTAGGGCACGCCTATAGCGATTCGGTTGCTACAGTAACTTCCGAAGAATCGATATACTGGGCGGAAACCACCCGCGCAGGAATACTGACAGATTCCTTAACACTGCTGAATACGGGCAAGGCAGCGGAAATTTCATTCTTGAATTTAATGATAGCCAATGCAGTGAATAATGTTACAAAGAAAAAGTAATTTAAAATATTTGAACGTTTTGTTTCTTCTTGGCGCATCTTTCAGAGACAAAATAAAGTGCTAGAAATAATGATCAGCAGACCAGTATCCAGCGTTTTGGTTCGGAAGGGGTTTTACCCATATGCATTTTTTTTTAATGGCGTTTGCCCCATTCGAAGACTTTGTTCATGAAGCTTCATCTATCTATGCAGCAAATAGGACCAAATAACAGTTAAAGGTTCTTGGCTCCCCACCACACCTTCTTTTGTACCAAATAAACATTTTTTTGTGCTACCTGACTAAACTTTGGCAAGAAAAATGCCAGCAAAGACCAAAAGCTCACACTGGTATGAGCTTTGAAATGATTTAAAAAAATCACGCACTCAGTGAGAAATCCATTCGAACAGCGCAGAGTTTGAAAGAACTACCTGAATATTTCGAAAATTCTCTTCATCTCAAGGCCGTGCTTAGGGATAGGGGGGGTAATGGTCGTTTTTTAACCCGTTGCAAATAACACGCTTTTCGAGATCGTGTAACAAGAAAGCTAAAAGTTTCCGGAATTTCTTATGATTGTGTTAGCGTTTCTACCATTCACAATGAATTACGTGAAAAGTCAAGCATAGATCCTGGGATGTTTGAGGAACTTTTTTTGTTTCTTCCATTTCTTCGTTAATGCTTTTTGCTTCCTTCCATTCTTTTCATCTTTTAAGCGCTAATTGTAATAAAATTAAGAGCGATAACAAGGAAACTGAAGGCTCATTGTCCGTTAATTTTTTACGAGGAAAAGTAAAAACTTATCTTATCGCTGCTAATCTGCATTTATACACAAGGTAAAAATTCCAGAATTGGCCTAAGCGGAAATACTTGCGGGGGAGAAGGAAAAATGGTGTCGGCAAACTAGGGTTCTTTTAAGTATTTATGTACGCACAGGGCAAAAATGCACGCGCGTGAAAGTATTTAAACCTCGTCCGATGGTCATATTTCAACGCTCAACGTTTCATGTGTATGCAACTTTCCGCATCCATGTTCCGAGTCCTTCACTGCCGGGCCGCTAAAAGTGAGCCAAGTTGGCCCCCAAGTATGGCGCATACTTGTCATTCACTTGTCTCTTGGCTTGTGAACTAATGGTGACGAGGGCGGCTCTACGGCAAAGGACGCCGTAATTCTCCGCGCTTCAAGATGTTCGTTTATAATTTTGGCCCTGCTGGGCATAACTGTGCTGCTTGACATTGCTGCATATGGTTCACACACACATTTAAATATATACACACATATACACAGCCCCCGGTTAGCGGTGGAAAGTGTGTATATATACCTTAAGCCATGGCGAGTTTTAAGGGGGCGTTTTAATACAAACCAGGTGCGCCGGGTGCTGTTGCACGTGTTGCGAAAAGTGAACACAGCAGCAAAGAACAGGAATGACAAGGTTCTTCACTTGCCAAATGGCTCTTCTTCTCCAGGCCTGCTGGTTTCTTTCTTAGGCGGAATGGGCAGCAACAAAACCCACATACACACACACACATAACAACACCTTTAGAAAACATTCAGCTGCGGAAGGTTAATTTTGGCTACGGGTAACTTCGGCCAATACTTCAAGACGAACCGCCAAATTTTCTTGCCCCTTCCCAACATATGTGTCATCACAAAGGACATTGAGATGGAGCAGACACCGATACGGTTAGTACTTTGTTGACTGGAATGGAGAACCTACCACCCTCCTTAAACCAAAGGTATCACATGCGGTTTCATTGCTGCTCAACCTCGCACCTTTTCAGCTACGAAGCTTTTAACTTTCCTCTTATCCATTATTAATAATAGAACGAAAGACAAAAATTAAGTTTCTCAAGCGGACTTTTCTTATGCGTTTTATGAGAAAAGAACTGAAAAGAAAACTCAAACTTGAAAATTCCAAGAACGAAGCCTTTGCAGCCAGTAAAATATATTCAAATTTCAAATAAGAACCCGAATTTCAATCGGCGTGGAGCACAGGTAAATTAACCAAGCTTGCCTTACTAAATATACCATTCCGTGTTAGTGAGGTGAAAAAAAGAACCTTAACACCAATGAGGGTATCTGGCCTCGGTAAATAAAAAATCCTAATGGAAGAACGTCATGAGGAAATATCAGACGTCATATTGTAAGAATGGTTCAGATATCAAAGTAGCCGTTTTGACAGTAATGTTGCTGTTGTTGTTTTCTATTGCATAGGTTGAGCTTTTCCTAAAAAAAGCACTCATTAAAATTGAAAATTATGGTTGAATTTTTGCTACTTTTGTGTTATACGAAAAACTGACAATTGAGTATGCTGGATCAATAGTTCTTATGTTTCAAATTGTTACGGTAAAATAAATTATATTGATTAGATATTTTATGCGTTATCACGTTTGATGCTTTAAGATTTTGATGTCTGTTTGTGGTGTGCACGTCAACCCTGAGTTCCCATTTGACTTCTTTCGCCCTCTACTGTTCTGTTAGTTACTGTAACAGACCGTCCTTTCACGAAGAAAGCGATGTCCGTAATCTTTACGAAAAAAATTTAGAATTTGCGCACACCGGCCATGTGATGTACTGGTTAACAATGATTTATTGTTTCTTATGGGTAATTTGCTTTATTTATCTTATGCGTTGCAATATGCTCTTAAATATTCTTAGTTCATGAGTCATCTCATCTACGAGTTGCATTTTTATTTGAGTTACCTTCTGTTTATATTGGCCCAAGTAAAGACTGTCGCTTGCCTCTTCAGGAATCTAACTTTCTCTATTTGTTAATCAGTGGATTAGAAAGAAATTTCACTCCATCCTAACAAATGGTAGATCAGAAATGCAAGTATAACTGAACATCCAATACTACGCGAAATTTCGTTCTTTCTAGAAGACAAAACGACATTATGTTGTATTTGCCTTTGATAGAGAATGAACGTTAAGTATTCTTAGGTTCTTTTTGTTTCGTTTCAATGTAGAGATAACTGGCCCTAGCAGTAAAAAGCTGCACAAGTTTGTCAACATTTCAAGAGAATCTTATTGTTTACACAATCGAGCTCCACTGTACAGTGTCCAAGCGAAGTTGGCTCTCGTTAAAAAAAAAAAGAAAAAAAAGGCATTCGGAAGAGTCGAACGAGATTACCTAATACAATTATAAGCTTTTCAAGCAAGCGGACCTTTAAGGGTCAACCCATCGTAACATTCATTTTGTGTTTGAACTAGGCCTACTTCTACCACTGTGAAACGAATTTTCCATTTTACGCCTTGTGAGCTCTATACTTTAGGACCAAATGAAAAACTACAGCTTAAAATCTTGTTTTACGCCAGTCAGTTCTTATCGGAAGTGGGCACGTTGATGCGGAGGCCACGAGGAAGCAAGAATTTTCCCGTTTCGAGAGAACAAAAATCACGTAAGAAGAAAGAATTCGGAAGCTGCATATGGACATGGGCGTGGCTGAAAGGGATGTCCCGATGTCCCCGTCCGTCTGTCACTTTTCGTCTTTCCCCTTTTATCCTGATTATTCAACATCTGGGATGCCAGGATGCAAAAGATGCTGTGCCCGAACCACACATACACACATATACACAACTCTAATTTCGCCCTTCACCCTATCTCTCGCTCCCCAAAGATACTTTCGCCTTTTGCTTGTTAGCAAGTTCCTCTCGCAGACCTTCATGAACCCTTATGAAGGCAAGGCTTCATTTGTCAACATGCAACTCGAAAACGGGCAATTGAGGACACGGGTGCTTTTACATATATGAAAAGGTTTGGGTTAGAGAATGGGACTTACTTGGGCTTCATATGGAGTAATGCCAAGCTCGATCAAGGCCTACGGTCTCCTCGAAGCAATAGAATTTAATTATTAACTTATGCAGATTTCTGGCAAAATTTTCCCTTGTTATTATTGGCTCAAACTTGAATCGAATCGTTCGTTCAAGTTTTAACGCATCATAACAGCGAATCATGATCCCGACGCTTTTAATGCAAGTTTATATCAAACATACAGTAAACACTATTTTTATTCGGTCACGCTGTAATCGGCCATGATTTTCTTCAACTGAGTTGTGAGGTCACTTATGAGCCTCCAAAATGTGACAATCGCTTAAGACTATTCATGGATTACTCCTACTCCTATTATCCTGCCGTTGATTTAGTCGTTTGAGATCCATTTCCTCACAGACAGGATAAATAGGCTTCTATTATGTTCGTGCTTGGTATTTTTGTAGTACAAGCTTTTTTGAGTAATTTTAAGGATTTTTTTGCATATTCCCGTATTGATAAAATACAGTTGGTTTTATTGGTTTAAGACGAACTGTGTTACGTAGCGAACATCGTCCTCCACTTTCGCCACTTGATAAATATTATAAAAAAATACGTAAAAATTTATTTACATTATTTTATAAGTTTCCAAGCTATTAGTATTTGGGGTCAGATTTATGCTTTAGATAAGGAATTCTTAGGACGTCATTACTAAAGTAGTAATTCAAAGGAAAAACTTTCATTTCCTAACGCCGAACCTTTTCGCGTACGTGGATTTAGTGCTTCCAACAATTAACGCTCGTGGCTTTTGCGAGACTCGGACGATGTGCTGGAACATTTGATTCACCGTCGTAGTCTATCCTCGGGAACACTCACTTTTGTTCAATAGCTTGCATAGCCACGCAAGTTACGCAATGTTAGCATATCTTGGAAAGTGGTATAACTTCCAAGTACAAATAGTCCTTCACTTCGTCAACTTTCCTTTCCCGCATTTCCATTTTGCTTTATGATTTCTTAAATCTAGATCGCACAAACTCGAGGTAAAAAACAATGATTGGCCAAGAAAGCAAACTATCAAGCGGAACTGTTTAGAAAACAAATTACCTATTTAGAAAGCCCACACAAAACACAGTTTCAAATATTACCTGTCGAATGCCGTAAGTTATATAATGCAATTTAACATATTAGCGCTGCTTTTTATTAATTTTCGCTTCACCGGAAAATCATTTATCATGCGTAAGTTCAGTTCTCGTAAGAAGGACTTCTGTAATGTGCAAGCTAACAATAAGAAAACCAACCAAAGGAGAATGTTTTAAAATAAAAACGCGAAAAACAACTATTTACCAGTCACCATTTCCCCCAAAATAAGCCCTGATGGCGATACGGATGCATAACTGCAAAACCAATTTCACGCTTTGAACGTAACTTCAAGCCGTGGACTCGTTTTTGCCATGCTGGCAACGGAAAATTCCTTGTTAGCACCCCATGTCATACCGTCATTTCCAGAATTAACCTCGTAACCTATTAACCGTGTTTTACAATGCGGGTATCTAGTTTTTTATTTAAAAAAGAATTTCACCGCAGTTAAAACCGTTCCAACGAAATAAACACCAAATCAACAAAAGATAAAATAACATACATATTGGCACATTCCATTTAACGTACATTGGTACAAAATCAGTACATCTTTCAAATCCATATAAAATCCCTTCAGAAATTCATTTTTAGTACAAATTCAGTACGTTAGTTCAGAAGGGAAATATTAATAAACATAAAAAATGTTTCAAGGCATTCATATTATGTAACAGCATTCCAAATAAAAACTTATAACAGTAATTCTTAAATTAATTATTTACATTAAATTAAAGTGAAAAAGAAAACGATAGATGTAACATTTTTTCAGACTCACTAATGCGAGCAAACATCTACAATTGAAAATTCAGAGTGAAGAGAAAATATCATTTCTTAATAAAGTAAGTAACGTTAAAACTTGAACGTAACAAAGAAGTACGAATTAAACTCAAAATAAAACATTCGTAAAATTACAAAAATATGCCAGTTTGTTATGAATGTAGTAAGGAACTAGGAAGTGTGAAGCTTAAACATAAGGTAAGAAAAATACTAGAGGTAAGCAGAGAAAAACAGTCATGTTAACACCGAACAATTATAAGTTTATTTATAGCAGACACGTATGAACAAAAGGAAAGGCTGAAGATGTTGAATAAAAATATTTAAAAGAGAACAATGGACATTAAATTAGACGTGAGTAATTAACTACGTATATTGATAAAAAATACGAAAATTCTTTAAAGCGCGGGGAGGTATAAAATTAAGTGTTCCAAGCGTAGGCGTTTAAGTTTTGCGATTTCGAATTTGAAACACGTCGGGGTGGCCTCCTCCCACGCAGTCTTAGCCTTGTTAAGAATGTGAAACACATGCAGGAGAGCTGCTCTGATCTTAATCATACGGTTATAATGGTGTTTAGTCTTCTCATTGTGTGTCTCGTGATCGTTTCGCTATATACGTTTACAAAAGCTCGGGTCCACCTTAAAGTAATCAGCGAAGGAACAGACAGATTACAACCTGCCAGTCGTCCTTTTACCTTTAAACCCTCATCACCACCGATCAACATTCCTAAACAAACCTATTAACGAACAAAAAAAAAAAGAAAGAAAAAAAGACGAAAAAGAGTCCGACTTGAGCCAGGCCACATGTACTTGCACTTCAAACATCGCGTATCGGGTTTAAAGCTAAAAGACCTTCAGAAACCTTGTCAGCTATGTCAATTTTTTGTTTGACTTCGGTCACACTCAAAGCTTGGTATTGTTCGGCTTCCATACCGACTTTTTAACATGCATTTATACACGTAAGTCGGTCAGAAACCTTTGGACCTCCTTGATTAACCTTACGAGCAGGTTTTCCCCTACATGGTAGCGCCAGATTTACGTTTATGATTCAGTGGGAGAACCATGCTAGACCGTGTCCCATGACAAGATGCTTACAAAAGTCACAATTCAGGACCCCAAAAAACAGTTATGTGAAGGCGTAGAGTGGAAACAATGGACGCAGCACACATCCATGACAATCAAAATCATTGTCCTGCACAAAAACTCTCTAAAGGTCCACAAACGACGATTCAAAAAAGAACAAAGTGTTAAACCATGAAAACAAACATATAAATGAAAAGTAGAAATATAAACTGCTACAATAGGAACACAAAAAAATTGAAGAAACATTCACAAACAACCATACTGAAAGGAAGAATTGGTGGGAAACGTGAAATTGTGTAAAGTTGCTTTTTCTTTTGGAAACAGCAATGTAGAAATTAGCTAGGATATTCTAATCAACAATAATTGGGTAACGGATCAGAAATATTGTGAGGAACTGTTTTGCACCGTGATTGACAGAATTCAAAGTTATACAGAAGTTAAAGAACAGCAAAAGAGAAAGAGAGAGCGAAGACCCAGTTACACGGTGCAGTATGGGACAATGAACCCGCGTATAAAAAAGTTTTTTCCCGAAATGCTGTACCGTACAACACCAAAACGAAATTTCAAATGTTTCTCATCCGAGAACTAAGCGTGTCTTATTCAATCGCCCCTAATTACATGGTTGATTGCATCCGGTTGATTTACAACCGAGGCCATGACTCACGGCAAGTACTCGAAGGACCAAGCTGTTCGCTGCGAGCGACGACTTTCGTCAACCGCATCTAAGATTTCATTATTCTTGAACCGCAGTTAACGTCCTTGTGGAACAAACTCAATCACTATAGTATGAAATAACAATTAATTATGTGAACGAATTTTCGGCCACTGAAATCCGAATGCTCCCAACTTATTTAACTTTACAAAAGAAACATCCTTCGTAACGAAATTCAGGTGTCTTGAACACTTTTTTTATTTTATCTACGACGTTCTTACAGCGACACTTTCGTGTAGTGAATTCAGAATTTCCAGAAAATACAATTCCTGCGAGGTGAAATGCTTTGTAGTACTGGAAGATGTGGGAACGTGTAAGTAGTTTAATTTATAACAAAGGCAGTAAAGCTTCTGAAACTGGATTCCAGCACCCTTGCGGTTCATTTCACACGTCCAAGCTTTATGATATCTTTACAATTTGTTTTATATGCCTTCCAATTTGTTTGTACTCGACCAAATCTTGGGTATCCCTTCACAAGAAACGGACCCAAACTTGTTCAAACGCATTCCAAATTGTGCCTTTGGAATAAAACGTGGGATTTTTCCTGGTAAAAAGACGCCGCAATTACACCATAGAAAACCTGTCCCATATTTTGATGTTGTCTAAAACACAATTCGTGCAGGTACGGTATTATTGTGTTCATTTCCCAAAACGTTATATACGCACATCGTGCAAGGTTTTGGTTTTATTAGTTCCCAAGCCCAGGGAAAGCTAAAAAAAATCTAAAAATCGTCTAACATTCCTGCCAAGTAGAACACTCTTGTAGTACAACATGTATACAAGCAGCCCGTGATAGCATTGCTCATTTTTATTCAAAACGGAAAAGAAATGGAACGAGATTTTTTTCTGTGATTACGATATGCCATTTCCTGTAGTTTTCTTTTATTCTCCTACGATTTTTCCCTTGACTTTCTAGAAAAGTGATGAACAAACTTCCTGAACGATGACAAAACCGTTTTCCTTGCTTGAGTTTTGCTCATGCAGGTGTGCTTTTAGACTTTGCCTATATATTTCCCTCGGCTCTAATGCGCACGTCTTAAGCCATAATAGGCCCAGGTGTGCATGAGGAATTACACCACAAGAAGCAACAACGCGGAGTTTCGAGCAGAAAAAGTCCATAGCAATAATAATAACTTGAACCCAAATTGCTGAAAACCTTCACCGAGTATACAAAGCTCAGCGAATTTCCTGTAACAGATTAGGGTCACGAAGCTCGCTAAGAAAATTACACGAAATTTAGCGCTTTAAGCTGAGGTTGCTTTTTGCTCGCAATGCTTATTGCCCAAGCTTCACATTTTTAAATCATCACGTTCGACTTTTGGGGGAGGGGGAATGACAAGCCCTGTAACCTGTAACTGTAACAATCTTGGTCAAAACCAAACCGCAATCTGTATTTGGACAAGTTTTACAGCCATAGGCTGACAGGCAAGGAAAAAAGAAAGAGCAGAGACTTACGAGATACGTGTAATCCTGTAGTAATTTCACCGTCTTCCACACAGGAAGTCAGTACTTTAGCGTGAAATTTCCAACACCCTCTACAAAATTAGAGAATGAGCATTAACAATACCCCGCAGTCAATCTCAGTGGCAGCTTGCGGTGCACGAGAGCCAAATAGTCAAATATAATAATACTAATAAAAGTAACATATCCCTTGAGGGGGCAAATTATAAGGCTGTTAGCTTAACGGAGGTGTAAGTTTGTTGCAACTGTATTAAGAACGTTATAAGCTTTAAGAACGTTACGTTTCGTGGGAGTTTGCGGCCTGCGTTAACGTTAACGAAAACTGCTGTACACAGAACTCTTCCACTTTAACACGATCTCGAGCAGTTTATTCACTATTTATCCAAGATTTACCGATGTTTTTGTCAGCTCAATCTCTATCGTTTCCATTTAAACTTGAAACGTGTTAGGTGGGATTAAAAGATCTGAATCTTTTGTCACGTAGTGAAGTGGTTTTACAAAATAAATACGGAAAATACTGGACATGCTAAGCGACTTACACCTGCATTTATCGGCTTTACTGGATACACCACTTTTTACTGTATGTGTTTATTTATTTTCTTTTTGTACGGGAATATGTAACAACAATGCGAGCTATGGGGCAACAATGAATGATCCTGTTAAAAATATTCCACGCTTGGCTAAGCTGAACGTTTTCTTCAAAGGAGCTGTAGCGTGGCCGAGAAATTAACTGTTGAAATTAACACTGTATTTAAGAGAAAATTAAAACTATATTCCTTGGTTGCTATGTACTTAACTATGATTTGGGTCATACTGAAAAGCTAGCCTTCAAAATGAATTGCTGCATAAGTGATCTAAGGAGAAAACGGTTCAAGTGCATCTGGTTTTGGCGAATGCAACATTTCAAGATTTGGTGACTTTCCGTTATAACACTTCACAATTAACTATTCAAAAACTTAAACTTAATCAAACCTCACCTAAACTAAATTAAAGTAACAATAACTGTTAAAGTAACTGTGCCCAACCTAATTTAATACAATCTAAGCTTATTTATATAGACCAAAAGAAAAGCATGGGAAAAAGAACAGGATAGCTAAATTAGGTTAAGTTACGTTAGGTCAGTTTGTTTTCCACAAATTGTGCTAGGTGAGTTAAGGTAGGTCTACTGAAGTAGGTTAGAATAATCTTAGTTGCCACTGGCGTCGTGCACTTCAAAAATTTTTTGGGGGGGGCGATTTTGCATGTCTCTTAATAAAAGATTTAATGAGTTATAAATGAGTTTTAAATTATACCTTTCTTTCAGGATGGCGAAATTTTTTTTGGGGGGGGGGCCGGCCCCCCCCGGCCCCATATGGCACGACGCCTCTGTTAATTGCAATGCCTATGCTGTTCTTAACCCTTTAGAACTGTTGTTAAAAAAGGTGGGGAGTGTTATGACAGAGAAGTTGGTGTGGAACTAAAAGATTCCGTTTTATGCAAACTGGTATTAAGAAAAGTATCGGATGTAACGTACTTCGGTAAAAAGAAAACTTTTCTTTCAACCAGTAGATTCGTTATAGCGGGATTTTATACACGAGTTACATTCGATCAACGCTCTGTCCGACCGAGCCCCATTTAAATCAATTTTCCAGTGCCATAGCTACGTAGCTGTTACGTGGTTAGGGACATGCATTATAGTTAACAATGAATTTCATAGCCATGCGACCACGTGCGTGTATAATAGTTAAAAGCTTTGGAAAATTCCGGTAATCGTCCCGAAGTTAAATTCGACGTTAGCTGAAGCATAAAAGAGCGAATTCCTTGTAAAGGGCATACACGGCAGATGAGACAAGACTTACGAATGAACACGTGAAGACTGCTAAGAATATTGCACGTGTGCGAGTGTGTGGAGTGTTAAGGAGAAAGAAAAACCGTTAGGAAACTCTATTGCTGCTGCTGTTGCTTGCCAAACGTTTTCCAAAGACAGAAACAGAAGCTAAGTATGAACAATAATTCCGCAGCTGTCCCGCTCACGGACAGGACATGTGTGTGTGTGTGTTTCCCGGTGCTTGCCGCAGCAGACGAACCGTCTGTGCCGTATACACCGCACCGCACGGATCACACGCCCTCACCCCCCACTCTCCCTTAACCCCCTGGAAGAACCACATACCACACGTGTGTTAACCCCTATCCGTGTGTATATGTGTGTCCAAAAGGAAGTTATATTATTAGATAAAGACCTTCCTTTTCGTCTTCTTTAACTCTCTTCAAATATCTTGACAATGGGTTTAAAGTTACAATGCAATCTTATCTTCCTAAAGCAAAAAGTTTTACATTTAAGCTTGAGGAAAGAATTAGAAATTTAAAAGAATACCAAATTAATCTAATGGGTTATGTTTCGCATTTTAAGCTTACTGTTTCGAAGGTTCGTCTCTAATTTTGTCCCTCTGAACCTAAGTATGTATTACCCCGTATCACATGTGTTGAGCTGGCCTAATACGATGCGGAACACACCGTGTGTGTATGTGTCGTATGGGCCATGTGGGAAGGCAGACAGGCAAGAAGGTGTCGAGCATTGAAAAGCTTTCTCAGATGCAGCTGGCTATATCAACTGTATATACAGAAGCAGCAGCGACAGAATCGCATATGGCCAAAATCCTTAACAAGGATGTATGCTGTGCAGTGCTGTACGGTGACGAGTCTTTGAGCAATCTCCCCCCCTTTTCGATTACTAATTGAATTCATCTAACGGTCGAACCTATGCACGACACCCATATCATCCTATGGGCCCCGTATAGTCATCAGCTGCTACATACTTTCCAAAACGAGCAATGCTCGACTAGTCATATGAAGAAGAATGTGGGTGAGTTGTTAACTCACCCAATCCAGGTGTTAGGGAAGCTTTTCCACGCTTAACCAGAAATTAGGTTTGGTAGATTTTTGAAAACGGGGCCAGTGTCCACATAAAGAATGATAGAAGAAAACTTTCTTCAATCCTTTTTTAATTATTTTTTTTTATCCACAGTTTACTCGGTACAGTATATAAGGCAGACCGGTTGACAATTCCATTAGTCAGTCACTGTTTTAAGTAACAAAAATCTAAGTTAACGGTAAACTAAATAATACATACATGTAAACGAAGTTGTCAAGAAGTTGATATGACAACACGATCGCAGCAAGCCAAATTGCAGGTGCTTTTCTGGTTATTCAGTTCAGGAAATGCGCAGTTTATTTTGGACTAGACGCTTAAAAAATACGGCACTGTTATAATTAAATCGCTGATTTGCCTGAAATACTCGATTTCACTCGATATGAGGCCATTTCGTGCCAAAATCATGCCATTTTCTAACAGTTACACGTGACGTGGATTAATTACCTGGCTTATTTTTACCCAATGCCAAAAATGGCACGTGGCGAACGCCTGAATTGGTAAGCCGCAATACTTGCTCTTGCTCTAACTGGTCCTTTCTCTTCTTTAATGACGCTTCTACTGCTGAGGGACCTAATTTAGTTCAAAGCCCAAAATGGAATAATGAATACACCACTTTAAACAAACAAGTCTCAAAATAAATAAAAAGTCAACAAAAACTATAGAAATACCACATTTTGTAAAAAAAAAGCATAGAAGTAATTATCAGAAACACAAGACATAAGCGACAAAATACAGAAAATTGCGAAAAAATACAAAAATCGTCAAACTAAATTTTTTTTTTTGTTCGAAACCATCGTAAACTTAGCCTATTGAAGGAATCAAAAAGTTAACAATTAGAAACAAGAAAAGTATATTATATAGGTTGTTACATTTTGATTGTTCCTAATGATTGTTACATTTCAGATATTAAATTACTTATCATAAATAGATTTGTATAATTTGGATAAAATATTATAAAAATCAATAAAATTCAAATCTGTAGAGAAGATAAACTAATAATTAAATTGGACAGAATTCTCGAAACAACAAAATGAGGAAAAATAGTCGAAAAATAAATTTGTTTTAGTGCCAGATAAATAAATATATGGATAAAAAAACAGACGACTTCAAGAGCAGCATTGCAAAACTTAATTTTAAAAAATCGATAAAAATATTCTTCAGATGAAAATTTCTGATAAAAAGTCTTACGAAAGCTTGTCAAAAGTAATTACAGCACAACAAATAATGAAATCAAACGTGAAAACCAGCAGCGAAAATGCACCGACTTACTCAAAAACAGAGAAAACAGAATAACTCAGAAAAATCGACAAGCAAAAGTTTAAGGCGTACAAAAATAAATAAATACAAAGTAACATCAATAATAAAAGCAGAATGAATATAAAATCAAAGAAAATAAATGTAGAGTAACCTTTAAATCAATGAATCGAACATCAAACGGTATTGAAAGGAATTCAAAGCATTGTATGGCCAGAGTTGTAGCCATGATGATTATCATGGGTAGTGGAAGGCTTCGAGTCAAAAGTTTGTAAGTGTCGGTGGCGAAGAATCCTGCCTCCTTTGAGAAATCCGAGTTCTTTAAAACGTGATGGAGATGCAGGAGCAGCGATAATGTGACCCCAAACGCCATTCAAAGTTTTGCTGTGTGTCAATGGTAATTTATGCTTCCCTACTCTTTGGTCTTCTTAAGACGCAGTTTTCTTGTATTCCTGTCATCCGTCCCTCTGCTTTTTTGTGTGCCGCAACACTCGGTCAAGGGCTTTTACGGGGGGTTGGTGCACAAAAGATACGTCAGTTCTTAATAGGCAAACCGCAGGTGTAACCTGGGCCCAAAGAATTAAGCATTTTTGAAGCCCACCTTTTCGCCTTCTGCGGGCCCTTGTTAAGCCTTCCTTTCCCTTTTACAGTCCGCTTAAAGCGGTACTGAGCTGTACAGTACTACACAGTACTATACTTTACTGTACTATCCGCCCCGATCACAAAACCTAAACCTTAACAAGACGCATTGGATTTCTGACAAACCTCTCTCCACCGTCTTAAGAAACTCAAATTATCCCTCCTAAAAGCAAATGACGCAACGCTTGGCTGATTCGGGAGCACCCAAAACGTCGCAATCCTTTGCAAGAACCCATAAGCCTAATCCAAAGAAAGGTGAGAACCACTTGGTGAGAAACCGTTTTACCATACCATAAATGCAAGTACATCCATACAGTACTCGTCACAATAAATTGACCCTAAACGAACGGCCAAATCCCAAGCACACGGCATTAGCCGAAAATGCATGCCCCTGTATCGCTTTCCTTTGGAAACCTCGAACTGCACTCATTATAGCCCCAAGTCGTCCGTTCTGATTTCTCAGGAATTGGACTTCTCGCTGAATTAGGTAGTTGTCACGTCACACAGCTAAGAAGCGAAAATCAACTAATTAAAAGATTAGCCTTTTCGTTACCGTCAACTGGAGCTGTGTTGAATGCATTGGGTATACATATCCATAGGAAACCGTAGGCGATCTATTATTCTTTAACGGAAAGAAACAAACCTAAATATCGTCAGATGAGCTATGTACAGGCTATCTAGCGTAAAATTATTTTTTTTTTCTTTCAAAATTTTATTTTCAGCACATTTTCACATTTCGGTTTTACTATTTCTGACCTAAGATACTTTTCATGGTAACCAAGCTTCGTAATGTCCGATGTTCGTCATGTTCGCAGCTAGCTATATTCGACCCTTTTCTGCTCTTTTCTCAGACTTCTGCTTCTGTATGATCTTGCTGTAAGTGAATAAAAGAAAGACTTCTTGAAGTTAGAAGCTCGTTATATCCGAAAATTTTCGGCTTTTGATTGTTGACGGTTCTTCTTAACAGGGCTCGTTATAACGACACTCTACTGTTTATCAAAACAGTTTTGGTGTCTCCAAAGAGCTCATTGTAGTGAGGTATTACTGTATCACAAGACAACAGTGTATTTCACTAGTTGTGTTAGGCAAAAGACCCTATGCAAGCTAAATGCAAAGCACTTGTGCAAAACAAAAAGTTTCCATCATAGTAGCCGATGGCAGCTGCACGACTGCTACGCAATTGGGGACGCTGAACACGTCAATTGCCGTGCTTATGGCATGGGAGCGCTCTCAGTGTAGTTCGCACGGCTACAGCCGCTTGTAGATATGATAAGAAGATTCTTCGTTGTCTGGTGCCATTGCCGTTTGCTCGTGCCAGATTTTGGCAAGTGCTTATAACTAATTGCTCAGATTTTTTTCTAGAGGCACTCACAGAAGCTCTCTTATCCGGTAAAGCTTTCGTGGAAGAAGAATTACACAAATATGTTTTCCGTTACACTTCGTAGACAAAATACCTTGTGCTTAAATATGATATGCTTAAAAAATAAAACAAGACATAAATTATATCAATAAAACGAAAAAAAATGAAAAGCGCGATTTTTACGGGTTTTTCGGATTACATGACTTTTCGTTGATCCAACTAGGGTTTTGTTTCTACTCTCATCTTAACACGTGATAAATGAGCAAATCAGAACAGATTGCCGTGCTGCTTTCCCTTGTTAACACGTTCTTGCGACATCTACAGTTGCAAACACAGTATTATCTAAAGACGCGTTTGCGAGCGAAAGTAACACCGTAATCTGCAATATTCAGCTCCGTAACACGTGTCAAGATGGCAATGGGAACGCAGCCATAGAATAGTGAACGGGATAAGAAAGTCCCGGCTCTACGTGAATGAACCCGAGCAACGTAAAACGTAAGAAGCGCGGGCGCCTGAGGGTGGGCGGTTTAGTGGATGGGGTTTTAGTGATTCCTAGGCCTAGCACGGAGTCTTCGTTAACTCTTGCCCCACACATAGGAGCATCTCATGGTACGAAAAGCAGAACCTGGACCAGGGGAAGGTCTATTAAAAACCGATTGGCGCAGCTGTGTGTGAGTGTGCAAGGGGAGAAAGACCAAAGTTTTCACCCGACACTGGCAAATTTTCCACAACGGCAACAGCAGTAACAGTAACCAACTCTTATTTATCCGTTCGCACGTTCCGGGTCTGCAAGAAATTTTGACACGCTGCTCAGCCAACAATATAATCAGACACCTGCGTGCTCACTAAGCGAACTCGAATTCTAAAGGAAGGCAAGGCAAAGGGAGAACGACAAGCCACTGTGTAAAACCTCCCCAAGACGTTTTTCTAAAGAGATATAAGTTAATAGGGTTGTAGTATACCTGGTTAGACGTGATCGACAAGACAACAAAACGATGGCATCTGCGCCCCTTATCGTTTTTAGCTTTTGTTCAATATTTTCTTTCCCTTTTTTTCTTGTCAACCATGGGAATCTAACTACCCTGAATAGAAAGAAGCATATGCACGATGATGTCCCATCACAGTTGCTCTGAACACAGAACAGCATGTATTGTTGGCGGGGGGATATCAACAACCAGTCGTCTGTCCCCCATAAAGACGAGGAATTATATGCAAGCAGTTTTTAACTTCCCCAGCTGGCTTTGTACCCATCCAAGAAGGAGATAACGCGCCTTCTGCAGAAGTTAAAACACCCGTCAAGATACCACACAGTATGTGCAGCGGCTCAAGGTGTATGAATGTGTACAAATTGCCAATGGGTTGTTTTCGGCAAGCTGAGGGTTTAGAATGAACGAAAGCGAAAGTTTGGCAGATAGCAGGTTGGAGGATTTCTTATGAATACTAATAAGGCGTCTGTGTATGAAACCGAAAGTGAAAACGCAAGGTGTTAGCTGATATTTTTACTTTTTTTCTGCAATAATAACACACATACACATTCAACGTGACATTGAAACCTTTACGGAAAGGGTTGGGCCCAAGAAAACTTCACATTTTACAAGCCGAAGCAGCAGATGTTATGCGAAAGCGAAATTAACAATTGCTCCCCTTGAAACTTCTCGATACATCTGCAAAATGGTTTACGACACATATGCCGGATTGCGGTATGAGACTTGGTATTTTAAACACCTTTAATACCTTAAAGGGCATTTCAAGGCGTTAGGAGTCTCAGTAACAGTGAAAAAGGAAAGTGTTCCTTTTTGTTTTCATTGTTGCAAAAAATGGTTACTTTTTGCAAGAAAGAGTGCAATGTGTCTTGAAGAGAAGTAACAATGCAAACCGTATATCTATAACGCTTTTGCCCAGGTTACTCCACGTGCATGGCGCTGCTCCCCAGCTGCATAGATCCTATTGTTGGGCAGCTGCAACACTTTTACAAAAGACATGCTGTTCTAGCTGTAGAGCGTAAGGAAGCCCCGGCTGGACAACTCTTCATGACTTCTATACGCTGATGTGGCCCACCATCCGCGCTTACGGACAGAGTGCAAAAGCCCGAGAAAAACGTTAAGGAGTGGTGGTGATGATCGTCACCTGGGCACCCTGCGTGGCCCTACCTTTTCTTTTCCCTACCGACCCTTTTTTATTTCTAAACGATACAGGCTACAACTCCCCGTCTCCCTAAACCAGGTGACAATATGCCAAAACACACTAACACCCGATCGCTGCCTAACCACTTCCGACCCTTTCTCCAAAAACGGACGATAATCTGTTTAAATTCTGTATTACACCCTTAGAAAGGAATTCTTCGACAACTTCTTTCCTATTTCATCAAAAACTCTTCAGTGCTCACAAAATATTTATTCCTCGTAAAAACAGCAAAGAAGAGTATGAGATTTACCGTAGCGTTTTAAAAATGTATATTACGAAGTTAAATTGGTACAAGCAAAATTAATTATAGCTTTAGAATAACTAAGTACAATATGTTTTTAACTTTTTTGCGTCTATAGTAACTAGTTAACTACGAATTGTTAAAAGGAGGAATGTTCTTGTATTGAAAAGCTCATAAGAGTGAATAGAGCAGAACATATTTATTGTCTCTAAACATTAGTTATTGGTTTTTAGATTGCAGTTGCTGAGCAATACTTGTCGGTGATTTTGAGGTGCCATAAAACCAAATCATACAAGGAAAATAATGACTTAAATTCAAAAGTGACTACCGCGTGAAATAATCTAAGTGTCTAAAAGCAGCACTTACAGCTAAATTTGTCCCATTTCACAATAACACAAGCAAACTAGTGAACTTTACAGCACGGCTGTGTATTTGGTAACAATGAATACTTTTGTTGCTTTCCTAGTGTACTAGGTTGCATAACCTGGTGGGTATGCCACTTCCGGGTAATAATGAATATTCCGTTCGACTTCCGTGGGGTTTTCCGAATGGCTCCATAAAAAAGATTACATTTTTTTCTTTATTTGAATTCCCTTACAGTTTATTTTCAAAGTGACCAACCGGTTACTAATAATTAGAGGAAGGTAGGGTTAATAGCAACACTTCGCGCTTTGTAAGTTTTTATTCGTAGCATGAACTTACGTATCATCTAAGTGTATAGTTACTAGTTGCATATGTATCTCTGCTCTCTCTGAAGCTGTTTTATGCTTCTTAAAAACTTAAAACAAGGTTAAACTAGCCTTCAAACTAGGAGGCCCTCGTTTGTAACTGACTTATAAGCCGGTGGGTCAAGATTAACACCCTGTTTAACATGCGTTTTCTCACAAAAACTTTTCACACATTGTTCAGTAACATTCTGTGAGCTAAAGAAATGTTTTGTAAAAATTCTGGTTATCTATGATGAACGCAATGGGTGAGAACATACCATCTGTTTGCTTGAAGAAAGGTAGCGAAATCAGACACTGTTGAATAATCTCGATTAATTCTCAATCATTCCACATGCAAAATTTTTAAGAGTACTCAACAATGTGTAATTAATTACGATTTCTTACAGCCACGAGAAACTTTTTATTCAAAATTTATAATTTTTATTAATTTCGCGTCACGTTACTTTTGACCTTAGCATCCTTCTAACCTCTAATTGATTAACGTTAATTATTAGTCTTAAGCTTACCTAACTTAAACCAAACTTAACCTGGCTTTGTTTAAATTAACCTAACATTCCTTACCCTACTTAACGCACCATAACCTAACACTATCAAGGCTAACCTAACCCATCATTACCTAGCCTATCTTTAACATAATCTTATATGTAGTTTTACCCGGCCTAACTTAAATTTACCTAACTAAACATATCCTAACGTCTTCTAACCTAATCTTCCTTGAACTAACTATACCTAATCTTGATTTACATAACTTAATACGAATGATGTTACAAATGTTAGGGTATTAGCAAGAGAAGCCAATCTGATCAGCGGAAAGGAAATCCAGGGAAGCAAAAGGTCGGAAAGATTGAGGCTTCAGATACTTAAAAAGGGGACTTTGAAATTGAGCCCACCTGTGTTCAGATTTTGATCCCAACTGAAAGTTTCTAGCCTTTTCCGAAAGTGTTTATTCAAACGTTTAAAAGATAAGCGCAACTGCTATAGGCCCAGAAACTTCTCAAGATTTAGCTATCCATCATAAGAAAATGGTTCTCTGTGCTCGTGTTCGGTTGTTGTACGCGGCAGGTGTGAGAGTGAGTTCCAGACCCGAAATGCACGTGATACCCCTGTTCCGCTGACAGAGAGCGCATTCTTGGGCCAGAAAACCTTTCGCCAATTCTTATGAGCAAATAAGCCCAGTTCCCATCGCTGCCTGCGACAAAGACCAGGATGTTGCCAAAAATCGGAAGAGGAACAAACAAAACCTTCGATTTCAAGACACACAACGTCCTTCATACAGCCAAAACTTCCCTTAGGAATAACTAGCTGCTGGCTTCTAATACTCTCTTCCTGACTATCTTTCATTAACTCGCACATTCTCAAAGTGCTTTACCCTTTCGTAAAGGATATTTAGCGCACACGAATAATCTGATCAATTTAAAAAATGCACCCAGCGTGAATTCTGTACATTTTTCAATGAAAACAAGTTATTATCCAATATGAAAGTGTGAATTTAAATAAATAAACATAGGTTTTCTCTTACGGTTTGTGTATTTCTTATATACTTTTAGTGCGAGTGCCAATTCTCACTCGTGTCAAACTTTCCAATGTTACAATACATTCACTGCTAGCTTTCAATCATGAAAAGAGAAGCTAAGGAAAAGGGATGTCTTTTGTACAAAATTGGAGCCATTTACGTTCCATTCAAAATTACTCCTCAAAAATTCTTAAAACGCCAGGATTATCACAGACAAAAGTACAAACGTAAAAACGCAGACATCCAACACAGCGGAATCGTAGAGATTGAAAAAGGTGTCTACAAGCTTTACAGTGGCCAAACTCCCAGATTTACAAATTAATCTTCCTTCGTGTGTTAAAAGACGTGAAAGTGGGTTACTAGGAGAGATCTATTTTATAATTTCGTTTTCAGAAAAAGACAGGGATGGGACTAGACACAAGGGATGGGGGTTGAAACAGTTTTTTGACGGAATTTCGTTTTTCTAATTTTCCTTTGTAGTGTGAAATGATGGCCAGGTGGACCAATTTAGTGTCTCTTTGCATTCGAATGTCCCAGGTCTCCAATTTTTCAAACTGCAGCATGTACACGCGTAGCATATTGTGCTGCACATACGTATGTTAAAGATGTTCCAAGGCAAACCAGACACGGCGGTAGTTATCGTCCGGGGAAATGCAGCAGATATGTTCTGTATATCCAGGTCTCCGAACAATACAATGTCTGCCGTGTATATGGTTCATCAATGTGGCTGGCAGCTTTCTAATAATCCGTCAGGTGTTGACCACATGCATGGTAAATAACCACATGCACATGTGTTGTCGTTTAGCATTCAATTGCTTGCCAGGTATAGTACGACAAATAGAGACCAAATGGAAGGAAATTTCCGAAGAATTTCTTTAAAAAATATGATCGCTGAACCATTACCGCCATGGAGACGATGCTTGATGCTAGTAAAGCCCCGTACACAAGTTCAGGCGTCGTACTCATTTACTGGGTGGCTACTGCCCCACGACAGGCTCAGTTAGACAATCCGGATAATTAAAACAGATCTGGAGAGTCTGTTTCCAATCGTCGGGGGTTCAAAGGGATTCATAAGTTTGTCTGCTGTTAACGAAATGGACGAAACACATGTGGAAGACACCTGGGCACATTTGACAGGTGTTAACGTGGGTTTCAACTGCCAGGAAGATACAATTTTTCGGCCTTTTTAGCCCTCTTTGTGACGATTACGAATATGGGCGATCTTTAGCTTTTGGTGTGGAATGCCAAGTCGAACGCATGGGGATTTTGTTTTGTAACTTAGTATATGTACAATTTGTAAAAAGGAGGGGGGAGTTTTGTAGCGTTTATGCTTTGGATTCCGGTCGGGAGAGAGAATGGCTCGGGACAGCGGTTGAATTCTGGGTTGGAGGCAAAACTCCCAGAGGTGTGCGGGAATGGCTAATAGCATTAGCACTGGAAGTTTCGGTCTGACTGGGCTGGCAAATACCAGCGTTGGGCACCACGGCAGCGGGTGTAGGAGAGGCCGAAGAAGCGTCCAAGGCACCGCAGTGTGGTCGTGGGACGTTCAGGACTTCGGAATCGGCCGCTTCCATCAACTGCACCGCTGAAGGAGCACCTCGCATAGCGGGGTGGCTCTCCAGGGCCCACTGGAGGTCGCAAATGTAGTCGATAACGTGTTGGATGACTTCCAACTTGGACACCTTTTTATTTTTGGGCACGTGAGGTACAAGCTCCTTCAACTTGGACAAGTACAACTGCATTTCTGCGTACTCCGGACCCTGATTTTTGCGAATTTTGCCACTCAGGGCATGGGTAGCCACATGTCCAGCGGCAGGCGAGGCATTGCAGTTAGCTTTCACCATTTTCTTAAAATTGATTGTTGACAGACTTGTAGCTGAAACAGACTCTGTAACTTTCGCGTGCTCACAACGAAGGCTAGATTCTTACTGCTGCTCCGAACGTGACGCAGGAATGCTTTATGGCCACAGCGGCGCAGCTGTGAGGCAAGCTCCGCCCGTAAGGCCAGCCCCCCGGCCAATGGAGCATGTACGGGACCTTTTACGCCCGCATGTAGCGCTTTACAACTGATTTTCTTCAGCGCGCTGGTTATCTTCGGCAATATAGCACTCTAAAGCCATCTATGGAGTGATTATGGAAAAACTAACCCACCCTGGTGTTAATCTTGTGGCTTAAGGTTGAGGAGGAAAGTTCCTCCTCAGGTTTTGATGAGGAATTTCTCGTGAGTTTGCAACGATCTTACCAGTAGTTTAACGACGTTAGCTACCGTAATAGTAGTACGAGGAGCGTGGAAAAAAACCACCCAACTTGGCTTTCTGGGTTCTCCGCTACAGAGTTATGGCGATGATAAGAAAAACTCATTCTTTATGCAAATCACGACTCCTTATAAGATTTTACGCAGGCAACACCATGACGTCGACCAACACAACTAACCCGAGGTGCTTATCAGAATCACGGCATCAACACGTCCAAGAACGTCTCCCCCCAAGACAGCTACTGTTTTCGTTACTAGAGCGCTGAGCGTTAAAATTCCCAACCAGGCCAACCACGAACTGTGGGCTTGCTTTTTTTGTCATTTATGGTCCTGACTTATTAAGGAGAGAAGCTTTCTAGCAGAAAATCGTGGAGATGAGAGGGATGCCTTACACAATGCATCCATCGATAATGCACTCTTGTTCTAATCCGTGTTCAATAGGGATATAACTCAATTTCTCGTCAACTTGTTACTCTTCATTCCTTTCTCAAGGCACGCAGTCTTAATATTAAAAAAAATAAACAAAAAATAAGGCTGAACGAAAGGGGACAGTACACAAGGTAGAGCAGGGTTATAACAATTAATAAAAACGTTAAGCACGGCATGGCGCGACACGACCAAACCATATTAGGTAATATCATTTTGTTGCCAAAGCTTTATTTTACTAACCTTTCCCATTTGTACCATTAAGGTAAGGAAGGAAGAGGTGGAATCACGATTTACTCTCGTACTACGCAATTTTTCGTCTGTCAATAACCTCCCTGGATACAAAATCTAAATCCTGCGAGGGAGAACTGTGTCACCGGAAATACGGACCTGTTGTACGGTAGGACCAGTACCATTTTTCTATTAACCATACATTGGGATAGGGTCGATTGAAACGAAAATTATTTGAAAAGATAAACTAACGAAACATATTGAAAGTTTAAGACTGAATAAATTTTTAAAAAATACATTTTTTTATTGAAAAGCAGGAAAAGCTCAGAACATCCAAAGTCTATAAATATATAAACACTAACAAAATACTATTAGTGTATTAAGGACTACTATGATAGACAAAAGACAAATATTTGGGACAGCAGTTTTAAAAAAATCAAGAGCACAACGAATGACGTATAGTTGCTCTGCCTGTGAATAAAAGAAATGCATAACAGCAAAGGAGCCAAGATTGTAGCCTAGAGTATTATAATAAAAGTTAATTTTCTTACTTTGCTTATATGAAAGGATTTATTTCCATTGTTATGGATGCTACAGTTAAGTTATGCATGAACTTTTAATATAGAAAAGTGATGAATCACCAGTTACGTTAAGCGTGTTATCGAGTCAGATTACCTGATTTCACTGATTTGTCACCGCCCATGTTAACACTTTAGAATTCGTCTTGAACCGTAGCTTTGTATAATATACACTATTAACATTGGTATGTTCCTTTATTAACGTAATCTGGTGTTTAGACAATTTTCCTGTTTCCTTTTAACTGATTTTGAGCATCAATTTCTCTAAAATATTCAGCTTTGATTACAAAGCTTTGAAATTTCGCATCTTCATAAGAAAAAATGAGTTATAATTGAAAAGCCTTGAAATTCCGCGGCACTCAACACATTGCTTTAAATTTCATTCAATTTTGATTCAAAGCCAGCCAAGGGTTAAACATCTATAAGGCGGTTTATGACTCAAAAGCTATCGAATTACTATTGCTTTGGCGAACAAAACGACAAGGAAAGGGTTCGTTTGGTACATCCTTCTTTCACTCAAAAATCTTTCGGCCTCATCACACTTTAAAACCTACCCGAGTCCTTCTCTTTGCTGCTCTAAATCACGTTGAACAAGGTAGAAGAGAAATTGGTTCGACTGCTACCTCTCGAAAGCTTTCATGGGATACTATAACTTTTCTCCCGTGAGTTTTCCTTCCAGCATACAAATAGACGTCTTAATTTACGATTTTGGCACGAACTTGAAAAAAAAAACGAAATCAGATATGACGACCTACAATGCCATCAAGCCTTTCTTCTATTGTTAAGCAACTATTCTTTTCTTTAAAAAACCTGCCAACTTTTTTTTACATCGTGTTGGTCCTTAAACACAATGTCATCGCACATAATTTTAAAACTATTTCTAATATATTCTCATTTTACTTTAACACTTCTATCATCACTATAATTATGATTTCATAAGGTTTGCTCTTCTTTTCACCTTCTTGCTTCATTTCATTTAAGGGGCGTGGCAAGTCCAGGTAATAGCTTTATCTCGGACAGAAAGGTATCGGCAACATATCAGCCTTCGCACGTTCGACGTTAGAATAAGAAACCAAAGTTGGCTCTACGGTCTCCTGCTGCATCATGCAAATTGCGTAAAATCCCCGTAGCTCACAGCCGCCAATCCCAGTAGCCCAGAATCCAGTTTTCTAACCACCACGCGATGATTAACACCACTTGTCTTGTTAACGAGCCCTAATTTGGTGATTTCATGACCCTTGACAGCTCCATAGAACAGGCAAGTCATTAGGCATGGAAAATAAGTCACTCCAGCCTTAAGAGGAGAAACTTGCCATTCACTGTTATACCTTAAAATGGGTGGTGCTGGCCTTTACGTGACAATGAGAAAGAGAAAACGATCTTTGTTCTGCCTTTTTTTAGGTTTGTGTCAGTTCCTGGCTGTCAGGATGTTGAGCTGCGTGTTAAAGGCTGTTTTCACGACCAGGATTTGGTACGGAAACAAAAGATTGCATAGGTGTCATCATCCCCCACCCTTCCGTTTCCCTAACGAAAACTATCACCCCTACAGTAGGGGTAAAATGCCGTAAAGCGGGTAGAGAATCAATTTTCCGGCTCACTTTTATTATTGTCGCTTTTTTGCTATTTCTCAATTGAAAAATGGAGTAATAATCCTCACACGAGTGGGAATTACAACTAATTTTTTTTTAATCTTGCCTCTACGGATGTGACAAGCTTTCCACCACTGACCATAAAACTAGCGTGAGAATTAGTTTCACGCAACGTTTTCATCCACTTTGCAATTTTCGAAAATGGGAAGGGATATTCAGTAGAGTTTCAATTTATTAGCTTTGCAGCAAAAAAGTCCGCCTGTTTATCGGTTGACTGAAACCACTAACTTAATCTAGTGCGAATAATGAGACATTAATCTTTGTTTGAAAATATTCAAGGGCTCTTTCTGCGCAGACAAATTTTGAGGCATTCTGGCTTTAAGCGATGTCAGAAAACGGAACGTACCGTAAACTAGGGTATTTTTTTAAAGCGCTTTTTTTCCTTTTTCTCGCGCATTTCGGGTAACCTGTTAATAAAGACAAAAGTTTTAGGCCTGCAGAATATAACACATACTTGAGTCAGCTACCGATTTTTAGTTCCGTGGTGCCATAAGTGATTATTTTTGTTTTTAAAGTACGCGTTCAAAGCTACACTGCACAAGTATAACTTAAGCGCGAAAAAGGAATTGCACAACAGAAAAGCTGGCATGAAACTTTTGCAGCAATTCTTGTTAGCATTGTTAATACGGATCAGTCTTTTTTACATTTCCCTCATTTTCTTTAAAATCATTTAAGCTGTTTTAAAAAATGTGAATGGAATGGAACATTAGCAAACATGGAAATTAAAACTTATATTCTTTTACACATTAACTTTTCTCTGCATTTCCTTCGGTCTCCGTTACTACTTTAGTCTTGTCTGTCCACACTGTTGTCAACTTTGTGCGGATTTTTCGTTCCTGAGTTGAGTTTTTCTGTGCCTTCTCATGAAAAGTCGCGATTTTCTTGACTGCAACGCACTCTCATCCAAAAGCACGTAAGCTATAGCATAGGAAATGGGTCGAAGTTTTCTAAGTAACATTGAACATCAAATTCGTTCGGGGGCAAAGGCTTCGAATTTGTTTGGATATAGGTGACACAAAGGCAGGAAAACGCAGACAAGCAATTCACTATTGCAGCAGCTAATTTTGTTCATCGCTCTGTAAATCCTGCGCTCCTAACTTTTTCGGGTTTGCCTCGCAGTACGGCTGCGATTTTCGAAATAGTTTGTGTCATTATTTCTCACTAGTTTCCATAACCACTACGCAGTTCCCGTGAAGATTGCATAGATGTCTTCATCCCACCCTTCCGTTTCCCTAACCTAAAAGTATCATCCCCTACAAAAGGGGTAAAATTCTATACAAGGGGAAATAATCAATTTTATTGCTCACTTACATTCTTGTCGTTTTTTTTTTTTCAATAAAGGATGGTGTAATAACCTTTGCACGCTACAGAATAACAGCTTAATTTTGAAAAGTATAACCTCTACGGATATGACGAGCTAATTCACCCGTCCACCCTTTAACGGAACTAGGGTGGGAAAGGAGTGCTACCATCCTATTTTTCTTATATTTTTTTAATCCCTTCTTTCATTGCTACAGGTATAAAAATGTTTCGAAAATTTCATATCAACGTGTCGTAACCTGCTGGTCATATCGGACGATGTAATCACAGTTTCAAAACGCAATTGGCATGATCCCACCGGTAAGGGTTGGGTTGACATCCTGGGCCGGATAACGAAAACCCAGCAACAAGTACAACTTTTGTAATAGATTTCCATTTCCGGGGCAATTGTTTGTTATACACCGAGTGAATTTTGGAGGTCGTGAGAAACTAATCAATCAGATTTTCTCCCCCAACCCCGTTTTCCTATTCCACCCCTTTTGGGTCATCTTCACGCTTCATAACAAAGAGTGGCTTTCAATCAAGAATATTTCGGGGTGGAGTTTCCTCTTCTCCTTTTTTTAACGGCACTTTTGATGTCAGCAGCTCGGTAAACAACACCACACCCTAATTTTTCTTCAAATATTCACTTCGATCCCTAACACACAGTAACATAAATTTTGGGATCGACTTAGGGTCTTAAGGTTTCTAATAACGCGTACAACATTGCTATTAGATGTCTTTCATGGCAATTACAGCAGAGAATATTGTAAGGGATTGGGCAAGGGCGAGAAATGTGGTGCAAGTGCGGGTGGCAAAAAGTTGGAGCTGCTGGAGAAGCATTGTTGCATTGTTGAAGTCGGCAGCTCTGACTTCTAGGTTGAGCACCCTGCTGAGATCTTGGCGCCAACTTTTCGGGGTGAGAAGCCAAGTATTTCCCTTTCGGGGACCGACGAAGGAAGAAAAACTTGTTCACTGGGGGGTTAGATGGGCATTTTATAAGGGCTTAAGCTTACAATCCTACTCAAGCTGTATCTTTCTCAGCAATAAGGCTTTAAAGAAAAGTCAACCGATTCCAAATGGCCCCACCTCCCCACAACCTCCCTCGAAATAGGGTCTTGGTGCCTTCTATTCATATCATTATCCAGATAGGTTGATAGCACAGGTGTGGACAAGAAAAGAGAGGGTGGGAAGGAGGGTTGGCGGGGAGACACACAAAAGTATGCAGACACATTATATATGTATCTCGTTTCGATTTGAAAGGCGTTTTCGGTCGTTTGAGTTCTATTTTCCTTTGAGAAAGCCATCTTTGAGTTTCCTAAAAGGCTAGCCAAGTTTTCCCCTATTTGAGAAAAGTCAAAGACATTCTCAAACTCACCTTTCAAAGAGGTCCCAAACTCGCACATATCAACTCTATTCTTTGAGCATTGTACGCAGGGGAGAAGACACCTTTTTTTCAGGAAATCAATGAATTCTGCTACTAGGAGCCTTATAACCTTTTAAAGAGCCTCCTTACCAAAAGTTTCCCGCCTTCTTTGACTTTGGCCTTTCAGAAGCGCAGTTTTGCCCCGTTGCCCGCCTTCGCCGGCACTAAAATCTCGAATTATATTAACTTATTTCCTGCCTGTGCAGGATCACCTTGACCGTATTTAACTTCTTTATCGTCCGTAATATATTTTAAAAATATTACCGAGCTAACATTTAGTATTAACTACATATACACAAAAAATCAAGCTGACTTCAGACTGTTCCGTTTTTGTGGTTTTTAAATTAACGAAAACAGTTTCAGGACTGTAGCTTGAATCCTTCTAGACCAGTTTCTCAGTAGTTGAAGCTCACTAGCCAAATCACCGTCAAGAATGTCCCTGTTACCCAATGAAGCTAAAATGTCGTCATAAGAAAAAAAAAGAAGACATGACGAATTGAGTTTAAAACAATACTAAGAGCAAGCACTTGTAAACTGACGTGTAAATTATCGATACTTAAGACCCCTGTCTAGCTTAACCTCCGATGCGAATAATTTGTCACTGCTTCAGGCGATTGTGCGGAAGGTATTAACGATTTTACCGAAAATCCCTGGCGGTATTAAGTCGATATTCAGGGCATGTTACGGGACCCAGTTCAGGAATTTCTTAAAGACGACTCGTCTGAGATTCTAATTTCTTGCATTGTTACTCATGTTAATAAATCGTAATTCATCTATGTAAGCTAATTTTTTACACTATCGTACATAAAAAAGTTGAAATTTTAATTTCTTAAGAAAAAAAATACAAAACACTTTCAAGCTGATTGGCATTACTGTTAAGAGCTTTTGTTGAACTAATTCATAGTTACAGCACAATCCTAGGACAACCTTAACTTGTAGTCTGCAATAAGAAATTTGACTTAGATCGAAGCCTTTACTTTATTTTTATTTATTTATTTTTGTTTATTTTGAATTTTTGTTTACTGACGCCGGACCAAATTTTACAGCATTTATTTACATTTTTGCTTTCATGGGCTTCACCATCCATATCCAAACGACTTTTACCAAATTTGGGGTAATTTACGAACAATTGATTAGCCGGTACCACAATCCTTTAGTTCTGACAACAGTGAATTTCTTAAGCCACATCACAGCTCCCACAATGGAAAAATTGCGAGTTCACAGAACAGCCGCCCTTTTCTAACGGGGAACATTCATTGTTGTTTGGGAGACGGGCAGCTCACCGTACGTAATTCGTGTGAGGTTGTTTCATTATTGCCCAAGTGTAGTTCCCCGAGCGTCCGAAGCAGGAATGCCTTAATCAAGGTTTACTACGTAAAGTGCAAGAAAACTTCGTTATAGGACAGAATACTAGACACCTTAGCATTGTAACCAAAAGTTAAAAATTCGCAAAAGAAAAAATAAAACAGAAGCAGACAAGGAAAATATAAGTGGCAAGTTACATTGATCAGAAGTTTCCATTGAGTGGTACTGTCACTAACATTTGAGTGTGTGGTGTCCAAGTACAATATGATCCTGACCCTAGAAGGCGAGTTATAAACGTTTTGGAACAGGAAGAAACTTGCAAGTGTCCTGAACAACGGTGATACAATTTCAAACACTTTTGACGGTAGTAATAACAATAACTCCTCCTCTTCCTCCCTCGCCTCTCTCTGTCTGTTTCAGTCCTCTAAAGCTTTTTTTGCAGTAAACTTTGACTCCCGTCCGGGTAGTAAAAGTCGAGTCCCACGTATGCAGACACAAGCCGAAAGAAACTGTTCTAAAAATCACATATGGTCAGTTAAGTCATTCAAAAGTTTTGGCTATGGAAGACGAAGAAGGGCTAAGCGAAGCAATTACTTCACAGAAAAGGGAAAGGCTTGGGTTTTTCCCTTTTCGCAGAATTGAATTTTTGGAGTGCATGTGTATGGGCGACCCCCCCCCCCCCCTTAAGTTTGCGCGCTTGGACCGTTTAACCACCCAAAGTTTCGCGACCATATGATCTCACACTTTAACTAGCGAAACAGGAACCATCCGACTGGACACTGTTTTACATCTCGGGGATTGAATAGCCCTTAACTGGGGTTAGCTTGTCCGAACACGCCATTTTTTGTGCGAGTGTCCAAAAGAATTCTCGACGAGTTTGAAGAGGGTGGCTGTTTCTAATGAGGTCTTAATTTGTTGCAGTGGGGCTGAAAAGTGAGACGGATTGTGGCCCACACATGGTTCGCACTCGTTTTCGGCAACCCATAACCCTCCACCTCCTCCCTCTCCTTTAAAAGACACGGTACTGGTGAGTTTCGTTCCAAGTCAAACAAGGATTTGTCCCATATGGAGAACAGGCGTTTGTTTCTTGAGCTCTAAACACCCTTTTTAACACATGCATATGCCTTTACACCGACTTTGAACTCTTTAACCCTCCTCTAGCTAATTGACCTCACACACCCTCACTCTTCCAACTCAACAAAGAGGGCCCTTTTCTCCACATCTTGCCTTCTTTGCTGGCCTGCCAAGCGCTAGAAACAAACTCCGACAAAAACATCTTGACTGAATCATTTGGCTTCGGACAGACCGTTTCCAATAACTTAAGTCTCCCCGCAGCACTGAAAGAAGCATGCTCAGTAATATACAGCCCAATTTAACCAGCCACACATGGACTTTTTAGAGCTGTAATCACTTTGGTTAAGCAAAAAACACCTGTTTTCCCAAGAAGGAAAGGGAGAGAAAACATCTCAACGCATTACACCCCAATCATGAGCTGCCCCATGAAAAGAGGGGTGGTCCTCCTTTTTTACGCCCCATATGGAAGAAAAAGGGGTGATAAACAAGTGCTGGAGGTTCCATTCTCACACATTCACATCATCATAGACTGGGATATCGGGGATGTTAAAAGAATAATAGAAGCCTCTTTTAATAAATCAATGGATTTGCTTAAGAACATCTGCCCACCAATGCTTTCATTATCAGCCTAGGGTAACCAACCCCTCCTTAACCTACCTTTTACCCTCTTTGCCCAAGGTATTGTACGGGGGATACCCAAAAGAAAAAGACAAGTTTTGGGGTTAGTTAGTCCCCGTATATATAGGTCTGTCCCTTGTATAAAGTTTTGCTGAGAGGTTTTTAGTATACAGCACAAGTATACATATGTATACCACCCTCGTCATGCACCACCAACACATGGCCAAACGACGCTTGTGAACGGCGTCAACCCAATGTTCCCACGTGGACACGGAGGAGAACCAGAGGGCCCCTTCAGCAACAGAAACAATTTGTGGGTAGCTAAAAAACCCTTAACTACCCCATCGCTTATTTTGCATACTGACCAAACTACGTCCCGTACCCGGTAACCACTTCTTTTTTTTTTTCTTCTTGCGTACCATCTGAGTTCGGTACTTTCTGGTTATTTCAATTGCTTGCACGATAAAGTTCATAGAACTAAGCTCCACCTCCTTCCTTAATCGTGATGATGACGAGATTGATTCGTCGGTAGAAAGAGTGCAGGGGCTGGGAAGCATAGTAAGAATACAATTACAGTGGGAAAAAACCTTTTATTTTGTCTAATTAAGCTAGCAAGCTTAACTCATTTCAGAACCGGGAACTTGATTTGACGATTTGCATACCAAGTAGGGAGATCTTAACTGGCAACAACCTACTGGTAATTAGAAAAAAAAGAAACGGTCAATTTGGCAGAGATGGGGCCGGAATTTGGTAGCTATTACAAAGCAAAAAACTAAGGAAAAGGGCAATTACCTTGAAGCTTTATGTAATTCAAACCATCTGAAAGTCTCTTAATTTTTCCATGTTTATGGATAGCACCTTAAAATATGAATTTACGAAAAAAATCATTTACGAGAAAACACTTTCTCTGCCTTTTGAATGAACGAACTTAACAACAGTAATACATAAATTTTGCTAATAATTATAGACAGTCTAGCAACACGATGGTTAATAGCCTTTATAACAGATCCTTAAACATTTCTATGCCACCTTACCTTTCAACTCTGCAGCCATCTCTGATATGCAACACGTTACGAAAGGTAAATATACAAAATCTTTATTCGTAAACCACAGATAACGTTATTGAAATGCCACAGCATTTGCGTGAAGAGTCTGGAGTGTACGTGGTATGACTGGCATAGCTTCTACGTTACAAACATTCATTGTTATCACCAATGGACTTCCAAAAGCTGCGCAGCTCATGGTTCATGGTTACCAACAACGAATCTCAAATAGTCTAAGCAAGACGGGATAGAAAGATTCGCTGTTAACCAATAATGAATTTCAACTAGATGCGCAGCTCTAGAATGGGAAGATAGTTTGTCAGTGACAGCGAATTTTCAATACTGACTGATTCATACGGTAATAGCTCTCCATAACCTAGAAAGAAACTCGCTTTATAAATTTTACTTCATGTTTTCAGTCTTTTACTTACGAGACATATATGTTGCTCCTTTGTCCTGTTCGAAAATTTCTCACCTTCCTTTAAGGGTCATAGCTAAGTTTTGTGCTCAAAAAGGTGAACGATATTTTTTTTGTAGCCGCGCTCATTAGGAGAAGTTGAAGGGGTAATTAAAGTGTTGCGTGCAACTGTCAGGATTTATTGAGTACAGGTGTTGCATGCTATGGAGTTCAGAAGCGACATAAACAAGCGACAGATAAGAATTCAAAACTATTTTCTCTGTAAGAAATAAGGGCAAGTTTAAAAAAGGGAAGCATAATAATTGCCTGTGGAAGGAGGTTTTAACAATCCGGGTGATTTTCAACTATGTCAAATGAAGTAAACGCCAATAAAGTCTGCTAAACGAGCCAAGGTTTTCAATCAGAGCAAGTTTCAGTTCCCACGCCCTTAAAGCACCTTTTTTCTTTCCTCATCGTTCGGTAATTTACGGCCATAAGGCTGTAAATTACCGAACGATTAAACGTTGCGTTTAATTTGTTACGAAAAGGACTTTTACTGTGCGATCGACAACTTACAAAGACAGTTTTGGACTACTGGTTCTCCTTTAAGGGAATTAAGATTGTGTTAAAATATAACTTTTATTTTAGAAAAATCGAATAAACCCCGTCAGCTGGATGATCTGAAACTCTTTTAGGAAAAAGTTACCTTCACTCTCAGAATAGTGAAAACTCCCTTAAAAGAAAGATGCTGTAAGGATGCAAATTAACCAACCTTCAATCTGAAATACTCTCTTGCAGGTGTACAGAAGCAATCGTATGTTCTTTTTGTCCATTTTCGTTGCGTAAGCGGCCGATGTATGCGTGTGAAGGCTTTCGCATTCAACTCTTGTTACATTCCCAGCCTAATTCGGAATGCTTTTGTACCCACCTGCTACTTGTAAGTTGTCTTGAAAAGGACACCCAACAATTTGCCTTCGTACAAGTACTAGTATCAATTACGTCTCCAATTAAAGCTATAGAACACCGTGTGACGTTTCACAAAACGAATGACAGCTTGCTCCTCTCCCCTAACAAATGACTGCGTTCACGTCACCTTTCTGTGCGCGTCTGTGTGGGTGAGTGGGGAGAAAATAAAAGATTTATCACCTCCATGTTTTAAGAAAACTTCTTTTCAATGAGTTTACTTATTCTTAGTCCTCAAAAAAAAGAAAGAATTCACACTTTCCTGCAGTTTCTTCCCAGTGAACAATGCTTCACGTACTCAACATTTCTTTTATTTTTTTTTCCTTATCCTGTAAAAAAATTCCTGAATCTGCCGGGGGAATTTGGAAGTCTTAAAGAAAGGCAGATTATGGTAACTTGGTTTGTGTGAAGGATAAAACGTTCGTGATTTTTCTCTGGGTCATTGGATCAGTCCGTCAGCAGGTACTGTCCCGACTACTAGTGCTTGTACAATAGTAAAAGTGTGGTTTTTGGTTTAGACTCTTTTTTGTTCGTCTGTGGCTCCTTATGGCATTTCATTGTGGATACAGATGTTGGACAGACCCAGGAATGCGGCGGTCCATGTATTAAAAACGCCTTCCAACTCTTGCAATCGAGTACTACACTGGACTGTGTACCACAGATGGTCCCAAGGACGGAATTCCTCCGAGGTGACACACCTGAATCATATTCTGCCTCTTTATTTCCTCGAACTTCCTTTCAGTTTCTTTGAAAAGGAAATAAAATGCTTAAAAAGCATCCTTTTAGAGAGAATAAACAAACACTTTTGGAATTGTGGAGGATTTAAGTTTTGTATAATTTAGGAAACATGTATTATTCACTTCCCACGATTACTTTTCATTCGCGAAAAATGTTGCAACTACGGCTACTAGAATTAGCATTAAAGCTACACTCACTCATTTATAAGGACAGAATCTCTGCGTTAAACTAAATTTGGAAAAGCAGTGTACATAATTGATAATTTTTATTAGCAGATTGCTGTTTTTTTAATGTTTTACTTTAAAGAAGGCAGAAGGAAGATTTTTTTTTTAGATGAAAGTATGCATGTGTAATAAATAATAGCAAATAGCGTACAAGCTTGGCGTATTTATTCAAAACGACTGAAATAGTGACAGTGGTAAGGGGTTTGCGCGTTCGAGGAAAGAATAGGTGTCCAAGTTGACGACAGACGTGTGGAAGTCCTCGTGTCACCTGGGGAATAGTTATAAAGTTTTGTCATCAGCAATCTGTGCGCACATCCGACTCGGTTTGAATTCCGATCGGCGAAGACCAACTTCCTGGCTTCCAGCCCCCTCTTGGGCAGTTTTTCTCCCTAATGGCATCTGCTCTTCCGCGAAAAACGGAAGAAAAAATCAGGAAGCTGACTTCTATGACAACTGTAGGCCTTTTGGGCGTCACTTGTTCATGGAAAACGTCACAAAACAGGATTAGGATACTGATAATTGCAACTACAGGTAATGCAAACAAGTATTTCCTGAAAACCCAGTATTCGGTGTTGTAGTAATAAAAAACTCGTTTATTTTAAGTCCGTCAGTACGTAAACTTCACTTGATAACCGTTTAGACCGTATTGGGAAAGCTGTCGAGTACCATAATTGTATGGTTTCGCTGCCTTTCTTTCCATCAAATCGCAGCTGTCGTTCTCCAGAAGCCAGAGTGTGCGAAAAGGGAAAGTTTTCTCAAACCTTTAGTAAAGCAAAGAACATATGCTAATTTTGTAAATATACATTGCTTTTTGTTCTACACAAACCCAAACCGCTGGTTCAATCTTGATTTTTCGAATCCTTGAGATCGAATTCTACATTTTTTTCTAAAAAAATCCCTTACCCAACACCTGGCGCTCGACATTCCGAAATTGATACGAAACTTCAATCCACATATTTTCAACACGAAAAAAAAATATACTGTAACTCCTTTCCGAGAACATGTTTATACCTCATTTACTTTCCATTGAAGGCAAGAGTCGAAACAACAGGCAACTAAAAAGAGGAATGGAACGAAAAAATGTTTAAGTGTAGTCGACTTCCTGGAATGCGGTACAAGTTTTTGTGACCCTCCCTCTTGTCAAACTTACGCATGCCTAACAACAACAAAACAACCCTTTTTCAAGCTTAGCACTGCGTCCAACGTACAACTGTGCAGTACCAAAGCTTCACCCTTCACCCTGCGGAGAAAAACGAGCTAACAATAACACACATACCTGCCAACAGACAACAATCATTCACTGCCCTATTACCCCATTTAAGCCCTTCACCCTCTCAATCCCCTTCGCCGAGGAAAATTGGAAGAAAAACTACCGGGGCAGTAACGCGAGGAAGATTGAAAAGCACAAATTCTTTCACCACCCCATACCCCAAACCCAGCCTACTGACCATTGTTATCCAATTGGTGGGTTGCACATAGCCCCGTCGCTATTATTCCGGCTGGAGATCATTTACACGACATGGACGTACAGCACCTAATACGACGCAAAAGGAAATAGAAAATCAAAAGCCGTAAGAAAAATAGTTACGGGTCTCAATAGGAAGTGAAAGAATAAAAAAATAGGAAAGGAATGTCATCATCATCCTGATCATCATCGTCACCTGCACAAGCTAAAAGAGTTTTAAGGTTGCAGTATGTGCCTTCATTCTTCCTTCCTGAGGGGGGTTTTCCCCCGCCTCTGGTTCTTCTTCTAAGACAAGAATGAATGCGTGCTTCTTCACAGATTAAAGCAGGTTAAAAAATAAAGAAGAGTAAAGTGAAAGAAAGGAACTTGTACGAAACAAATGTCCAGGTGGTCAGCGTCGTCGAAATACATACATTTACACCGGGTGGGAGCGAGAGAGACGAGTGAATTCCCCATGCTCCCTCGTTTTTCCCAGAGTACGTCGCTATAAACAGACGGAAAAGACGGGTGGGACGGTTGGCAGATAGAGTACGTAGACGTTCATAAGAAGTGGACCTTTTTCCCACGATCACATACAAGTTCTAGCAACCAACACCTGCCCAGGTGTGCGCCCCTTTTTTTCCCAATTCCGTCTTTCACAAGACGAGTCATCCTTGATGTGACCCACACTACCACCAACACCACCCTTCCTCCGTTTTTGCCCTATAATGCACTGTACATATCCTGTTAAACGGAAAAGGATTTGGGGAAATCTCTCTGCGAATGTACGTCTTACATGCGTGAGTTTCAGCTCTTTCTAGGAAAAGTTACTCGTGTGCTTTAAACTTGTAATAATCTTCCTATAAACAGTACCTTTTTTGCAATTAGAGTGGATTCTGCTCATTATTGTTAGAGTGGATTCTGCTCATTAAATTTCCGTTAGAGTGGATTCTGCTCATTACTGCTTTCGTGCTTTGGCAGTATCTATTTGCGTGTGCTATTTATTGGATTATTTGAATATTTATTACTAAATGAACACGCACGTACAAACATTGTGTGTACAAAGTACCGGTAATGGACCTAAACACTTAGATTTTTTGGCAAAAGTTCACACAGAAATTTGTGATTTTAAACACGAGCTGACTCTTGGTCAACATTGACAGTATCCTTTCTCAATAGGAAGAGAAAGGGTTTCCATAATTAGTTAGCACCCGTTTAGCTTGACGTCATCTTGTGATAATCTTTTTGTTGCTCACTGTAGCTTTTCTCCTTTTATTGTTTTCGCTTTTTTTAAACAGTGGCCAATGCATACCCAGTTCGTGTGGAAGCGAATTTTACAAACACACGTCAACATTTTTCTAAGCTTCTTCTGCTGTTAAAGGAACATTTTTAAAATGGGTAAAGCATGCTCAAAAATATACTGTAAATGTCTAGAATAATTTTTATGATTTGAAGAAATTCTTGTTCCTGAAATCATGAAGAACATTGAATTGTTAAGCTTAAACACATGGGTTCTCAGTTTTCATGTAAGTGTCATCATTTTTTATTACTAGCAGCGATTCGTTGCTAGTGTTTGCTACCCTAAGTGGCAAAAATGAATAACTGAGCACTTACGCATCGTTTAACTTAGGAATAGTCATTTATAGGCAGAAACCTGCTCTTGTGTGTCTTATTTGCAGTTTTGGTGAAGACTAACACAATATTCAATCATGTTCATATCAGTGCGAAAGTTTTTCACACACTAATGGCAGCTTGCCTTAGCTGGATACGGTGAAGTTAACATGTCCTAACTGGTGTTAGCATGCATAATATCGGAGCATTGGCGCAAATATTGTGATTCAGCAAAGGTTTCATGGCTTGAAGGCGAAGACGGTGGGTGTTGCATCGGGACAACGGCGGATGATCGGACCTCACTTCTTATCAGAGAATCTTGCTCCGGAGTTGTCACTGCGTGTTATCTTAACTAGTTTATTAGATCAACAATTCTCTTTGTCTTCTAGGTCGATGTAAAGAAGAAATTTCCATAAGTTTCTCAAATACTGGGTAAGATAACAAAGCGAAATCAAATTTGCCTTTGGAGATTTAGAAAGTACCTACAACTATTGCTCAACAAAGGCTTCACGAAAAATGCGCATCTCTGTGTACACCTAGCACAGCAAACTTTTACATCAAACAGAAACAAAATGAGCTCTCGATTTACACCTCTTTCCATCACTTCGATTCCCTTTCTTCACATCCTATCGTAATAAAACTTAACTGTACCTAACTGCAACTAACTTAACCTAACTTAAACCTAACGTAATTTAGTTTCAGCCTACTTTAGCTTATTTCATTTGAGGTATGAATATGCAGACTGGGTTTGGTAAGCAAGCTAGCAGAAAGGTTTCGTAGTTAAATGAGGATACCTTAGGCCCAAGTAGCTTCCTTTACAGCTTTACTATTGTTTTTACCCAGTAAAAGTACATACAAAACCCGAAAAACTAATAAGACGTACAGAACATGGAGAAAACTACCAACAGTTCACTATTTGTTTCGTTTCCTTCGTAAGAGAATTCACTGATACACATTTTTTCAGAATGAATTGGTGAAAATGAATGTGTGGACTAAGTTTTGCTTTAAAATTTTGATAGGTCGTATAAAATTCACGTCAAGACAGCCTCCTTACAAATTACAAAGCGCTGCGATACTTTTAATTAGCAGTTCTACGACGTCATTTTCATCCTTTTTGGTGCTACAGTTTCGCCAAGGGTGAAAACTCAAACAATTGTTCTTTCGGCTTGGCTCTCAGAGATATCGTCTAACACCTGTTGACGCTAACCCACGACGCAGTTAAAGAAAACGAAACTAAGCTCGATTAGCAACGCTAAACTTTGAAATTGGCGAACACCAGTGCTCAAACGTCAAAATCTCGCCAAGGGGAAAAAAATGAAGGTGAAATAAGAGCACAAGGAGCTAATTCGCATGACTGACTCCAGACCGACAAACCCTCTTCCCTCTCTTAGGAAAAACACTCCTAACGGTGAGAATATACCCACTTTCCTGACCTAACTAGGACAATTGCAGCGCCTCTTATCAATTTTGGACAACTCGGGACAACGACGCAACAATGAATCCAGCCCTGAAAAGGTTCTTCGTTCTGATCAGTCGCTTTATTCATCCGTAGGACACCGCTTTCCATTTGTTATCACTTGCAGAGGATGCAGGGGGCGAGGGAGGTGGATGGCTTGCTCTTTTGTGTCCGTTTAGTCCTGCTAAAGTGTATCTAACGCACAGGTGTCTTATCGGTTCTTGTCTCATTCTCCTATCTCAATATCTCTTGACCCCAAACTCTTCGAAAATGGCTTTAGTTTGGGGGTTGGTGTGTGTATGTGTATGCGCGAGCGTGGGAAAACTCAGCGAAAATGCTATTACAATTGACTTTTTAAAGACCCCGGGTTTTTCTTTTATCTTAAAAGGCCAACACATAGAACACATACATACACAGGTGCTCTTATCAAGCTGGTTTATCAGTCCGACTGTTTAAAAGCTCAAGAAAAACCTTGCAGCAAGGTTCAGTACAAGACAGTGATAAAAACTCCCTCCTTTGCATTCCAACACCCCCTCCCTTCCTTTCAAAACTATTTTTCATTTATTATCTGTAAGCTCATAAATCCTGGGACAGCAAACCTAAGGGGGAGACAAAGCAAAAGGAAATCATGCCTCAGACACCTTTTTTCTTGCGTTAATGAAATTTCATTTGCTAGCATCATGTGCAAGTCAAACCTTGTACTTTCAAGCTTTACTGTTCCTAATTTGTTCACCCCCTTGACTCCTTTCCTACGAGGGGGGTGTAAAGCAATCTTGGGGAGGCGAAGGTGAAAAAAGGTAAAAATCATGGCAACAACTTCTTTCCCACCCCTTTACAACCCTACCGTGCCCCAAAAGTCGAAACGTATTGTTGCACCCGAAAAGCTGTCGGCGGCGGCGCCAGGACGTCTGGGAATGCAAATATGCCTCGACTTGACCCCCTCTTGGCCGTCAGCAGGTAAAAATTTCTTCGTCTTACCTTTTTACACCCCTCCTTGTCGATGGTTTTACCGTGCAATCGCACCCCTGTTTAACAAAGGGGGCCAAGAAGCCGATTGTGGTTTTAGAGCTCGACTTGTTTCCAAATGGATAGCGCTTGTGGGGGAATTGTTCAAAGAATTACCCATAAAAAGAGTTGACAACTCAACGTGCCAAAGTTTACCCCTCGTTTAGCACGGAAATAACCCTCTTGGACCCAATAGCCAATCTCCTTTTTTTGTATTTTAATCTTTACACTAGCGAATCCTCGTACGTAGGGAACATTTGCCGCCAGTACCAACAATGAACGCAAGTTTAAATGATTAATGAAAGTAAATTGCCAGGATGGTTTTTCCAAGAGGGAAAAATGACGTCCGTACGTTAAACGTTGGGCGTGTTAAGACATGTGTGAGTCACACATTATACACACACTAATTGAGATTAATCCAACGTATCCAGTCCAGGGTCATTAGAACTTTGTAACCTGTTTCTGATTCACCTTTGGCTTGCAAATGTTTCTTTCTGTATATATGTAAACGAATATTTGTGTTTTTAAGCTCATAAGGAAAATCCCTTTTCGGTCTTAACAAGACTACGGCACAGAGTCCGATTTGCTTATTAATATGATAATAGTGCGCCCTTTCAATAATGGGATCCAAAATGCTAGCTCGCGCAGGCTCGGTCAATACACGAGTCCAACAGACAGGCACGTGCTGACGTCAAAGAACGAATTCCCTATAACGATACAAAGAAATTCTCTATCGCGAATCTTTACAATGTATTTTTGGCTACTGCAAGGGAGTAGAAAGACTCCCGATAACGTAAAAATACCCAGAAAAACCGTCTGATACAACGGACTTCATATGCAACAAACATTTGCTTCCAATTATCAAACAAACGTTTCCATTCCCGAAAGCTGTTGCGTGGCTATGGACGTTCGTTGTTTTTACAATACATTAAGGACCCATGCAAACTTTTGGACAATCAATAATTCACTAGCTATTCAATTAGTTAGTTCAGAGAACAAACCACTTCGGCTGTCCGACGCATTGTTCTGTGCAACTTTCTTGAACATTTGATAGTTCTTTGTTACTCGTATAGAAGTTTCAGAATTCTATCGGCATTTATAGTGGTCGTCGAACAAGGAATCTTTTATTTGCTTCAACAATAAGATCTGAGCTCGCTGACCTATAAGATTAATAGGAATATCACTTTGAAATGTAAGGAATCACCCTCACAATGAAAGTTCTCGGTTCTCCTATAAAGAGCGTGGTAAAACCGGGGTCTATTTCAATCGTGGTTTTTCAAAAGATTTTAGAAAAGAAAGGTCTTGACCAATTACAGCTACCAAAATTGACCAACCGAGTTGAATATGGTACCCGGAAACAATTTGCGTAACAAAACTCTAAAAATGGCTCACATGTTTGCATATTTCGGAGTAAGCTCTTCCACCTCATCAACGCTTTCTTCACGTGTTTCCACTGCTAGCGCCACGTAGATTTCTTTATCAGTCCCATCATTACGAACGTTCGAAGCTGTCCCGCAATAAATTAACTCGGCCTTCTCTGCATATATGGCAAGTTCGCGCCCCTTGAATCACGTATCACGGTGGTCTCTCTCACGTGTGTTGTGTATTTATTAGCAACACACGAAGAATCCACTTTTCGACTACGCCCTTGTCCGGTATGGACATAATTCGCAGCTTTAACAAAAAGCCAAATGAAATAAAAATAAAAGCAACATATCAATTAAAACAAATAAAATAAGGATATGTTAACAAATACAAAATAACAAATACAAAATACAAAATAACAAATCTCACACATTGAAAATTCTAATTAAAAAGAAAAAATAAAACAAAAAATAAGAAATGTAGAGACTATTATAACAGTAGGAGATAAGACTTTAAAAATCCAAAAAAAATAAAAGGTAAGAAAACTTAACTTACGAAGCAAAAAAATTTAAACAGGAAATAAATCGAAGTTCATAATCCACAAAAATAACGAAAGGTAAAATGACAAAAATTGCGCACACATTTTGAGACGACTTCCTAACATCTTAAATGGTTGATAAAATCACACTTTATCTTAAAATAAAACTTTTTTTATTGAAATTTTCTTAGCCCCAAACTAGTATAGCACCGGGATGTCATAATAAAAGTGCTTAAAAAAGGAAGCATGTTTCTACCTTTTTGTCTTGGTAAGTGTCTTTTGCGACTGGTATAAAAAGGCGCAGAAAAAAAACTATGCTGTTGGCACCAAGCGGGGAGTCTTTGCCATGGCCCTTCTCGTTACGTTTTACCTGTTACCAGTTGTGGAGATGCTGGTGCTGCTTTGACTGCAGCTCTGTTTTCCTAATAAAAAGAAAAGCCAAAGAAGGGGGGCGAGAAACGTTGGTTGTGGTTTTCTTCGTGTCTATACGATTCGACACCCTTAACCTTCTCCTCCCTCCCTTGTCTATAAACCCCCGAAAACGTCTCTCACGGAAATCTCAGGCTCCAAGAGCTATACAATACGTAACAAATGCTGCGCGGCTCCTTCGGGCTGCACACAGGTGTGTGCCAGTCTGACAGTCGCCACAGCCCTAAGCCTTGTTCACACTAAAACCGACTGGCTCTCCCAGACAACCATAACTCCCTTTTAGGCTATATTCTTGCTTCGCTGTAACAAACGGAATTTTCATCTTTTTGCGTTCTTCCTTCAGTGTGTAAAATCAGGTTTAAGACATCCATACATTGAGCGTGGGTACGTGGCTAACTAGCCAAAGGGAGCTTGAAGATCTTCAAACCTTCTTTATTCTTTTTCCAATCAAAAGTTATTCCAACTATGGGAACAAGAGATTCAAACACCTGAGTAGCCCAAGAACGACACATACAGACAGAAAAAAAGCAACAAAAAGGAAAGAAGACAACTTCCCTTAAACGTGCTTGTAAAAAAATAGAAGTATTTCTTGCATCAGTTTTTGGGCGACTGGGAAGTTTTAAGTCGGGGACAGTCGGGTGATATGGGTTTATGCAAATGCGAATGGGTTGAGAAGTGATTGATACCGTTCTATCTCAAATGTACTTTTAGTGTTCCTGCTTCTTTTTTACAGCATTAGCCTTCTCCAAAGAAGGTAAATTTACTTAAACAAGGTTAGCAATTCAGTTTTGACCGTACTTCCATGTCCATTGTTTTCGTTCTTGGAACTTTGGGCTTGCAGCTAAACTTTTATCTTAGCTTTAAGCTTCATTACAGTGATGCTAACTTCATTAATCAGTTAATCAGTTATGGCGTGCTTGCTTTCAAAGTTAGCCACGGTTCGCTGGAGAATTGAATCATAATTTGGCGCTTAATTTGAACTCAAATTTCATTAAGGCGAGCCTAACTTCATTAAGAATGCTATGATTGCTCACAAAATGGGACACAGTCGGTTTGAAAATTATAGTTTGGCGCTTAGCATAGGCCAAAGGGAACTTGTTAAGGTTTTATTAAGGTTCGCAGTGGTTAATTCAACTTCTATACAAAACGCGAACGCCATATGTGTGATACAGAATTTTTATTATTATTACAAGGGATTTTTTTTTCTTAAGACAGGGTGGTCCCGTGGCAGGTTTCGGCCTCACGAATTGAAGCCACACCAAAAACTTATACTCTAGCCTTATTTCTCTTCTATGGGTCCAGTCACATTTTTTATTTTATTTTAAATTACTTCACTACCTTAAAGGGGGCGTTATTCATGAGTTGCTCGCGTGGCTTGTCTGGTACCAAGAACTAATAATGATACTAAGCGGGCGAAAAAAAAAGAAGAAAATACTTCCCATGGGCTGTAGTTGAGTCGCTATGGCCTTAAATGGCACCACGAAGGATACTTTGTGCGTTTCTAATAGACATAGTCTATACAGCTTTCTTTTGGAGGAGATTGGAATATTCTGATTCGAGCAACACATGTCCGCTAATGGAATCCACTAACAGTGTCATGACTCATTTTTTTTTTTCTAGTTCTACAAGAGGAAAGAATTCTTGTGCAATGTATGGTATCAGCACGGCAGTTGGCGTCCGGCACAAAGGTTTGTGTTTGAAGACTTGATCCACGTTTTCGTGTGTGTGTGTGTGCCCAGTTTTAAGTGAAGGGTGGGGGAATAGGAGAGAAAAGGATTTCTGCTGGTGGTTGGTAGGGATGTAAACAGAGACACGACGACCCAAAAGGAGAAGAAATCTCAAGAAAGTGATAAAAGAAACCATAAACAGATCCCATAGAGTCCGCAATGTCTTCATAGGAGCTTCAGTTGGCCTTTGCTATATAGATTCTTCAACTTATACAGGCACACACACTCATATATGCATATTGATAAGTCATGGCCTCCTAAACAGACTTGACATCGACACCAAACATATACACATATGGTGAGTTTCTCTCCTGTGAAAAAGCCCTTTTTCTTTTCTTTTCTTTATGCCAGCAAGCTTAAACATGTATATACACATACACATATGCCCCCCTGTTACCCACCGAACAAGTTCTTCCTTAGGTCATATGGAACCAATCATTCTCCATGTTCAAATTTTCGGACAGTCCTACCATTCTTTTTATATAACAAAGTCATTGTTCCAAAGATTACTTTTCAACTGGATAAAAGTTTACAAATTAAAAGTAAATTCCCTGAAACAATAGCAACAAGACACAATACACTAAAAGCCAACTAAATACAGAACTTAGATCGATCAAAGTTCGTTCATTTCTTAAGAAAACAATAGAATAATTCCACTATGGAGGAGCATTCCGTAAAGGGAAGAAAATAAATACGCCATTACTCGTACCGAGATCAATACATTTATCGTTACTTAACAGCGAATGTTTTAAGAATGTATACTCTTTGGCAGTATTGATGATATTTAAAAGACCAATATTCATTCTTGATAAAAAAAAAAAAATCCCGTGTTCTTATATGGTATGGAGTTAACTGTTGTCATTCCGAAATACTAGTGCGATCCGCGATCTGGAAAGATTCACTGTTGAGTAAGTGCAATCTTCTGCATTTAGAGCGGAAAATTCTCATTAAACCCGCTGTTTTTTCTACGCTTAGTGTACACTGCAAAAGGAAACCTTTTAATCTCGGAAGAATTGAAGATACAAATTGGCTTCATATCATACGACTGGAACTGTACAGAGTATTCGTTATTTAAAATTAAATGTTCCGATTTTAAAGACATAGTCTTGTGTAAGTTTTCTTCTGAGCAGAATTGTTTCCTCTTGATTATTTTATTTCTATGGTTTTATTCCGTGCTATTTCTTTATTGTATTCTCAGAGTACCTGTATGGCAGATTGTTACTGGTTGAAGAAAGCACCTTGATGCAAGTGAAGCCACTGATTACTCCAAATGGCGCAAAAGAAGCAGCTGTGCAGACCAATATGGTCTTGAGGGCTTCCAAGTATAGATTCTGTCTACGTCCGGTTTTCCCAGGATCAGAATCGTGGGAACTCAGAGGACAGACAATAGCGCCTCGTTTTGCTACCGATTGACGCCCTCCGCGACGCTTTTGCATGCTTTCACCCCCTCTCCCTCTCCTGCTGAACAGGCCTATGTACTACAGCTGGTTGGACACAACCTAGACTCCCCCATACACGCAACCTTTGCGTTTATCCCACGTGGGGATCAATGGGTCACCGGGCTGGACGTAAACTGTGGGAAAAGAAGGGCGACAACTATCCATAACCCCTTTAATAAGCTGTCTTTTCAGGCTTCCACGCGTTTTGGTTCCCACAACCTGGTTGCTATGTTTCTTCTTTTATAAATAAGTTGTTTTTCTTACAAAATGAATAAATTCGCAAACAGAAGAAAGTTTAGAGACAAACGACGACTAAAATTATCCAAACGAAGACAACAAATTAATAAACATTTTAAATCTCGAGCTTAACAGGAATAGTTAGCTTACGCAGAACTTTCGAAACATATAATTAATGTAAATACGAAACTTTCGATTTTTTTTAAAAGTTACAGGACAATCCTGAGGGCAAATTTGAATGTTTGAATCGTGGAAAATTAATGGAACATTCCAGCAGAAAATGTGAAAATTTTATCATTTCGTAAGTTTACGGTAAGAATGCAAAAGAAGAAAAAGGTGGGAGTTTCTAAACAACTATGCAAGAGGAATGTACGAAATTATGTTCAAAGGCAGACGATGAGTGTACACTTCACGTTTATATGGAAGGCTTGTTAGCACCTTGGGTTCTTTTTACAGGAAATTGGAAGTAGTGCTCTGTTGCTGCAGCAATGGAGCAAACCGTGAAACGCGAGAAGGATCTGTAACTCTTAACCAATTTGGATCCATTACAAAGCGCTTCCCTTGAAGAAGACGTGAAGCTAAGCAGATGAATTTGTTTCCATAAAGTCCTCTGCGAGTAGGGGTGGTTGGTGGGAGGAGGGCATGGAGGGCACCGAGTGTTGCTCTTCTCAAAGACCGAGCGACAGCTGCTGCTCGACCGCCTATTCAAGAACCTGGGTGGGAAAAACGTAAAGTACGCACGGACAGGGTCCCAGGAGGCGGGGCTTCCACTTTCGCTCGGGTATAAAGAGCAAATGCCCATGACGCTTTGACATCATTCGAAGCTCTGCCTTCCTCTGCTCAAGTCAGTTCAGTCTCAAGCGAACCTTTGTCAAGTTCCACTTGTTTATCCCGTACAAGTTTTTTTTCAAATCTTAAGAAAATGGTGAAATCATCCGTCAACACCGTGAAAGTGAGCAGCAACAAATTGTTATCGCCTTCTTCGGAAAGCAAAATCCGCAAGCCGGAGCAAGTGGAGATGCAAATGTATTTGTCCAAGTTGAAGGAATTGGTGCCTTACATGCCCAAAAACCGCAAAGTTTCTAAAGTGGAAGTAATCGAGTACGTGATCGACTACATTTGCGATCTCCAAGGCGCACTGGAAAAAAGCCACCCTTCGGCCTCCGCCGTTGTCACTGCTATGCTCAGCAACATGGCTAATAACAACAACTCCTTCCAAGTGGCCAATGCCAACCTGTACGAGACCAACGAATCGCCTGCGAAAAACACCAGCATCAACCGACAACCTTTGGGATCTTTGCCAGCGACACCCAACAACAATGGTGTGCAGAATTCTTGCGCTCAAGAGGTAAACACCAAACTCTCCACTTTAAACCCTGAACTTGTCGACTAAACATTTGTTTCTTTATAAAGGTTTCTCCCTTGGACAAAAGCCCGTCGCAAGACGCCAACAGGACAGTTCTGCCTTGCTAAATTCGGAATTATCATCGTTTTCATTATCATCAAGTCATAGTCCGCCATTTCATCAACAAAGTGTTTCTGGCTCTTGTTCATCCAGTCGAAGGGAATTTCTGTAATTAAGGAAGTTTCCTTGACGTCCCATGTCTTCCTAGAGCTGGCCTGTGATAGTTTTTCTATAATCGCCCTCATTCACCACACGCATCCTCCCTCACAATGTAAATAGCGCTTGTAATACCGCTCATGTCACGTGTGTAAATGTATAATGCCATTATGGGAGTAATTAAACCCAGATTTATATATAACAATCTACTAGACCTTCGTTATTTCCTACACGATTTATTTTCAGCTTTTTTGTTATTTGGCGTCTTCTAGTCAAAGCAAGTTCATAAATTGGAACACTTTACACCTGTTAACGTGAGATGCGCTTGCCTACGTGAACTATCAGGTAACAGTGAATTTCTACATCTCTGGAACAAGGTTAAACCAACTTTCATGATCGCGAACAAAGATGATTAGCTGTATTGCTGAGCAAACTTCTATCGTTGACAAAAGCGAATTGCGTAATTGCCGTAGCTACGAGGCTATCTAAAATTATCAACTATAAAACAGTGAGTTATCGCACAGCTATAGGTGCTACCGACATTGTCACTTATGATTTTTTTGAATTCATTTCTCTCTTGAATTTCTACATTGATATTTGGTAACCGCGTCATTCGTGAAGTTTCCTAATCCCTACTCACTGATCCCAAGTTGCAATCATAACTGATTTCAGCCTGGAGGTAAAAGCAACAACAATGTCTAACACACCTGCACGTCATTAAGCCAAGCCACCGGAAACGGGGGCCCCCAGCTCCTTAAGAAAAGAAGAAGGAAAAAGGGCATATCATAATTTTGTCCATTAAGCGAAGGTTGCGATTTGATGAGGTGAGGGAAAAGGGAAACGTTCTAACATCCCTCTTCCTTGTGTGAGTGAATTCCCTTTACCCCATAAGGATATTTCATAAGTTCCAGACGCTGCTCCGTTATGTTTCTCTTCGCGCACCCTTTTTAACACAGTCTCGTACTACCTTTTCTTCCTTTTTGTACCTGATACCTGAAATTCTGGGGAGGCCAAAGCGTAAGCAAACGCACATTGGGGGCACCCTTGCCCACAGCCATGCACGTGCACGGGTACTAACTTACGGGTACCGGGATACCACAGCACAGGTAACGTTGCAGGTGAGGCAAACACAGCAAAAGGAAATAAAGCAAGCCAAGAAAGCAAGAAAGGGAGAGAAAGAGATTGAGGTCCGTACCGAATGCTTTTGTCAGGTAGTTCTATGCATGAGAGATAGACAGATACAGCACAACATCTTATGTCCGTCTCGTTGAAGTTCGTGCCCCCTGTTTTCAGCAAGAGTTTTTCAATCCGTTATCTAACTTTTACCTGCACATTCTACCATTCCAAACTGGCATTTTCTCTTCAAAGTTGTTGAAAACTATTTTTGTTATGAAAATTTACTTTCTATGTAAAATTCAATGAGTGGCAAACCAAGGAGTCAAATTGAGTCAATGTACTTCTTGGAACAATTAAATCTGTAAAGTAACGCAATATTCTTTACACAAGAAAAGTTTTTTAGTATGTTAGTGGTACCCACATGGAAAACATTAAGGTGTGAATCAAGTTTTTTGTCTTCATATGCTCACCCAATGTGGTTGTAAGGCCAGGATTTTTTTAACAACGATTAAATATTGTGATTTTACAAAGATTCGCAATTTTCCACAAACTCAGTCAGTTTATATGATGTTACCCATTGAACTATCAATTTAAGGAACAGTACCGTTGCAACAATGGACTACCTTCTCCTATTATATGTTATTTGGATGTACACTACTTATTTTTAAAGTATTCAGTATTCGAACAACCAGGATTAAGATAACGGAATATTTCGATGACAAAGAAACAAGTTCTTTTTTAAACTTCTCAAAGATGCTACGATTTTTGTTTCATGCAGTAAGAAACCTTCGTCTCTAAACTCTTTCAGTTAATTTGCAGGCTCAACAGCTAAGAAATTAAAAACGCAGTCTCTGCACCAAGTAACCGTCAAAACTATAATAAATGAAGACACTTACATACGTTTAACTTTCAAGGTTCATGTTCACCGAAGTTAACGCACTAAATTTCCTCTCCTGAACTCGTGACAATGCTAATTTAAAATTCCTATTTTTCCCATACCATGCGTCCATGGCCATTTTTATGTTAGCATAGACCCTCTCACGCTTTACCTTTTTGTTTTAATTACTCATCGCACCTGTGCTGCGATTCTGGCCCCCTCACCAAAAGAAATAACTTTTCCATCCTGGGAAAATCAGAACGGAAACGGAGACCTGAATAAATTTACGTCTATATTTTGCATATCCCCCTTATTTAAATCAATCCTCAACCATCTGAGCACACAAATCCTTGAAATGAAGCCTAGTTTAACTTTTTATTCAGCAGCCAGGAATAAAGTCGCTACAAAATCTCTTGAAAGTTTCCCACGCGTTGAACCGGAACCGATAACTGTTTAGCAGGAAGCAGAAAGCGGAGGAAAAGGTTATTACGGCAGGAAAAACTTCAGTGACAGGTTGACAATTTTTTTTTCTTTTTTTGTAGGACAGGAAAGCGGGTTGATTGTAATTGCAGCACTGTTTTACAGTGTTTGGGTTGATATGGTTGACAGATTCGCACTCATCTCATTGAAAAGCCTTCTCGTGCAAGTTTGTGAATGAAAACGAGTGGGGACTTTTAAAGAAGCCACACGTCTAGGAATAGATGGTGAGAAACAAGTACTTGTTGACCCATCCACGCATAACCATGCGAATGGACCCACTTTTAGCAGCCAGGTGTGACCAAAGTGGTGCAACCCGTTTAATCCCTTCCCGAACTTGTACACATACCTTAACACCCTGAATTCCTTTCTATAACGTATAATTTCTGCGCCTAATTGGCTCTTGTGCTCAGTCACTTCCCTCATCGGTGTCCACACACATAGCTCCCAGCCCAACACGTAAGTTCCCTTGTATTACTTTAATTTCTGTTTAATTTACCAGCATTTCTTCTGCTACTCATAGGATAAAACTCGCTACAACGAACCTGTTAGTAACGAAAATGTACCTAGTCTTATAGATCTCGAAAAATTGAAATTCATTGTTTTCAACGGTGAAAAATTAACGTAGGGCTTTAAATCTCGTAAAGGTAAAATTAATTTACTGTCGACAATGAAAGTTTGCAGTCTTGGAGCGCTAGCTACGGGAGCTTTTCACTACATCAGAAACCGCTATAATGAACCCTCCCTATAGCAAACTTTTAGGTTATTGTGGAAAGAATGTTCAAATTTCCATGGATGTGTCGAAAAACTATGGATATAACGTATTTCCGATTACCGAACAAAGATTCTTTCTACCACATGGTCCATTATAGAGAGATTGTCAGTTTTGTTCCCGGCTTGCTTTCAAAGTTGCTCGGCCATTTTGATGTACTCAGACCCACGTATTTTTCTGTTCCATTTCGCACCTCAGTAAATGTCTAAAACTTCAGTTTCCGCCTTTTTGTATGTGTTTTAAGACGCCCCCGGATGTATGTATATGGGCACCGTGTGTGTGTGTGTGCTGTGGTGAAACTTTGTTGGTTTACCGAGTAAAGTTGGGTTGTTAGCTTGGTGCAGCTCACCTCGGGGACCTCCCATTGGATTCTTGGTGCATTACACCTTACCCCCCTCAACCCCCCACTACCATTGTTGTCGGTCTTCTGCGACAGACCCCGAGACGTTTGGCGCCCGGATGGCGCGAATGCACCTGTGGAACTCCTGCGGCAAAATGCAATGCCCACTTGAAAAGGGACCTGTGTATGTGTGTGAGCTCCTTGAGGGAGTTTTCTCTCTCCTCGTTTTCTCAAGGAGAGCGATGCTAGAGCTGAAAAGTACCGGGACCGCATGCTGTTATGGATGAATACTTGCCAGTGGAAAGAAGATCTCTAGGGTCGGTCTTTTTTCATTATTAATACGACTACTCAAGAAAGGAAGGTCTAGGAGACAAAAAGAGACAAGATCTGGTAAGCTTCTTTTATACAAGAAAGTAGAGGAGCAGTGCAAGAAAAAAAAAAGAAACGTCTCAAAGGTAGAAAAAATTGACAAGAAGATGCTTTAAGGATGACGATAATAATGATGACAATGATGATGGTTTTTGAAGGTTAGTTCCCAAAAGTGCTTTACATGGTGGATTGGGTAATACGTTTTTACACACTGAGAACTAGCGACTGCTCTGATCCCTTAATTGCTTCACTTGAAGGGACCTCTAATTTCGGGGCGGGTAACCGTCATATGTGTAACAAAGCAAGAAAGAAGCGAGAAGTGTTTTTTTTTGCGTGGGTCAATGGACCATTTCTTACGTTTTAAATGTGCCATCTCACCTTCTTTTCGAAGTGAGAAAAAAAACAAGACACGTAAGTGTAGAAAAAAGGAGCAGATTTGTTGTGACGATAAACCACTCAACAATTCACCTAACACGCAACAACGCTTGCGAAATTTTTAACTGAAACGCCAAAAAAAAAATACTTGTTATGGGACTGCATGATATTTCTCTAATTTAATCCACTAAAATACCGCTTGGTTACAAAGATGTAAGCAGACCTAGAAAAAAAAAAATAACCAACGAACTTAAAATAAATGAGGAAGTGACTGCAATACCTCTTTTAAAATAAATATGCCAGAAAACTTCATGCTGCTTGTTAAATTTAATAATAAAAACTGACGAAAATAGCACGTCTTGAGTAAAAGAATAAAGTAAAAGAAACAATAAGAAAACTGAGAGAAATATCAAGTGGAAGAAGCTACACAACGATAAACTTAAGAAATAACGAGTCAAAAAAGGTTTCAACATCCGAGACCGCAATTCGCTGTCAATCAAGCCAAAACGTGCAAAGGAAGCTAAACGCCAAGCCCGTGGTTCACTTTACTCAATTTATTCAGGTACCTGTAACCGCTCCTTCAGCAAACCCCAGACATCTTTAAACGATAACAAACCCGCTGGAACTTACCGAACTGCTGCTGACGATCCAGAACATTATCTGATCATCTGATCACATCTAGCGCACGTAAACCAAATTCCTGGATACATTTTCGCAACACCGTGGAACCCTTTTCGCTGCACTTCAGCTAACAAAGAATGCTAACACTGTGAAATTCGCTTGGCTACTCAAATTCTTGAGTTGTAGCGAATAACTCCCTTCCAAAACTGGGAGACAAATGCGTTTTCATGCAGTAATGACACGAGGACTAGGTTGATAATTCGAAACTAATGCGTTGGTCCCACGATCGAAAAGTTCGATCCCCGCAGTGCGGCCTCGCTTTACGAAAAGGAACATTCGTTGTTGCTTAATGGCTCGTACTACCACTGCGTTCGCAGTTCCTAGTAAGCCTAATAACATTACTGCCCAAATTTAGCCAAAGTGAGCTACGAGTTTTAATAATGAATTATAACTACTATAGTAACTGCACCTGAAGTGGACCTTCAGGCCACTGTATGCCCTTTCATTTCTTTTACGCGGTAAAAAACGGAAATTTGTGTTAATGATTTTCCAACAGCTGTTGAGGATTTTTTGAAAAATGTTTGTTCAGATTTTTATTATTACTAACACCCAGCGACTATCTGAGAAAAGTTTTCGAAATTGAAATTTTTCTAAAAAAATTTACAAGTTCATTGCAAATTTTAAAGTACTTGCTCATTTTTCAGAAATATCCCTTTATTGATTTTGAGTGGTTTATAAAGAGAAATATTAGTGTCGCAAAGATGTTGAGAAATATAGCACAGTAAAGTTAAAGTTGTCAACGAAATTTTTCAAAATTGATCGAACAAATGAGAATCGACCAAAAGAGGAACACATCGTTCCTTCTGACATATATCTTATGAATATTCAAAAGTCACAAATGACGCTTATAGAATTTAACTTAAGAATATTTCCGAACCTAATCAGTTAAATAGACAATAAGCAAATCGTCAGAGATCATGCTGCTTTTCTATTTGCAACACCCCTTCTATGTTTTTCGGCCCAAACGAATTCTCTTGGGTAATAACTAATCACTTGCCTAAATGTAAGTAAAGATATAAGTAGCATTCCCATCAAGAAACATGACCGGAATTCGAAAAATTCCTATAAAAATTCATCATAACCTGAAAATGTAATAAAGTGTATCATAAAGCGAGGCGAACAATACTGCGAAGAATTCGGTAACATGTAGAGTTATGCGTTCTCTTATCGTGTTTCGATTTGGTTCCTAATATGTTGGTGTGTGCATCCCGCCCTAATGTGCCGTATAAAAGATTTCGGAAACTTGCCAAAAAAGCGCGCGATGGGAGCAAACCTCAAAGCGAGAACAGTCACGAAACCTAAATCACAAGGGTTTTCTTCATTTCTTTGCAGTTTTCGTTGCCGGTGCCAAAAAAAAGGCCTTCCTGGGTTAATATGCTCATTAGCCGAGTGTTGAATACGTAACAAACTTGGCCTATTCAGGGCACACTACTCAATTATTGTTGTATTTTCGAAGTGCTAAAAGTTCTTTGAAAAAGCCTTCTCCGCGTCTTTTTCTTCCAAGCGTAAAAAAAAAGAAAAAACCTTATCTTGTCTCTCTCGTGCCATTTCGACTCCCTCCCGCGCCCAAACATAAATATTTTTTTTTTTCAAAGAACTTCATTTAATTTAGGCCCCTCTTTGCCCTCTCAAACATTCTTCGAAAGCATTCTAGCTGCCAACCCCTTAGAAGAGAAAAATAACATTGGCAAGAATAAACTGCTGCAGGTGCTACACGTGTGTGAAGTATTCTACACCCTCCTCACCCCCTTTTCAACCCTCGCTACGCCTTCAAAACCTCCTTCACCCAAGTTTATATATGCCGAGCTGGCATATTTCACCTGATGATGGATGCTAGCGTGAACCGAAACTGACACTCGACGCTTCCTGTTGGCCAAACATTTAAAAAGATCTTAAAAATGAAAAAGCAAACTTACGTTCACTTGAATGCCTCAATTTTTAGGTATAGCTTTGTGCTTTGCTGTAATTTACTACCTTGAAAAGTATCTTCATTGCCGTTTCTGTCCAGTTATTATCGTTATTTATGCGCAATTATGCATTTTTAAACACTCATTAATGTCACTCTTCGTTTAAGTTCTAGCTTTTGAAATTGTAGTCGATTCTTTGTTTTACTTATTCTTTCCAGAGCTCACATACTTTTGTTGTAATCATAATGACACAGTGCACTTTTTAGAAATTTTATTAAATAATTAGTGTTTTCTTTGTAACTAAGGCTAACGTTAACTACATTTTTGGTGACCCGCTTTAGCTTTTAGTGTAGTCTTTCCCAATTATTCAATGATGTTTGAATACTAGTTGCTAGTTAATTCAATTTCAAAATGGGCACAAGAAGATTTCATCAAACTATTGAAAACCAGATTGGAATTACCGACATTAGAGAAAATCCCGGCATATTCATAAAATGGGAAGTTTTTATGTTTGTTACATAATCAAAATAATATTTTTGGGACTTACGTATATTTCGCACCGTATTTTCATAATTCTATTGTAGAGTATTCGAATATAGCCTACTTCATTAGCTTTTCGCTAATTATATGTGATTTCTTCGAAACGCAAATCACTTAATTAACTAGTTGCTATTTTCTTCAAGCGAGGGATTCGAAAGTTCCTTTTTTTGCTTAAATTAATTAAAAAGTACTCAACTTTACTACACAACCTCCTAAAGGGCTTTTAAGTGTGTAATCATTTCTAAGTCAATGTTCCTGTACGCAAGAGGAAAACAATCTTGCTTAAAAATGATGGAAGAGTGAGGCGCCAAAAAGTTAATTAGGTGATCGTATAGCCGCGGCACACACAAAAACCAGTAAAAAAAAAATCAGAAGAATGGGGCTATTGGAGACGATAGGGGTTAGTTTTTTCTTTCTTTCTTAGGTCAGGGTGGTTAGGAGTGTGAATAATATACACACAGAGGGGTGTTTTTCGGAAAAGATCGGTCTCCTCTTTCTAACCACTTTGCAGTGGATCTCTCTTTCTGTAGCTCTGGCTCTCATGGGAAGCGTTCAGTTCCCTTTTGGAAGCTTTTGCATTCTTGACGAGATGAAAAGGCCAGCCAAAGAGGGGCTTAACTCCCTCCCAAGCAAGAAAGTCGACGCAGGTGCACGCCAGCCAACACGTCGCCGACCATGTCCATTTTCAGACTGCCGCAGCCAAAAATGAGAATGAGCAATGAGAAGGAGCGACCTCGGCCATATTTACTCACCAAGTCAACCCATTTCAAACTGGATAACCTTAAACACGCTTAAATCCACCCCATGTCGGTTCTTTTTCCTAATTTGGGGATCGAAAAAGGAAAAGTTTTGATGTAATACCCAAGATGTTACGTGTATACTATTTACGTCACAATTTCAACGTCCCTTAATTCTCACATTCTCACATGGACGAAGTTTAATTAGAAATGAGCCTGACAACCGTAAAATACACATTCTTCCTTTGAAAGTTATCAGAACTATTTTCCTTGGTTTCTAGTAAATATCTGCTTATTTCCAATTAGCCTTTCATTGATATGCTTTTTTTTTACTTCCTGGCACATCTTTTTATCTACTTTTTCCGTACATTTTTGCCACGATAATACTAGTTCTGTGTTTCTTTATTTCTCACAAGGGATATTTTTTAGTTTAAACTTGTTTTTAAAAATGCGCTTTTTCTTTCCTTATTTGGTTTCTACGAACTATAATGGTTACGAGTTCCAGCTCGAACGCAAGCTTAAATAGCCTAAAGTAATTAATATGCACGTTTTCCAACTCTTTTCCTGTCTATTTATTTAACCCGGGATCAGACATTTTCAAATAACCAACAACTCCTAAAAATAATGTTAAAAATTGAAACAAACTTCTTTTGTAACTTGCACGGTTACTTTTAAATGTTTTCATTAATCTAATTTCATTAAGTTAGTTAGTTAGTAAATGAAGTACAATTACTTTTAAGTTAACTTAAAAACATTAAAAAAATATCTTTAAAATCTTTGCCTTTTAAATGAAACTGAGGAATGGTTCCTTTTTGGCTTTGCCTAATTTTGTAATTTGTGCTATTTTCTAAACGAAAAAAAGAGAAGTGTTATTTTCTCCGGATGCGGGGAAGTTTGTCGACAAAAAAGTAACCAGTATGAAGGATTTTGAAGAAATAGACAGTGCCATTCATAAGTTTTCATGCTTGACTTGCTTTTTAAGGCTATAAAACGTCAACATCGATGTTTTGTCACGTTTTTAAAGAGAAAAAACGCGAAATTTACGGCTCTCGCTTTTCAATGAAACCCATTCAAAAATAGTATAACATCGTGTAACTCTAACAGGAAATACGCTACTGCAGGGCGACGACCAAACCGATTTATGAACCAACTTTTCCTTACGATGTAATTGTCGCTTTAGTCCAGAAATTACTGAGAAGGAAAAAGGGCAGAAAGGTGAGGATAAAGTGGGCGCTTATTAAAGAAATTAAACAAAAAAGAATATTTAGAGTCCATTTAAAAGTTCAGGTTGAACGAGGGAATAACCTTCCCCATCTGATTTACCCTTCAAGAACTTCGCCCCAAAGCGATCCACCTGTTGCTCGCCGAGTTCCCATTCCCTATGACAGCCGAATGTGAACTGTTTCATATGCACACATTTTCATGTTTTGTCTTCCCATCTCGCTTCACCTCCCTCTCCCTCTCCGTCCTCTTTCTTGTCTATCCTTTCTCAACCAACAAGTGTCACTGCCTAACATAAATTTTGCGCAATGCGAAACGTAATGTAAAAACAAGCTTGGCCAAGTGTTCCTTGTCTCACGGGACGCATTCTCCTAAATGAAGAGCAACCAGTCCTGGGCAAATAAAAAAAAAAAAATGCAAGTCAAACTCCAACCAAATTCGAAACGCCGCTTAAAAACTTAATTATATTTCTCAACCCATTATAAATATTTATAACAAAGTTCAGTTATTAAAGTTTCCGTTCAATTATTTCAATGATTTCAAAGTATTGATATAGTCAGTTTATTTCGAAGTCAAAATTTTTTAACTCCTTTTGACGGGACTTACAAGTCATGCAAATTTAAACTTAGACTTAGGAGATACATAAGTTCAGTAGACTTCATAGGTACATTGAACAACATCGAGTTCAGTGGACACACCAATTAGTAACTACAGTGAAACCTTGCTACAATGAACATTATTTTATCTAAGTAACCTTATACAGCTACTGTAGAGGGGTCAAATGGTCCCGAGTTGTGCAAATAAAAAAAAAAAAACAAAAAAAAAAACGGTGCGATCTAAGGAACTCTGAACAAACTGGACGTTTTTCCTGTCTCCAAGAAGTGCGTGATAACGAAGTTTACCTCTCGAACCATGTTTAAAACATTTCAGCATTTCGGCAAAACAGAAACGGCAACGAGCGACATAGATGCCGATTCACTCTTAAGTTGTTTATAAAAAAGAAAAGTAATAAAAAAGTGCACAAAAAAGTTCTCGCGTGTCAGTGAAATACTTCGAGACATTTTCTTCTTATAACATAATTCTAATATTACAAGAGGGTCATCGAATCTGAACTGTAACAAAATTTTCTCGTACTTATTGCGGTATTCTTTCGAGAAATCAACCCTGCATCTGTTTTTGGTGAGCAGGAGGAATAAAGGATCGCACTTCACATACGGAACCCTGTTTGCGTATTGCATTTGACCCTGGTATCAAACGTATAGGACACGCAACCGACCGACTCACATGTGCTGGATACGTGTAAGCTTCTCTTTGCGCGCCCCACAGCTGCATCCACGTCTTGGTGGCGCCTCAATAGGTCACCGCCCCGAAAGGTCAACTGGGCATCGCTCGCTTTTCATTTCTCCTTTTATTCCTTTTAGCGCTGTAAATTGAGGAGAAAGAAACTTCTTTCACGCTAGCGCTGTATTGCCGAACCTGCTTCTCCACGTATTCTACAAAATCTTCAACATATTCATTATTACTTACAAATGATATGCAAATCTTTACAAAAATAAATGGTAAGATTACAGAGAAAAAACATTGAAAATTGAGAAAATGTATAGACATTTTACTGTTATTGTTTTTCCTTCGCTTAAAATTGAAAAGTATTCAAACAAAATGAATTATTTTAAAAAATAATTCCTTCCAAGTTTTTCCAACTTTCATTTCCCCCTTAAATTTCGTATTTGTAATTTTAAAATTTCGTAATATTGACATTAGGTATGATCAATTTCTTTTAATATGAGATATTTAATTAGATATGGTCAATTCCAACTCCTTAAAACTTTTTTTTTCGGAGCCAGCGGAGGGTTTCGCCTATTGCTGATGCCGTATCCAGCATATGAAACACAACGTGTGAGATATGATGGGACGGTAATGTTTTCTCATCACCTGCAACACGGGACTGAGCACAAGGAAAGGGAGGAGGAGAGGAGACACTTTAAGAAGCGGGGGACACTAGGGAGGAAGGTTACGGGAGTCCTTAAAACCTTACTTAGAATATTCTTTGAGATAATCTTAGTCGATTTCCTTGCAAACCGTTATATAAATTCAATTTATAGCCGTCTTTTCCAAGCTCAAAGCTTTTATGCACATATTTTCGAATTTTGCTAACCGAGTTCTGAACTGAATTAACTATTTTCGGTATGCCTGTGAAAACTAAGTTTAAAATCCGAAAAAGTTCAGTCATAGCTTTTGATAAGGGTTGCTGGTTTTAGATTCAAAATAGTTTTACTTTCGAACACCACATGCGTGGGCTGAACCCAGTGTCCAGTACAGCTAACAAGTACTAAGACCCAAGTTTGCGTTCCTCAGAATCGCTCAATCGCTTAAGATACATATCACACCACCCATACGTTATTGTGAGCCCCGTTTAACGTGTCAAATAACCCACTAAAATGGGCAATGAATGTGGGTGGGGAGAAGGGGAGGTAGGGACAGAGTTCGATATCACATGTGGGCATAGGTTTTCGTTGGTTGAGTGGCGGCTCGCGTATCTGGCGCCCGAGCGACGCCGCCAAACCAAAATCCTTGCATCTACACTAAATTGGCGAGCCTGAAACATGCATTCCTCCTTTTTTTCCTCTCTCTCTTGTGGAGTGTTACCCATGGGCCATTTGCATTGTAATAGCGCGCTCAATCCTCAATCTTCTTTGCGTTTTCTTTTGCAGTTTCGCCTTCATATTTTTTTTTATTCATCTGGGACCGTAAGGATGTTTTCTTCTGGGAGCTTGAAAAGGAATCAAGTGACCGTTTTTAGGGGATAGAAAAGCGTGAAAAGAAAATATATACAATCCTTACTTACTCCTTTTAAGAATAGTAATAATAATAATTTTAGACCTACAACATTAAAAGGGGAGAAAAAGTACCACGATCCCGCATCCTCAGTTCGAATTCACTGTCGCGACGTTCTGGCATTGGCATTGAATTGTGAGGAACAAAACAGGCACTAAGGAGAATTGAAACCCAGTCTCATGATTCAGGTTTGAGGTTTGTCATGTTTGATCTGTCTTACAACATAAGAGGTCGTAACGCGCTAACGTAAGGGGCAGATAATTAGTATAAAGGGATGTCAAAATTGAGGAGGACGGAGGTAAACGTCGCTTTGTCACTGTAAGAGTAAAGTCTACACCAGACGCAAGTTTCTTAAAACAATTCTACCACCAACGTTAGAAAATAGCATATTTCGCAACAGAACTCCAGCCATGTAAAAAAAGTAGACTAATTGGAATTGGTATCTCAACAACATTGGTCTTCTGGAACTTTGGCAACACGTGCAAACTGGGATATACCCAGGATTTTGGTTCGGATGGAGTTTTTGGACAGTGCAGAATCACTTCCATGTTTACGCCAAAACGGAAAATCAGTCATTAATGGAGTGACATTTACACACTGTACGTCGAATGCTTAAGAAGTTACAAATATAGAAATGAAAGCCCTCAGACATGTGGCTAACTTAAAAAAAAAATAATAATAATAATTACTTTAATTACTCCTACTGTACATTTTTAAAGTGGTTGCATTATCACGAAATTCCCTGCTACCTATAATTAGTAGCACATCCCAGCTTTCATGGAGGCAGCGTTCGATTTTATCCGAGTCTAGTCGTGCAATGCGAACGTACATTGCCATCAATAGTAAAAGTGCGGTTTCAAAACGTTTTCTTAAGCGCAGCGGGTGTGTCATTGTTCCGTCAACCGGGATTAATTTTCTAAAAGCATTTTTTGTTTTTCTTGTATATTATGCACTATTTTTAATGGCTCTGTAGAATACCGTACAGAATCGAATAAAGCTACTGAATTTTCACTTTCGTGGTGACATATATGATTATTTTATGTTTAAGGTAAGCCTTCGAATTTACCCTTTACAGGTACAACTTTGATCGCGAACAAGCATTTCATGGCAAAAATTTAAAAAAAAAAATTTTGAGAACTTTCTTCTTGTTGTTGATGTGAATCAGTTGAGCACGCTTATATTTTCCTTTAACAAAACTAAAATAAGTTGTTTAAAAAAATCTGAATGAAAATAGAACAAAAGAAAAGGAGAACATTTAACTTTTAAATTTACACTTCTTTTAATATTCGTACTTCTTTGCCTTATCTACAGCTTGAGTTACTACTTTTGTCTTATTTTTCCGAACTTTGTCCAGTTTTAGAATGTTTCTCGGTTTCTGAGTTGACTTTTCATGAGTTTATTTATCATAAGTCTTTTCTAACTGCAACGCGTTCCTCTTTAAAAACCACAAAGCTATAGCATGAGAAAAAGGTCGGAGTTTGCTGGTAGCTTAGAATATAGAATTATATCAGGAGCAAAAGATTGGTACTACGTTTTGATTCAGTGACAGAAAGATTAGTCTATGCTTGTCAAGTAGTACTATCTTTTCTGGAAAACACGAGGCTCTAACTGTCGTAGTTACCTTTCGATAGTGAAAATTCGAGAATACTTAAATTGCCAAAAATAGCTTATTTCCAACCTCTATTGCCGGGTACTCTGTCAAACAATAACTTAGTTTTACATGAAACCGATATATTTTCTACTAATGTTTTGTCCTTATGATTTCTTCCGCGCAATATACGAAATTTCGTTGTTTAATTTCTATACTTTATAAACATGGATTTTTTAAGAATTTCTTACACAATCGTCTCCACAATAAATTCCTTATATCTAAGCTTTAGAATGCGCGAAAAGAAGTAAGAACGGAAAAAATGGCCGAGCTTCCATTAATGAGCATTGGGTTTTCTTTCAGTACCACTAGGTGGTAATACGGTAGCACACGCACGGCAGAAACGCAGTCTTGTCTATCCTGATTACGGAAACTCAGAACAAGGCCAATGTCGTCAAAAAACGAAAATAAGATAAATAAGAGACTAAAATGAAATATACATAAAAATCGAAGAATAATGTTTTCTTCACATTTTAAAATTCTGATTAAAAAATCTGGACAGTCGAGGAGCCTTTCTCGTAGTTCTTGTCCTCAATGTTTGCAAATTTTGTCTTTGAGAAAAAACTCTAAAATAAGCCTATGGTTGAACAACGCACGAGTTATTCAGAAATTTTGCCTGATGTGCCGATTACACTAACAACTTTAGGGCCGTTCAAATAGGAAGGTTATAGATATGGGCTGGTATGATGTAACAGATATTGAAAAAATCGGCAGGGCATCGCTTTAAAGGGGTCCAATCTGGTTCTTAAACTGGCAATTAACGAGAATTACAACTGCCATCGTAAGAATTCGGCATCTTTTTGACCTTTTTTGCTTTGACAGATGTAATGCCTGGAGTACAAACTAGGGCTGGTAACGGTTCGAGTCGACTCGAGCCGATTGGGTTTATTTCATTTAGTAGTATAGAAAGAAGGGTTACTTTGTAAAGGGCTGTTACAAGAAAAGTTGCAGGAGAAAGGAGCTGTACCACATAAGATAAACAGCACGGCCCCAGACGCTTATCTTACAGCCAAACAGCGAATGGTACAAGTGCACGTGATCTTGCGGCCAATCAACAAAAGGTATGGCTGCTATCTTTCAGTTTTTCTTGTAACGGCCCTGTACACAGTAACCTTTCTCTCTATATTACTCTACGAAATTAATCCAATCGGCTCAAGTCGACTCGAACCGTTATCAGCCCTAGTGCAAAAACCACGTGTACCACCTCTACATCTACATCTTTTCTTTTTCAATTCCCCTCCAAGATGCGGGTGATAGAATACTCCGCTATAGCACTATAATGGAAATAGACCAAGCATCATCGCAACATCTTGCGTACGGGAACAATTGGCAGCCAAGAAATACCAAAAAAAAAAAGAAAATTATACGAAGACAGCGGGCACAAGACTTTGCCACGCAACTTTTTTGTGGGTACTTCATCTTGGCCCCTGTTTTTCTTCCGGAAAAGATAGTCCAATGACCCTTGCACACGTGTTAACATTACTGCATCTCTTGGCTGCTTCGCAACCAACACCATATGCATCTGATAACCAGCCCAGGTGCGTGATTCTGACTTGATACAAAAAGCCATGACGCAAAAAGGACAATTTTAGCTCTTGAAAAATTACAGGAATGCGTTTGACACGACGTATTATACTCGACAAGAACAGCTACCCGTACGAAAAAAGTGGCCTGTTTAACTTCGAGGCCACCTACGTTTACCTTGTGTGTAACCGTCATTTCGCAAGTGAAACTTAAAGTCAATTTAGGTTATACATCGGTTACACTTCAGTCAATTCAAGCATTTGTTGTACTGTATTACAACGTCATACTGTCATGTGGTTTTAGTGTGGTGAAACTTAAGTATATTCGTAGTATTAAGGAGGTCCCAGCTCACACCGCTAGTAGGTACTTCAATTGCACCTTGGTTATACATCATTTCACTTAGAACTGTACAGGATTCTGCACCTGCGTTATAATTAAACATCAGTGGCCTTCTACTAGGAAAAAACTCGAGCTTTCTTACAGTTTTACATAAAAAGCACCAAAGGTTAATGAAAGGTTCCCCTGAGCTTTTATGTAAATTGAAACGCATTTATACCTTAAGGGTACTATATCTTTAAAGAAAGTAAATGTGTCTAAGAAGCGAACGAAATTGTTAGTACCCCTTAATTATATTCCTTGCAGTTCGTAGTTTATATTCGTTGTTGTTCGTTGATTAGTTTTTCTTTCTCACATAATTCAACAATGTATGAACAAGCAAAGATAAATAATTATTCTAATGTATATAGCAAACCGACACAAAGTTTAAAGTATATAGAGATTACCAAACATAGAAACACAAACAAATTATGCAACAATAAGGAAAGAACACAAATCTCAATGTGAACAGTGTATTCAAAGGCTACGGCTCCATTCCTTGGCGTCGTGAAGTCCCATGTTCTGCACCTTGAGGCGTTTCTGGCAGAAACACGCGTTATTTCTCGAAACAGTTTGTTTCTAACACTTAGCAGAATCCCGTTAATTTAGTTCCGTTTATCATTCAGTAAATAAAAGTACACATTTTTAAGTTTATAAAAGTAAAAGAAAAATCTCCTTTATACAAGGGTAGATTTTGCGCAGTTAGGGAATCTGTAAATGAGAATATTGATTGTTTACGTAAAATAACACAACGAACGTCACTTAACGCCATTGGAAATTAAACTATTCCAGTTACAATTGCCATTGGCGTGACGTCACAGTGCTAAGAACTGAGTTAATTTCTTTGGCGTCTATTGTTAAAAATCTCTAAAAGTTCAGAGTTTGACTTTTCCCGGATCTTCCAACAGCTTAACAGTTGGGATCTGACGATACTTAAAACAACATTTAAGCATAAAATGGGCTTAACAGGATAACAGCATTGCTATTTCAAAGAAGTTACAGCCAGCAGTAGAATATCAAAAAGTAGAATAAAAAAAGTAGAATATCACATCAACAAATAAGCAATACAGGAATCACGACACACGATTGCCTTACTTTTCACTCACTAGATTTTGACTCTTATTCAGAAAAACTAATTTTAGTATATTTTTATCAACTGCCAGAAACGACGGAAGTTAACGGTACGTGTCGGGCACTGAAAAAAGCAACAAAAAATCTGGATTGATGTTTTTTTTTATTTTTAATAGTTGTTGCCTTCATTTGTGACGAGATATTTGTAATAATTTGAACAACTCTCGCATTTTTTCGCACAGCTATCTTTCCGAGGTTAGGTCAGAAAAGGAAGGGTTGAGTTCGTGGTTGAGGTGGATGTAACTTTGCACGCTGTTGGGCCACGCTTTCAGCCGCGGGTTTAAGTCGAATAAAGAGACCAAAGGAATTCAGATGTTTTAAGATAAAAACATTTATACTATACGTAGAATTATATATAAACTTTTTTAACGAGGCGCAAAACGCCTTTTTTAAGCGCTTTACCCTACGGCGTACACGTGTCTAAATCCGGACGTGTGTGTAGCTGCATAAATTGATGAAAAACATTCTTGACACGGTATTCGTTGGAAGCCTGAAATAAATATACAATAACAAACATGGCTATAAATGAGAAAACGACACGATACAAATAAATAAAAAAATCTACGAAATTAAAATAAAATAAAAGTGTAATGCATGCAAACTTTAAAAGAACGGTTAAGGATTTATTAGAGCAACTACTGCGTTATTGGCGTCCCCTTCCAGTTTGTCAAGATTCGCGCCAATAATGCAGTAATTGCCCTAATAAATTGTTATCATTTCTTTTAAAACTTGAATGCATAGTACTTTTATTTTAATATCTTGGGAATTTTAAGTTTATTTTGAAATATAATTTTTGAAAATCAAAAAGCAAGCAATAATAAGTAAAAATAATATTATTTTTTGATTGATGATTGATTTCTTTAGTTTTGCCACCTTTTGTGTTTTTCTCACGCAATGTAACCTTGCAAATGGTACGATTAAGCTTATGGGAGCATGGCGCTGTTTTGTATCGCATTGCAGTAAAATAGATTTAGATACATGAATTATTCTTTATAAACTTAACCTGACCTTTTAAAGTTTACACGGAATAGATTACGTCTTTTTCAGTCAATTGTTTTTTACCGTTTTTGAATAGAATCGAGACTTGGGCGCAAGGCAACTACGCAACCAAAGGGTTTTACAAGGGCTTACAAAGGAACTACCTCCAGTGGCGGCGGAACTACAATTTCGTCACAAATTCCTTACACACTTCACTGAGATGAAGTCGGCGAGAATCTTCTCTGTGTATGTTCAAATTTTTCTCGTTTCTAATTTTTCTCGTTTAGCCATTTTTCTGTTTGCAAGTATGAGTACAGACAGTACAGCTAGCTAGCACAGGTGCACTATAAGGGTAATTGGCTCATCAAAAAATGTGCTGAAACTGTCTAACCATCCACAAGGCTTTACATCTAAAAGATAGAGCATTTCAATTGGCTATTCGCTGCTGCAGACGTTCTACTCGTATAATGACAGTTCGCCTATAAATAGAATACTAAGCATAAAGCATCAGGAAGAGTTGTTGTGTGTGCGTAGCGTGTGTGTGACAGAGAATGTGTGTGTGCGTTTGGGTGAAACCACTCTATCGTTACATGCAGCAACTATACATTGCCCTCCTGCTAGGGAAGCCTGCCCCTGCAGGCAGGAGAAATGAGTTGGCTGAGGTTATACTGTACAGGCGCGTACAAAGTTACAATGTGTACACACACGTGTGTGTCATGCCACTACTGGTCAATAATAAAGGAATTTGCGTCAAGTGAGAAATACAGTCTACAGGTGCATTAAGAATCGTTACTTCGATTACATAGGACAAGTATCTACTGTACCTACTCGGCGCTTGAAAAACACAACACAAAAGCATACAACTTTGGTAAAATCCTACCAAACTTTCATGGGGGCTGTTTGTATGGAACTGCCCTATGGCAGCATTTTCATGGGGGCATCTGCCGCCACTGCCCCCATGGCTCCGCCGCCCCTGACTACCTCAACTATGGTTTTACAAGGGAAATACCTCACTGGGATTAGATTGAGCTCGTGGGATTATTGCGTGCATTTTTTTATGAAAATGATTATCATAGTCTTATACAACTAACGTAACCTAGAAGAAATGGTTCTCACTGAAATAAAATTTACAAGGAATTAAAAAAATCAAGAAACCCAAGAGTTTTACCTTCTATAAACAACAGTGAACCTGAGGTGACACGGCGACCAAGAACCTAGGTATCATTTCTTTGTACAGAAGTAAAACTTGCGTTTATTTCAGTTATACTATTGTGCCAATTGACAGAGGGCTAACACGAGTGTGACGGGCAAAAAACTGAGGTACCACCTAAATTGTGAACCGCAACGGTTTCAAACGGGTAACCAAAACAGCACATGCGGACTTGAAAAACTGTCCTTCAATTATAACATCTTATTATTTTTACTACCCGTTACAGCTTCACATAATCTGCTTGAACGTTATATGTCATGATTTTGTTTTCTTTAAGCACAACAAGTATAACTGTTGCCCACCTGGGCTCTCCTAACCTTTTATTCCCTGACCACGTGAGCGTTCTTACAATTTTGACTTATCCCAAGTGTTGAGTTTTGTATTTATGTAAATCTAACGTTCTTAATTTTCGTTTTATTTTCCAAAGAATAAAAGAAGACTTCGGATAAGGTGAACGAAGGCTACGAAAACACGGATTGCTTCTTTTTTTCCAGCTTTATTTATCCAAGTTTCCTGGACAAGGTTGGAGCGTTACTCATTTCCGCACATCATGCCAGGTGGCTTATTTTCCACGGAAAAGCTCATACAACGTGTTTGAAGCTTCTTGGCCTGCGCTCCATATTGAGTATAACACGCCCTTTTCTCCGGGTTTCTTTGAGCGCCTTTACGCAAGCTTTTTGCCTTCTTCCGAATAATCCAACTTCAGCATAGTTTATACTTACGTCATACCTGTGGAAGCCAAACTTGCAAAATGGGCTACACAGCAATCATGAGAAACGAAAGAAAAGCACAAAACTTATTACTAATTCTTGGGATTAATGAACGACGTTACAATTAGAGAACAGTTCAGAATGATATTTTCATACTAAAAAAACGCACAATTTAATAAAAGTCCCATTGTTCCTCAATTTACACCTTAACTAAGACCTTCTACAAAATCAAATCAAATTTTAAGAGAATGTTTAGTCAATACGAATCGTTTAGATATTTTTAAAGTTAAAAGTTCGAAAGCAAGTCAATACGCGTCATTTTACGCGTCAATTACGTCAATTACAATTAAAGCAAGTCAATTACCTTAGATTTCATAACTCACAAGAACGCTATTCAAAGCCTGTGTAGTAACGAAGCGATTAGTTTATTTCATTGCACATTTTACCATAATATACAAATCGTAGCATATACGTTGAGCAACACTCACTATTAGTATTGGCTATATGAGTATATACTCTTTTTTACCTATTGTGAATACCATCCGCTGGTTCCTGCACTTAAGGCAGAAAGTTACACTTGTCTCAAATTCACAAGTTTTTGCAACGGATAGTGCGCAGTGGCTACGAGAACTCATTATTAGCAACAATAGCCATTATTGCCTGAAAATTCGTATTGTATTTATATTTGTTCCCACCAACGGTCTTTTAACAATTGATACATTTGCAGAAGACATGCCTATAGTTTTTGTTGAATTATATCAAAACTTTAACTGAATATACGATATTAACTAAAAAAAGTTCACGTAATAATGTCCACACTGGTTGATTAAACTGAGCTCAAACATATTGATCCTTTCATATTATAAGCGTAGCTTAGACAATAGCACAGAAAAGCCGTTATCGATATTTCGGATGTTACAACTTCTCCACAGCTACAATGCACCACAGAGCGACATGTGTGTAGTATATAGGCCTTACGTACGTGCACATAAGTCACTATACCAGCCACCAGGCTCGAAAAAGCAGATGCTAAAACCAAACTTCCCCCCTTTTTGTCGCCAAAATCCCTATCTCTCTTTTCTTTTTTTATATTAATCCTTTATAATTCGCTTCCTAACTTTCTAACCCCCCTTATAGGCTTACGCAGGCTTCAATTCGTTGTACAACACTTAGGAAGGACCTCCAAGTATACAAACCACCATGTGCAACTTTTTTTGTACCTCCTTTACTGTTAAAACATGTGCCAGCCGGTACACAAGGACAGGTGATGAAGCGTTGACCCCCACGAACAATTCTTTTCCCCAATACACACAAATACAACATACCAAAGCGTGGGAATGAAGCCCCTCTCCTTTTCTCTATATCTCTTTTAACCCCCCTTTTGGGGGTTGTGAAATGTCGCTAAGCACTCACACACAGGGTGAGTTTACCCTTGTACTCCACATATGCTCGTTTCGTTAATACCACCGACCACCCGAACTAGAAATCACAGCTGCTTGTGCTTCTTCGCATATGTGGATCTCCGCTATCCCGTAGGCAAATCTATGTTAATGTATCAAACAGACACGGACGTCACCGGAAAACTTCGACACTCGTTTTCCCTAAACAAGAACGCAAAATCGGCAATTATTGCAATTTTACTTTGCAAGTCGTAACAACCAGTGCAGGGCAGAAACGAAAAAGTTTCACAGGTTTTGAAATCCCACCGGGAAGGAAACATTTGGGAAAGGATGCACTGGATGAATCTGAACTGGTTGGAACTATCGCAGTGTTGGTTTCCATCCAGGTGACCAATTCACTAAACAGGCAGTCCTTATACGGGCTCTACGAAAAGGGGAGCAAACAATGTGGGAACAGTGCCTATGTCCGATTCTCAGATCTAATGCAACAATGCCTTAGCGTTTTTTCTTTTGTTTCTTAGTGTCTCGTTTCGCTAAGACAATGCAACATTTGTTTACCAAACAATATACACTCCCATGAACAGTGATAAGAAATCTCATTTAACTTTCCTAAAATGGTCAAGCATGAGCGAAGAGCGCAACTATTTCGCTACACAAGCAAAACATAAAAAAAAAAAAAACAATGCAACAGAAAATAAGAAAATAAAGTAAAAAGGCAATATAAGTAAAGGAACAACTAAAACAAAAAATACTAGGCAAGCAAAATGGGAAAATGGTAACCGGAAGGGATTGCCCACCTTGGGTAAATACATACAAATCTCTATATATACAAATCTTGATTTCTATTTGTGTAGAACATACATACTTACGTCAGCTGAAATAGAGATAAAGCAATAAAAAATCGAAAAAAGTGGGATACACGTAAATGTTGTGAACTATTCGAAAACCAGAGTAGTGGTTAACATTAGATTGCGTTAAGAAAAATATACCACTCAAATTACATTTCGTTGGAGAAAAGTGTTCTACAACACATGTACTGGAAAAATTCTACGTTGAAATGTGGCTACTTTTAGTGATATATTGATTCACAAATTGAAAATTATGTCACTTCGTCACGAAGGCGGAAAAATAACTATTTTAATACAAACTATAGTAAGTATTTAGCTGCTAAAATTAATAATAAGCGGACGCTGGGCTCAGTTGCTTTGTTGAAACGGACTCTTCATTTATTCACAGTAAAATAGAGCTTAATTATTTTACCACGTGAGAACCCAAACAAACAATAAGTAGGTTTTTCAAATGCATGTAATACACATACTAGAGACACAGAACGCTAATGCACCTATTAGTATCGATGTCAAAATAATAGTAATGTATGAAACTTGCAAAACCGTATTAAACAGATCATGTTTAATACGGGAAGTGTAAAAGGTTACAAAGCGCTTTAATTGCTTAAAAGATTTTCATTAGAAAATAACGTTCTGATAACTGTTCCACAAAATGGATCGCTTTTTATTGTACGTTGTCTGACATGAACTATTGTGCGAAGGCTTGTAGTGTTAGTTTAGTCTGATTTTATAATAGTAACAAATGGAATGAATACAGATTACTTCTTAATTTCTCTACAAAACTTACGTGTTCACAAATTGGAGTATTACAAACATTTAATGATATATGGAACTTCGAAAAGATTCAACGAGAACAGAAAAACTTCCCCAACTTAGCTAAAGGGACGTTAGGCACTATTTTTCTTTTTGGAATGGGTTTCCCAACGCCAGAAAGCAAAACCACGACGGTTTACTTACAAAAAGTACCAAAAGGGGGAAAAAAAGAATTTTCAAAAGTGACAGAGGAGTTGTCGTGATGATTAATAATTCTCAAAGAAGTTGTGAGTCAAGGGAAACGTGTGGAAAATGTCAAACTTGTTTTTCTGCGTAAGCTTGTTTACTTTCTAACTGTTTCCAGTAGCTTGAAAGCTGCCAAAAAGTAGCGTCAGATGGTCTCAAGCTTTAAATTTTTCCTTGTGTGATGCAATGAGGACGTAACAGGCGAAAAAGAGACTTCAGAAGCTGGAAAAAAAGTTGCTTGTGTCCTTTTTATTGTAGTGCGAAACTTCTACGCAGCTATGTAAAACATAATGGCTTCGTACATCCGTTTTTAGTGCAGTAATCTCATATTTCCAGTATTCGTTAACTTTTTGCTGGCGATCATAAAATAACAAAATGTTCTTGAATAACTTTCAACTTAGTATCAACTTAGCTTTCACTGTTACAAGACTATTGCCTAATGATTTTAATTGTATTACTATTTAGCAACAACAAACCCGTGATTATGTTTTGCATAATGAGTTTTAAGTATAACATCGGAATAAAAATATCCTTGCCAAAGTCTGTAAGAGTGTGGTGGAATTGAAGTACAGGGGTACACCGTTCAACGAACGCATTGTAGAGCGAAAAACTTGTACAACAAACTCACACGGGGGAAAATAAATCGTACAACAAACTTAGCCTCTTGTACCGAATCTCTTTGAATAAGCAAAAAAGTTTTAAAAAAATTGGCGGTTAAGTTTCCCAGTCTGCACGCATGCATTACAGACGAGAACTTTGCTTCCCCACGCCATTCAGTTCCCAAAAATATAGCCTGCTTCGTATCTCTATTTACTTATCTAGTTTTCCTTAATATTTTCCGATTATAAGTGGTGCTTAAATGGCACCGGAGAATTCTGATAATAATAAGAAAAGAAATGAGATTTACTCTGACGAAGAGGTGGAACAGCGTACTGATTCCCCTGTGCTTACTGCAGTCGTAAGCAAATTTACTACGAAATGCGATGAAATTCAAACCCAAGCCGAAATAAAGTACCCAAATCAGGTTGAAGCGAACGGACGTTAATATACATTCAACGATAATGCATTACACTTCTCCATAACGGTATTAAAGAAGAGACAAAAGCAAGGCACAATCGACGGATTCTTCACATCAATGCCGAACATGAAAAATAAGGTTGACACGTAAGAAGTAAAAAGATCGAAGATTTAGGTAACTTAGAGTAGCCTAAGAGCTACTAATTGAACACAACTGATTACTAGGTTTTTAAAATATGTATTTTGACAGTCAGTATAATTGTATTTTTAACTTGTCAGTATAGTTTTTCCGATTTTTAACTTGCTAGTATTTGTTCCGGGATCGGGAACGAATTAAAATGATTTTCATTTAATCTTATGAAAGATAGCGTTTCTAATAGCGAACGCTTCTTAACCGAACGCCGTCCAGGAACGGATTAGGTTCGTTAAACGGGATGCCACTGTATCAAGGTTCAATAATGATTAGTAAAAGTTCATCCAAGGGTATGAAAAATTCATAATTATCATATTAACCTCACATATAGGTGTTCGTCAGAAGCTATGTCCCTCATTGAATGCATCCGATAACTTCTCTGTAGCAAATTTTAACGGGTAATATCAAGTCTGGAGCTAATAAATAGAAACATTTTAAATCGGACACCATGTTTTAGAACAGGCGTTGCATGCCACCTAGCGACAGGAAATGAAAACGTCCAGTCCATCCCGCATATTTGCACTCTATTGGCATATATATGAACTTGTCATTTTCCCCCGCAACACTATTTCTAAATAACCCCAACAGGTGGCTTAGACGACTTTTGTAATTGAAGCTTCGCTCTTTTGCTGAACGAAATTAGAAACTTCCTTGGCTAAAGTTAATTGTAAATTAATACTTATTTTTACTACCTACGATACTGCTCTACACATATAAGAATGTAAAATTATCATTCATTTGCGTAATACATTACCTGATAAACATTTCATAAATGCCCGGCTTTAACTATTAATAATCATTAACATTAACTAAATGTCATAAATTCATGAAATGTACTTGATTTCTTTAAAAAAATAATGTTTAAAAGTACGTTAATCAATACTTCATCGAATTTGTTGCACATAGGATATTAGAGAAAATAAACAAACTTAAAGACTTCTGCAATATTTTTAAGGACCATGTCGTTTTTCTTTGATTTCTACGAATCACTATCGAGGTAACACGGTAGTAAATCACGCGTAAGCGTTCCTGCAAATCTAGTTGCTCGATATCGCCACCTATCTCCACCAGTTACTCAACAGGAAGCTCGTGCTGATAAAAACCGGAAATTATGCATTCCGTAATATTTTTTTCATCCTTTGCTACCTTCCTGATTTACCACAACGATTATGTCTAGCACCGCAACCTGGAGAGTGACGTTCTTATTTTCTTTTCTTTTTATTATTTCTTGGACAAATAAGCTGCAACTACGTATCTGTTTAACTGATTCGAAACACACCTACAGTTATGTTAGTGGAGTTTTCGTTAAGCTTAACAAGTTGTTCAGACAAAGAACCTCTTTCGTTTTCTTAATTGTGTTGTTACTTATCCTGAGTTTCAACCCACATCTAATAAATTTTTACGCAGATAATCGTGAGGTTATACATTTGATTAGACTTGTAATAATTTTTCGAAACATCTTTTAAATAGACAGGTAAAACAAACGAACACTACAGCGGTTAAAATTGATCCCTTTGTGTTACTGACGTGACGGGAGCTTAAGGTGTAACGACTGGAGATTTTCAATTTATAAGAACGTTCAATGGACGAAGATCTAATGTAGTAGTTAAACAACCCTAAAAAGTAAGATAAACAGACACAAACAGTGAAATGACTTCTGATTTGGCACTTTTCCCAGTATAGAAGCTGAAAAGAGTTAATAAAGCCAGGCCTTCAATGTCGCTGATTGCAATCTATTCCGCGCCTTTCTGCGCATGATTCTTAGTAGTACACCGGCTATTGTCAGTTCCGGTGACGAAAAATAAAGAACAGCTTCAGTTCGATAGTCGTCTCTACAACAAACACGCAGTTTTATTCTAGCTAAAGAGGGCAAAAGTGAATAAATTAAAAATCGCAGTGACTTCCATGGCTAATTCCGACGACACGTAAGTCTTTAATTTTTTTTAATTATTAGGTCAATCTGACAAAATCTCCTGAAATCCTCTCATATTCTAGTGTTAAGCTGCTTGCAATTTGAGCGACACGTAACACATGTTATTCAAAGAACCCTTGTGACCTTACAAAGCCAAAAGCATTTAATACTTATCAACTTAACACTCACGAGCCCAAACGTAGCCAAACATTCAAAAGTCTTCCAGAACTTCATAGGCTTCTACCTTTGAATCTGTACCTCTTGAAGCAAACAATACACAAACGACCAAAAAGAAAAACAAATAATGTGAGTTTTCCCCGAACATTTATCCATGCAAGGTGTCCTTGTCATTTATGCGCTGTCGTTTTCTTGCTAATTGTTGTTTACTATTCAGGGCAATGAGAAGAGAAAAATCCCGAACCTGTCTATAGGACCTTGACTGGTCGCCCCGACTATTGATCAACGACCTTTTCTTTTAGGGAAGTAGTACGATTCTCAGGCAAGATACAAACGATACTGCGCAACTGCCTTCGGAATGGGAACCAAATCTATAGCGAGAATGCTTGAAGCATCCCAGATTTTTCTTGAGGGCATTCTATTATGTCCGTTAAGAGGAGCCTTTCAGAAAAGTTCTACGCAATCGTATTAAATACGTAATGAGGGACGAAACTCACGTTACGTCTCCACACTCATTAGCATTCTCAACCTTGAACTGCCTTTTACACACAACTACTACTACGCCATACTAAGCTCAATCAGGACAAACTATTTTTTAGGGGTGTGTGTAAATGTAGGTCATTGCCTCTTTAGTACTACTACACTAATCAATATCATCTCACCCTTTCGACTAAAAAAATACAAAGAATTTGACACTTCGTAATATACCTTTCCAAGGATCCTATATAAATATACATACATAAATTTATGTACAAATAGTCGACTTTTGATTTTAAGTATTTCAAGTAGCATTCGTTTATTAATTTTCATAATATTTTTAGTATTTTCGGGATTTAATTACGCAAGATTTCATTCAAGATTTTAAGACGTCAAAAACTCTTTCACGCTTTATAAATAACGAGAGAAATTTGAAATAAAGTTAACATCCAACTATCCAACAATAAGCTCTACCTGCCTAAAACGACCAACTACCAATCCGAATCTCAATAGTTCACTATTTATTTCTTCACTGAAACCACGTACAGATTCTGTTCGGTTTATATTACAGAACGAAAACACCAGCAGTAAAAATTTTCTTCTCAGGTCGCGTAGACGGCGGATTAATATGGTCGACCAGAGAAAGCAGATAAAGTGACAATTATGGGTTATAAACCCGACAAAAATTAAACAACTACATTCAATTCATTTTCATTTTAAAAATCTCTATTTAGTTTGAGCTTTTGAACTGAACAGTTGAGTTTTCCTAAACAAATATTGCGTCATACTTTGAATACTGTGAAATCTACTTTTCCTGAAACAGGAGCATCATGTAGCGGATTCGCGAAAACAGGAAAAACTTCACGAAAAATATGACCTGCCTAAAACGACGACCTTCACAAACTAAGTTTGCTGCGTGTTCCTCACATAATGAAATTATTTTTGCACAACACTAAAATTAATAGTAAGTTCTCCAAGGAAAAGTTCTCACTATTCAAGGTCAAATGTATTTCCGCTGCTCTGTTATGACAGAAAAGTTTCCGAGGGATCTGGTCCCTCGTTACCATAGAGAGACGGATCAGACAAAAAACAATCCGGATCATTGCCCACGGATCACGATTCGTAGCATCTCTCACGGCCCGCTAGGTTTCAAGTGTCGAAAGTTTTTTTTTATTATTATTATTTCTATACGTCTTGTCATTCGTGTTGGACAAGGCTCATACAATTCTTTCTGATTCATATCAAACTCTGTAATGCGGAATTTACGCTTAGCTTCTCTATTACAGTAATATGAGTACGAAAAAGATATTTTTGTCTGATAGTTGTGACGTCACAGAAAGTGGTAGAAGAGCCAAATTTTCTAACTTATCCAATATCTGTTTTTTTTTAAGATATCAATGTACATCAAGACATTCACTTATAACATTCAATTTGTTAAAAAATTAGATTTCGCAGGTCAAAAACTTGTTTTTAATTGGGTAAAAAAGTAATGCACAAAATAATGCATTAAGCACGGAAGTAGCCTGGTGGCGTCGAAACATTAATTTATGGTGAAAGTGAACGTTCCCGCACTCAACTGCTCGTACAGACTTAAAGACTTAAAATACATACGTTGACTGTTTTGTCACGATAATAATTTAACCTTCCATCGATACACTAACATGGAAAAAGTTCACTAAAGTAGTAAAATTTCTTCACTCTGGATTCAATTATTTATCAGTTTTTGGTACCAATTGAACCAAAATAATACGAGTGCAGATTCAATGGAAATTAAAATATTATCACATTCCCATTACTTGGGAACAAACCAATTAATTTCACGTTGCAAATTAAATGCTGTCGAAGCCATTAGCAGTGCACTATTAAGAAAAATCGTTGAGCTCTATTAATATCGATGTTTTCGATGTCAAATTCTTGAACAAATAAGTCACAACTAAAGAACGGAAAATCCGACGAGTTCTGGTAAAAGCTTAAATAAATAAAGACAACAGATACTACGAAACGAACAAAACGAATTGCAGGCTAAGGATCTTGCCTATCTCGCTGTATAAATTAAAAATTATGATCAAATTTATCAAAACCAGTCCTAACGAATAGAATTTGTCACATGAACTGAAATTGACATCTGTGGTCCACTAAGCGTGGCGGAAGAGACTTTGCAAATCCGTATTTATCCATCAAGATTTATCCAGTATGTTCCTTCCTATTACGCGAATGGCTGAAAAGAAATACGTAAAACGAGGTTCCTAAAAGCGGCTTAGCTTGTCATCCTAAACCTTCTTAGCAGATTCCGAGTTCAATCTCCACACAGACAGTGTTCTATCCATCTCACACACCCCAACCCTACTTCCCAGGAAGAAGTCGTCAGGTCGTACTATAAAGAGACGTGCTTTCAGCCCATAGCCACCTAGTCTCGCAAAAGCGTCTCATATCCGTGGAACTTGCAATTTATTTCTGAAAGAGTCTTCCTAAAAATCAATAACCTGACTGTCGGTTTTGCATAGACTTAAAAAAATTCTTTTGTTGCCCCTTCAACGTGCAGCCCCTATACCACAATCCCTTCAGCCATTGCTTAATCAGCCATCCTTCGCAAAAGGAAAAAAAAAAAGACCTCGCCAGACGAACAACCTGTACCTTTAATAGCGAAGAACTGGTGCTACTTCTTGGGATAGTCTGTCCTCCGTAGCTCACTCACTTCCTTGCTAACAATCGTGCCGAATACACCGCAGCGTGACCGACTCCGAAGACTCGTAACAGGTTTCACATTTCCTTGCACCGTCGCTGGATCTCCCCAGCATCCTTTAAAGTATTTCAAGTTCAACTTGCTGAAATTTTTGCGTAGTTAAATTCTCCGGAACTGCGCTGCAGTTTTCAGAGTATCAAAATGTTTCACAGTGAAATTTGCAACAACAACAATGAGTGTAAGAAAGAAAATACGACAGAAACGCCGATCGTGACGTCAGTAACAGTTATTCAACAAGAGTAAGTAACTGTAATTAATCGTTTTCTGGTGAATCGCTTTATTGCTGGGCTAAAGAAATGGGGTTGGATTTTTAACCGGGTGCTAAAAATAGAAAAAAGGGTTTAAAAAAAACTCGTAAGGGCTTTAGCCTTGTCGAGCCTCTTCCTGAATAAAATTAGAAGTTACTAGAGACAGAAACCTGTTTTCTCTTTTTCTCATTTTCCCCACTCTATTCTTTTCCCCTCTACTCCGCTCATGCTGGAATTTCCCTTACAGGTTTGTCTCATTTCTCGAAAACACGCATGGGTTTTTGCTTTTCCCTGCCCTGGGAAGATGGGCTATCTAGAATTACACGAGATATTGTCCAGTAATCTATTCCGGTGGTACCCAACAACTGTCAATGTCGTGACGTATCATTACAACGATTGCGTTTTCCTTACGGTCTGACGTAGCAAGATTACAGTCGTACGATTCTTGAAGAATACACTCTGCCAACACGCAAAGCATTAGCTACAGTTTTTGTAACGTGTATCAGTCAAACCTTAAATTTTCCTTCAATTGTCTTATCAAAAAGCCTTTTCATCACGTTCAAGTAAGACGTCAGTCGGCAGGGAAATATAAAAAATAAAAAACACATTAGTTCTCCGATGTTTATCACTACCTAAAACAGTGAATTAGAATCGGCAACTTCACCCTAGTCGAAGCACTGTTGCAAAGCTGACAATAACGGAATACCAAAGGCTTGCAGAAAATGCAAAATGAAAATTAGATACGTATGATTGGTGGTTTGCAATCATCTGAACCTGGGGCAAAAAAGGGAGCGAAAGTCAACAACATAAGGCGGGGTGCATCTTTCTGAAAGCAAGTAAATTTAAGACTAAAGGTTAGACATCACGACAGACAAACTGAAGGCGTTTGATTTACGAACAAAGGCAAGAATACTGACAAAGTGTTTTGGTGAGTCTCTTGCTGGTCTTCGTGCAAATGCATGAATAAGGAGCATGCGCACCGACTAACTTGTGGGCGCGATTAAGCTTTTTCTTGCTTTTCGTCCTAACCTTACCTGGTCTTTCTTTCTCCCCATTTCTTTTCTTGTTTGCTACTTCCTTTATTGGGTTGGGGTTTGCCTTATTGGATGAATCAGCATTCCGCATACTCCGGTGACGGCCTTAGCTTCCGGCGGTGGACGTGAAGTCCTTGAATTTGTCTTCCCTGGTGACCCTCATCCGTAAGTTTGTCTCCAAAGGCTTTCTTTTTTTAAAAATAGAAAATGTGATATAATTAATCATTACACATCCTGTTTTTTTTCTGGCATGACGATAAGTTTTAATATTTCATAAACTCCATTTTACTGATATGTTGTCAAAGAGGTCGAGTATGCGTACTAAGTTTGTGATACTGATTCACAGGTATACGTTTGAAATAATCGAACAGAGCGCCAACTACTTGCTAGAAAGAACCCGCCACCGACCTGTTATAGGAATCATCTGCGGCTCTGGCTTAGGTAGGTCTATTGCATAGAATTTTTACTATTCCCTAGTAGTCTCACACAGCCAAAATTAAGGTATAGTCGCTCGTAAAAAAAAAAAAACTGAAAAAGGGTCCTACACAGTCCACACCGTATTGGTTAACTACGAAACAACGTGCCTTAGGTTACGGCATTTTTCACGTGACACAAGACTTCGGCAAGTGTCGTGTAGATAGCCTAGGCTGTTCACTTGGAGATTTTTAAAATAAATTAGTACTGTGCAGCTGGTTCTAACAATTGTAACTAGGACTACCTCAACTACGGTAGAACCGCTATAATAAGCATGTGTACTACTAACAGTTATGGCTAATCATTTACCATAGTTTACATTCGTATCTGAATTAGTCACTCAAGGCATCATCAATTCGGGGTATGGCTTGTTCTATTGAGCAATCGTACGAAGCTAAGAAAAAAATTCGTGATCTAAATTGAACGGCTGCACTTGCTAATAATAAACGCTCCCTTTATAAGCACGTCATACACAAATAGCGAAAGTTCCACTTCGTGGGATCTGCTCACTGATTTAATGCTTCCGGCAACAGAATTTCGTACCAAACATTCATTATTGCTAACGATGCAGGTGGTTTCAATCTAAGTTTTGTTTGCAATGAAGGTTTTCTCAACTGTAGACTCGTAAATGACCTCGTCGAAAAATAAAAGCATCAAATCCTTAAATGCATAAAAAGTGTAGTCTTTTCCAATCGTTTCACTTTCATACGCACGAATCTAGAATGAAGATGAGAAAGACTGTGCATAAAAGCACAAATTTTTGACTCGAAAATAAACTTTACAATCGCTGACGTAGCCACTAAAATAAGTTAACTTCATGTATCTACATGTATGTCTTGAACTTTAGATACTTAATTAGGAAAATTAATGCTCACATCTTTTATCAGAACCTTCTGTAAATGCATTACTGTATCAATATCCAGGTGGCTTGGCAGACCTACTTCGCGAAAAAGACATCTTCCCTTACGAGGAGATTCCCAACTTCCCAGTATCAACAGTTCCTGGACATGCCGGTCGCATGGTTGTCGGCTTACTGGGCGATGTACCGGTCATTTGTATGCAAGGTCGATTCCACTCTTATGAGGGCTATCCATTATGGAAGGTAACGATTTTTGAACACGTGCATGGAGCCATTCAGAATAAAATGAATATAAAAATAAAAAAGAACCGGAGAACCAGTTTGTCAATTCAAGCGGTAACTTGTTTGGCGTACATTGTTTACCCGATATGCAAATTGTGTTCAAAGAACGACAGACGTTCACATTCCAAGAAAAAGAGCGACTGACTAAGTAATTTTATTTTTTCTTTAGTGTGCCATGCCAGTTCGTGTAATGAAACTCGTTGGAGTTAGTCATATCATCATTACGAATGCTGCAGGAGGCTTGAATCCTGCGTACCGAATTGGTGACATTATGTTGCTGAAAGATCATATCAATATGCAAGGTTTCGCTGGCGAAAGTCCATTGACCGGTCGTAATGACGAGAGGTAATAATTTACATCTCTCTCTCCTTTTCTCAATTTTTCAAGCCTTTAATTTTTCTTTTCATACATTCTTCTTTAACTTCTTCTTCCTCACATTTTGATATGCAAATACCTAAGCTACTGAACGAAAACCACTTTATGCATTTCTGCCAGCTATTACTATTAATTTATCCTGTTGTTATTCAATAACTATTAATTGCAGGAGCAAATTTTTTATAAGCGTAATAGCCTTTTCATTATTTGTAACCAAACATATAAATGCACATCTACAAGTAAATAAGTCTTGTTTCCAATTATTATATCAAATTTCACTACAGAATAAGCAAGTTTAAGAACTATAAAAGTGTACATGTTGACTCTAGAATAATAAAAAAAATAATGTATAAATAGATAAGGCAAGACAATTCCAACACACATTTTGTAGGTTTGGACCTCGGTTTCCTGCCATGAACAACTCGTATGACGCTAATTTGCGTAAATTAGCCAAATCGGTCGCAAACGAGCTAAATATGCTCGATTACATGCATGAAGGTGTGTACGTAATGTTGGGTGGGCCGACTTACGAAACCGTGGCTGAACTACGTTTGCTTCGTATGTTGGGTATCGACGCAGTAGGTAATACTAAAGTTCCATTCACTAAAGATTTATTTAAAATTTAAAAACTTAAAATATATTCTACTTCTTTTCCAAGGTATGAGTACAGTACCTGAGGTAGTGGTAGCCCGCCATTGCGGTATGATCGTCTTTTCTTTCTCCCTCATTACCAACGAGTGTATCACAGACTATGACGACAGTAGACAAGCCAATCACGAAGAAGTGATTGACACTGCTAATAAACGTCAAGGAGACCTCAAGCTTTTTGTCACCAGAATGGTCGCCGCCATGCACGACCTAATAAACAATAAATAAATCTTCAAGTTTATAGACACGGACTCCCGAGAAAAGAAAAGTATCTTACAAGCTTCGAAGTACAACTTTCGACGCCCTGTCGTCATTTTCCGCAACTGGAAACCAACATTCCATTCTCAATTTCCACCAAAACTAACTCTTCAATCCCGCTTTCATGATTTTCTTCCACTCCAAACATCATTTCACCCAACCTGGCGACAACTTTCCTATTCTGGTTCCAGAAAATTCTTCAAACATTCCAATTTTTCACTGGTCGTTTCTCCATATGGGAGCAGTAGTCTTGTTTAGGCAATAGGTCGTTGTCAGTCCAAATTTCCTACTCACTGGCAAATAAAGAACGGAAAAATTTCATGTGACGTGTGTGAAAACCAATGAAATCTGCCAATCCTCGCATACAGCCATGTGGTAGTACCTTGTTTTCGTTGCACATTGTAGAAAAAGTTTGTTATGTATACACACTGTTGAAAGGTTTTGCTTTCTTAACTCGCGTTGTCGACTCAAAAAAATCATTTTTTTCCTTACCTGAGATTTCTGTTTAACTACGTTGTATATTCGAGCGTGGACAATCTTCCCTTATTGGCAGGAAAGTATTATGTCTAGTTCAGTCTATTGAAGAAATCCCACACGCTTTGGGCAACTGCTGGTCCTACGACGGTCGTCAGCTCTTGCATGGAAGCTAAAGCGATTTTGTGCAAAGAACCAAAGTGGTTTACAAGCATTTCAGCTCTTTTGTCTTTCACTTGGGGAACAGTGGATAAAGTTATGAGCAGTTGTTCACGATGCGATAGAGTGGGAGGCGGCTTGAGCTTGAACTGATTTTTCTGGATTTGCGACTCAGCTTTCACCTACTTTGTTCCAAAGAGAATCATAATACTGACAACGAAGTCTTACTGCAAAAGCCATTACCATATAACTGAGAAGTTGGGGCAATTCTGATGGACTATTCACTGGAATTACGCGCAAACCGAGTTCTATGATCGCTAATTTTTGCAACGGAATAAACTGCTTGCAAGTTATGGACGTTTTCTCCGCAATTACGGTAGCGCGCTCGATGTTGGCCTAAAATAATTAACATACATTTAAATTTAACGCCAAAATGCACTTTCTTTAGAAATGCAGTTAAATGACAAAATATGTAATAAATGTACAAGATAAAAGTCGAGAAACCTACACAGACGAGAGGAGAAACGAAAACTGAAACATGAACATAACAATAGTTCAATAAATGGCAAAAAATATTACTTCAACTTTCATATCATATATTTTTTTTCGATTTAGCTAACTCTTGAATTCCGACAGGCTGGAAGTAATTCAAGAATTAGACGATTTATGATACGTTATGAGACAAAAGAGAGCAATTTTAACTAAGAAATCAAGATCATATTACTCTTACTTCCAATTTTTTTGTTAACTTCTCTGGGTCACTTGAACGAAAACGTAAGTGACAAATTATATGTCACTGTTTTATTTAGTTTTTTTAAAAAAATACCTTTTTGAACTTGACAATTCTTCTTTTGTACGCGTGGCCTTCAATTAACGCAGCTGCGGAGATGAATAAAACGGAGCAGGCTTGAGATAAATGAAAGTCAATTTCACCCAATTCTGACGAGTAAATTATATTGTCAGTTCCTGTCAGAAAGAGAAAAGCGAAGGTATCAATAACAGAACGAAAATAATGTAAAAAGTTTACTAGAGAGCTCAGTCGCAATAGTTGTGTTTCTCCATTTGTCTGATAACATTATTTGGCCAGATGGGATGGTGGGACGAGCCACGGGAGAAGTTTGTGTAGATAAAGTTGGAGTTTGTGTATTGGCATTGAAGCTATCCATTTACAGCATTGACAATTACACAAACACAAGACGACAGGTGAAGACTTACGACTTCCGGTTATTTAAAAGAAGGTTATAGGGCGTTTCGTGACGACAAAAGCAGATGGCGCTCAGCAAACGTCTTCGAAATGCGCGCAATTTTTGAATGAATGGTGCTAGTGAGAACAGACATCACAGTTATGCTCTCTTCCTTAACAGAAAATGTGTGATTCTTGTGTGTCTTGCTAAACACGCGTTTACCATATTTTTACACTTTGAAGGGTCTACTTATTTTTTATTTCATTCTATTCCCTTTCGTTTTCTTCTATTTACATACAGGTTACAACAGCCGAATTAAAAGGTAAAAAGTTTCAGCTCAGTGGAAACGTGTTCCCACTGAGCTGAAACTTTTTTCCTTTTAGTTCTGTTCCGTGAAGCATGCACTACTTTAGCGTTTTTCAAGTTTATTGCGTGTTTCAATAAATTTTAACATGAATTTTCAATACACTTTAACGTGTGGTTAGAAATCTATTGGTGGGCACATGGAAAGCTCGATGCCCGTTGTCTGATACTCAAAGAGTTTTGTTCAGATTAGGAAAAATTAGACCTCAGACTCGCCTTTCCCGAGCGATTTGCATTAAGAAAAAACGGGCACGAAAGTTCTTTGAGGGCAAGAAAGAGGTAGACTCGGGAAACGAACGGAAAAGAAAGCTCTGCCTAATCCCGGCTTTAGAGCTTTGGAGCGGAGCCCAGAGCAGGAGCGCGAGGCAATGGAGCGAAGAGTTTTTGCCCGTTGCAGGAATGGAGCCGGAGCAATCAAAAGCTTCCTTTCTCCAGTGATCTGGCTTTCGTATGAAACAATCGCTTAAATTTACTTGTTTTGCTTTACTAGATATTAAAATGAAACATAAAATTTGGCAACCACGCTTCACATGGTGTTACGTAACGTTTGTCAACTCTGCAAACGTAAATATAACAGAACATAACTATGGATTCAAAAGGTCCTCACAAAAAAAGCACCGGTGCCTTCTACGGTAGACAAGCGTCTTACAGACGAAGATATAGGGAAGGTATTTAAATTCAAATATAACGACGGAAAGAAAATTTCGACAACTTGCGTTGTGGAAAACAAGGATAATCAAGACGTCAAGCAATGCAGTTTTGTCTCGAATGCACCTGAATCAACTTCTTCAGTAAAAAGTAAAATATTTATACAAATATTAAACACAGCTACCCAGAAACGTATAAAGGCCTAATAAAAAAAGATGAAGGAAACAAGGAAATAATGGCGGCAGCCAAAATGTGCTTGTACACCATCAGAGAAGAATTGTATAGTAGTCCGACCAAAGGCGCAGCTAGGAATTTGTTTTGGGGTAGGCCTGTACACTCAAACGCCCCTCAATTTGCCTCAATTCAAGTAATTTTTTATTTGCGGAGGGCCAGCTAGTCCAGCCCTAAACGACATCGGCATAATAAAATCGGTACTGATACAAATATAAGGAATTCAATTTTTGCATCAATGTAAGACCTGCTACAATTGCGAAAAGGAGGAGTCAAGAATTTTTTTAAGGATTTCGGGGTAGGCCTGGGCCTTCCGGGCCTACCCCCTGGCTGCGCCACTGAGTCCGACCTAACATCGAATCGTTTTTATTTGATCGTCAAGGATTAAATTCACATTGGTGCCGACACCTTTCTTGTGGGTCTCATTGTTTTCTCAAGTGCAACACCCGTTATCACCTTTTTGGCTCAACAACAAAGGATTTCGGATAGTTGCAGGTAAAATAGGACAACTAGGAATCCACAGGACATGATGCAGTTCGTCACCTAGTCGTCAGTACAGCGGATCTGTCTGGCTTCAACTCTGAAACATTGAAAAGAAAGCTATACTTCTTGTAAATGTAATATAGGGGAGAGTCGGGTGCTTTGACACGGGTGTGCTATGACACAACGCTATTATAAAATCATCTATTGGGAATTTCCGTAAAAGATTTAAACTGTTTAAAGACATCTATAGTATCAATGTTTTAACGTAGTGTTTAAAGCAGAAAGGTTGCGTGGACGCGAGGTAAAAATTAAAAGTTGTTTTTTTACATCCGCTGCAGCTGTTTTGGGTGCTAAACTGAACTCTGTCAAACCATGTGTATGCTACGTAAAATTACCAGTACTTGGTAGGTGATATGTGTTAGTCTTAGGTACCTGAATCCTTTAAAATTTTTGTACAATTCAGCGGCGTCTTGGAGAAAACTGCTGTTTACTTCAAAATGGCGGTGTCGGCTATTATGACACACGTCTAGTCGGCTTGTTTGACACGTGTCATAGCACCCGACCGCAAGATTATACAGCTAGAAATTATGGGAAACCAATGTTATGTATGATATAACTAGAAAAATGTATTTTTAATTTCTCAATTATACGTAGCGTCAGTTTGGTTAAAAAACAGGTCCTGAGGAAGAGCCAACTGTTGAAAACAATCCATTACTGGATCTTACGACCCAATTTGATTATTTGTTGCTGACATTTGCGTTGTGTTATTTTAGAACAATGAGTGATTCGAAACAACAGAGAAGGCAGAATGCTGACAAGCAGCTTAAAACTGCTGTGGCTCTAGTATTCGAAAAGTGTGAGACAATTAGAGGTGCCGGAAAAGCGTGTGGCATACTTTTAAGACGCTATCTCGCTATGTGAGCGAGGAAATATCGAAAGATATTCCGTGTGCGGAAGTAAAGAAGAACGAAATGGGTAAATGTCTATTTACGCTTAAGGAAGAAAATCTACTGGCTAAGTATTTGTTCCGGCTAGAAAGCCAAGGTCAGGCTAATCGTCAAGGGTCAAACCCCTTGCGACCAGACCTTGGCATTTTCTGCGGAAGGGGAAACGTTGTTTTGGCTAATTGAGGACTGACGAGTTGGGGAGTCTTGGTGATTGGGTTTTTTGGAGGGAGTGACGCTCGAACTCTGAACTCGTACAATACTCTCGAAATTTGAAAATTATTATTTGTTAGTTCTTGTGTCTTTGTATGCTTGTTTTAGTGATAATTTGGGTGGGAAATATAGAACTAATCATAAAATCATCGACTTCTCATCGTGTACACCTATTTCGACTTTCATTCCGACTTCGTGTTATTCTGCAAACCGACTTTCGCCCAATGCGTCGTATCGCGCATTTCAGTATTTACTAAAAAAATCAAAAGTCCACCATGGCCTGATGAGTGGACAGTTTGTGCAATTCGCTTATAAGTTCGCTAAAGCGAACAAGAAAAACGTTCCGAAACCGTGGGAAATCAGCGAAAAAGCTGGCAAAGACTGGTATTTCGGATTTATGACCAGGAATCCCGAGCTCAGTCTTCGGAAACTAGAGCCTTATAGTCTTACGCGAGCCACGAGTTTCAATAGAGAAAATGTCAATCTCTTCTTCGACAACTTGGAAAGAGTCTTAACAACGTACAAATTTGGCCCTGAGAGTATTGTATCTGAAAATCAGCTATCTAGAATAACTGCAAATCAGCCAGAAATGTCAGGGTCTCCGACACTCCCAGCCTTAGTTGTTTCACCTGAGGAGGTAAGGCCGTTCGCAAAGGCAGCACCACGACAATCAGTTGGGCCTGAGAAGAGGAAGCGAGCCAAGAGCAAAGTTATAACGGAAACTCCAGAAAGAAAACAACTGCT